>OY293832.1:19371986-19971986 GCA_958507055.1 Crioceris asparagi
CCCTTCCTGGATTTGCATAATCACTAAGTATATAACATCTTTGGCATAATTTCATAACTTAAGTGAACCCACCCCAACTTATTAATTAAAATAAAGGTCATAAGTTGCCGAATAATTTCAGCAGTTTAGAATGGTTTCCTATTTAATTCTCATTACGTAGTACACACCCTGTCCTTACGAATTGCTTTGACGATTCTCACCATTCGATAAATGGCACAAAACATTTTCGCGTAGTTCAATACCTTTCTGTTTATCGTCCCTCTCTTTGTTCACTTCTGGTTTCAGTTTAAAGTCTCTTGCCAGGTCCTTTAATTCTTGGAGCAAAGCATCTTTTTCTGTACATTGCTCCTCTTCCAGATCTGTTAAATAAATGTTAATTATATGCAAATAAACGTGAATAATATAGACAAATATAAAATTACTTCTTTCTATTTACCCAGTCTTCTTTGGAAAACATTTTCTACATATAATCAATATGTTCTCTCAAGCTCCTCACAGTAAACATTTTATTTTTCGCCTTTCTTACGATGGCCATTATAACATCCCATCTTGTAGGATCAGCATATGGGTTTTGCCCAAGTATTCCGCGTAAAAGACACAGGTCATCTTCTACACAAAATCTTAATTGTTCTGCTTTCGAAATTTTTCACTTTGTTACTAATAACTTCGAAAACCTATGCTGCTGGATCCTGAAAAGGCAAAACTAGTAGTAAAAGCTAAGGTCTCTTTGCATAATTTCTTACAAAAAAGCAAAGCAAAAGCACTGAATTGGTTGGTTGAGTAAAAGGCCGATTCTCACCTAAGCGGCATTGCGTGTAGCGGCTCGGCGTGACCCGAAGCGCAGCGTCATTTCGTTAGGCTATTCCCATCTAAGCGGCATTTGGAAGCAGCAGAAACGAAACAATTGAACTTTTTGTTTTTTTTTTGTGCCAATTTCAAGAACAACCGATATCTACAGAAGCAACAATTACAACGTTTTCCCAAACATTTTTCAATTAGAAAATATATATTAATTCTTATATATTTTAGTTTTTGTATTGTTCGTTCTCAAACGTAAATGCAACAGAAACTTAATACTTTCGTTAGTTTTCTTTCCAATGTCAGGCCATATATTCTCCCGTCTGTTTTGATTGCTGTAATTCTTATTTGCAAGGTCATCTAGTTCTTCGTATTCGCGAACAAATAATATGTATGTATTTTTTTACATTCATGTTTAATTTTGCACTGCCAGATCTTCAGGTCAGCAGGCATTCACAAGCGTCAAAGCATGAGTTGACGCTTGCTAACGCTCCCTGCCCCTTTAAAAAGTTGACGCGTCGGGCCCCAACGCTGCGCTTCGCGCCGCTCTGCCTATGTGAGGACCGTCTCCTTCAATAACACGCAAACTATTGTGAGAGTCATTTTGACGCACCGCTTCACTTCCCGGGTAGCACTCTGCGAAAAAAACGTGATAATTATGCTATCTGTTACGTCATTCTCACTTAAAAAATAACGTCTCTCTGACTGTATCGTCACGTCATTATGTCACAGACCAAAGACGTCATACGAGACGTCTTAAAATATTATATATATTATATTATAAATATAACGTCATTTAGTTACGTAGTTTGGTTAGTTTGACGTCTATTAACCTTCAATTCGTCACGTCGTGTATGGGTCAGTTTTACGATAAAATAAAAAGGATTTTTCCAGACAATAGTGTTAAATTTTTCAAGTTGTTCTACACAATATTAGAAAAATACATTTATGCAAAATACCATAAATACTTACAAGGATAACTTACATAGGCATCGCTGAGTTGGTATACAAAACATTTAATTTTAATATTTTTTACATTATATATGTTGCTGATAGGTTTTCTACAATATAAATATTTTGTTTTGACGATACTGTTGGATATGTGTATAAAGATACTGCTGATTGAAATATCTTCCAATAATAAAAGCTTCGTTATTTAAATTGACCAAAATATTGCAAATCTGTATAACATCACCCTCTTTGGTAGGCATTAGCCTTGTTATAGCTAAATGCAGGGAAAACGGAATTGTTTGTAATTAACTGTTTGAATTGTTTGGCAAGAAAATTTGAGGTGGGTCCGTCGTTATGAGGAAACACATATTTATATTTTTTCTCATTATGAAGACATGTACCAGTATCATTTATTTCTGATAATCTTTTACATATCTGCTGTAAAGGTTTGTTTGGAGACCGGATCAATTACTTAAGATGCTCAAGATAATTTTCGAATGGGAAAGCAAAAAATGATTCTCAAGGACCATCACTTAATGCCTGGAGGTCTATACTGTACACGACAATCGTCAATCGACATAATCTATCGATAACAGTTGAAGCTCGAAATATCATTCTCATAGATGTTAAATTTATTTATCCATATACTGGGTGATGTTATATTAGTACAATAGTGAGAAAAATCCAATGAAGGTTATGTTGTATAAGAGAAGAAAAATACGCCGACATTTGGAAAGAAGCTTTGTTAATTTCAGTCAGTTGAATTAGTGTCTAATGATAACATTCACACGCTTCAAGAATGAGAGATGCCAATAATTAAGTTTGGCAAGACCGTGGTCCTGAAGAGCAATACCTCAGTTTATCTACACAAACACAAGTGTGTTGTTTGAGCGAACAATCATTGCAAATAGTTCTAAGAGTCTAAGAGTGTTTGATTTCACTCTGTGAATTTTGTTATGATAAACAAGAGCTTTGCTCTATTATCATACCACAAACTCGAAATCTATTTATTATACTTATCATAGAATTTACTTTACGTTTTACACAAACTAATGATTCACCATCAGGGAGAAAACAGTTGAATATTATATAATGATTACGAACAACATCAAAGGCATATCCAAAATATGTAGGTACTTACTTACTTATGTAGGTAATCTCAATATAAACAACATAGATTCATAAAGAATTATACCATCTCATCTACTTTCTTCATTCCTTGCATGTTTATTCGATCTTAGTGGAAATATTAATTTAACGATGAAATGGTTGTTTACAATCAATTCTTATTTATCAGGAAAACATTTTTAATGTGATTCAATCCAGCCGCGAGTACCTACCTTAGGGGTCTATTCTGTATCGTTTCGGCTAAATTTTGGTGGCAGCCAAAATTTTAGAGGTAATTTTAGCGGTGTAGCTATTCTGTAAGCAGTTGACGTTTCAAGATTAAATCGTTTTCCGCCAAAACTGTCTACAAAATCCTCTAATTTTGGTGGCAGGTTAAAGTTATCCTCCGAGCTTTTAGTTGGTCCGAAACAGCATTTGATTGGCTAGATAAATACAAATGTCTACCTGTCGAGCGCTTGAATGTGGAAACGATTAAGGTTATGTTGCTGTTGCAACCTAATTATAAATACATTATTATATTAGGCACAGGTAGAAACATCTTGGAATATTACTGGAATTATTTAAAAATGTACTTAACCAATCTCTATGGGTTCAGAGAAATACGTACCTACATTGCAATTATTCCTGTAAGGTAATTAAATATTGTACTTATTAGTGGCAAAAGTATTAAAATTTCATTGTTATTTACTTCTAGAAACAGTATCTTACGATCTCTTCAAGCGATAAATTTGAAATACTAGAAGTATGGCATATAACGATATGGTTGGTGAAGTTTTGGTTGAGGAATTATTGGAGGAAGATAGACGGTGAGTACTACTTACAGAATTTGTTATTAAATAATAATCTTTTCTTAACATTTTCTAAATAATCACGTTTATCGAGTGTTAAGTTACACTTGAAATAAAAAATATATACTTATTTCAGTTATTTTTTTCTAGGGCCGAATTAAAATTATTACAAAGGCGCATCAGGGATATGAGTGATCCGTTTGATATTCCTGAGGACACCTTCAGGAAACTCTTTAGGTTTAGGAAAGATGTTGCGAGAATCGTTATTGATTTGGTGGCTCCTCATATGCAACAAGGACAAAGAGCAACAGCGATTCCTAGAGAATTGAAGGTACTAGCAACATTGAACTTTTATGGAACTGGAAGTTATCAACTGTCATCTGGGCAAAACTATAATTTTGCACTTAGCCAACCAAGTATGAGTCGTTGCATAACGGAAGTTTCACAAGTTATTTGTGATCATCTTCTAGTGAATTGGATAAAATTTCCCAAAAATGAGCAAATGAGAAATATAGTTGCACATGGCTTTATGGAAAAATTCAATTTTCCACGATGTTTGGGTGCTATAGATTGTACTCATATAGCAATCATATCACCCCCAGAAAATTATCCAGCTCTCCCTTACTACTGCAGAAAGGGTTATTATAGCATCAATTGTCAAATAATTACAGACAGCGATTTAAACATTCTGAATATGAACGCTCGTTTTCCGGGATCAACGCACGATTCTGCTATTTGGCAAGCCTCAAGTATAAGACCCATTATGGAAAGATTATTTAATAATGGTGGAAATTATTCACTAATTGGTGACTCAGGATACCCATTGCAGCCTTTTTTGTTAACTCCATTTGAGAATCCGGGATTGAATACACCAGAGGCAAACTACAATTATCACTTCATTAGAAGTAGAAACGTGATTGAGAAATTGAATGGTGTGTTGAAGGCAAGATTCAGATGTCTATTGAAGCATAGGGTTTTGAACTATGATCCAGTCAAGGCAGGGAAAATTATCTATAGCTGTGGTATATTGCACAACATATCAAGGTTTTATAGAGACGATCTACAGGAAGAAATTGAAGATTTAGACGAGGATGTCGATGTCATTGTCGACAATGAAAACATTAATAATTGGCACAGAAGAGGAGACGAAGTGCGAAATGAGATTGTGATCAGTATTTCACTAATATTCCTGATAATTAATTAATAAAAAAAGATTAAATAATAACTGTTTTTTATTAATGTAACTAATAAGTTATTTAAGTAAACAATAAAATAAATATTTGAAATAAAAAACAACTCTACTAACAACACATAAAATATAAGACATATAAAAACCTAAGAATACATTTGTAAGTATCTAGAACAATTAATAATAGAAAAACTTATAAATAAATAAGATATATGAAATAGGAACAAATAAATAGAAAAATCGAAAACAGATTAAAAAAATAAAAACTTTTAAATCACCAAATCTAAAATGAATATGACAAATAAAAAAAATATCAAAAAGAATAAAATAATGATTATAAATAAACACTTATAAAGATCTCTAACCGAAAACGAAAAGCAAAATCCCAATTCACTAAAGTCTATTAGATATGGCTCTAGCTAGGTTTGTTAAGCCTCTAGCTATTGCATAGTTAGACCTCGCAAGAGATAGTAGATGCTGGTCGTGGTGCTCTATTGCGGATACAGCTCTACTGACTTTCTTTCTAGCTGGTATGGTTCTCCGCAGTTTCCTAGAGAGTTTTGGTGTATTTTTTGGAAGCGACTGGTCCTCATCTTGAATTTTCGCTTCTGTAACAACAACCTAAAACAGATTGAATTACGATATTTGTGATATACGTATATGTTAATAAATATCTCCTCTATATAATATATAATAGGTTCTTTCGTTTGAATCATGATAGAAATATATCTTTATGAAGCTAAGAAAAATCTATGTTCGATTGGCTAAATTGAAAAGAACTTACATGTGGCTCTTCACTTGTTGAGGCTTGAATTTGGGGAGTTGGAGCCATATTTTCATCGACTTGTTCAACTAGCTACAAAAAAAATAAGAAAATTATAGCACTATCTTTGATGCCTAAAAGTACTAGTATTTGCTATACTGTTCGCAAACTATGATTCTAAAAAATATGCATAAATATCTAATTTATCATGCATTTTTCATACTCCATTATTGTTATAAAGAAATATTACTTACTTCAATAACAATTTCTTTGCTAACCCCTGCTTCTGGCAGTGGAGCTCCTTCGACTGAAATTTTTGATAGCAGCGCCAGCAAACGTTCCTCTAAAGGTGTAAGAGGCTTACCTGGAGCGCCGCCTCCAGTTCCCAGATGCCCATACCTAACATCCCTAGCATGCCTTCTTACTTTGGTTTTCATTTCACTAATAGTCTATAAAATAATATAATAAGAGAGTTGTATATCTATTTCGATAGTAGCTACTTACATCCTTCCATGATTTGATAGTTTTAGGAGGCCCCAGTTGGTTTAATTCTGTGGCCAAGGTTTCCCATAATAAATTCACCTGAGATACCTCAAAAGGATGAACTTTGCCACCCAACATAATTTGATGATTTTCTAGAAAATCTATTAAAAACTGTTTCTGAGTTTTCGTAGTTCGCGGTGCACGAGACATGTTTCCACTTCTATATTTTCGAAACGAATGCGGTTGCTACCCTCACAGCACCATCGTTTATACATACTACGTAATAAGCACCCTAGTCAAGTAAGAATATTCGAACGTTCAAGGAATAATTTATTGAAATCGTAAAACAAAAACAAACATCGATGTAAAAATGTACCTACTTTTTGACAGAGGGTGCATAAATTACGGCTCATAAACAAGACTGTTCTCTCAGAATGCAATGTTGTCATATCTATTTAGCCGATTCCTCCAAAAGTTTAGAATAACAGCAATCCTCTAAGAATGGTTGATAGAGAATAGCAACTCCGCTGGAAAATATTGGAGGTCCTCTTAAAAGTTACAATTATACGGACGCTAAAATTTAGTTGAAAAGATACAGAATAGACCCCTTAGTCGGTTTTCTAGATTTATGAATAACTCGGAAACGAAACCAAGATATTTTACATCGCAGAGTCTATTAGTAAATTCTGAATATGCATATCTAAAAATAGGTGGAGATATTCAGTTCAAAATATATTTCTTCTATTTTTTAAACTTGCATAGATAGGGTGGGAACTCGCGAAATATTCCTTATTATTTCATGCTTTGCATTTGTTCATATATTTATGAAGTGACTGACCGATGGGAGTCATATGGCGCGAGAAACAATTATTAGTCATCCATTATTTTGTCTCAGCCAATAATATCTCGAGATATGAACTAATAAATTTTCGCGCGACGAATGTGTGTAAGAAAGATCATTGCGAATTATAAACTTGGAGGGTTGATTTCTGTTCGTAAGTTTTGTGATAGTTTTCTGGTGATTTAAATTTCAATGATGGATTCTGTTGCCGAAGTGTAAGCATTTTTAATGTTCTCATAAAATATATATTGTATTTTTGTGTGTAAGCAGTAAAGTAAATTCAAGTTTTTCTATTCAATTTTCTTAGAAGACGAAATAGATGCACCCGAGCTAACAAAGAACAACTTAATTCTTTGGTAGCATTTATGCTACCCGAAATTCTCTACTGGGGCGCACCTTGGCTATAATGGTGTAGCCACAAATAAAGCAATGTGACAAGAGCTGACCAATACCCTAAATCAGTTGGGACACCCCAAAATTGCAGAGAGGTGGCAAGCTGTGAGTGTCAAATAGACACATATGAACTAATCGAAATAAATTGTGAATAGTGACAAAAGTTCTTATCAGAAACAATTATCCTAATATCTTTATACATATACAAGGATGGAAAATTATTTCTGGATCTGACGTCATCTATGTGTTTTGCCAAATAGATCACCCTATATATTTTTGTATTTTCAGATAGTTATTTTCACAACATTTTAGATTATATAATAAGGTTCGGAGGATGTCCAACTTGTGGTTTTTTTAATAGTTCAATCAATAAATTCTTTTAAAACAAAATGAGCAATCTAACATTGAAGAAAATGCAGAAATATATACGAAGGCGTCAATAAGTTCGTGACTTTTTGAATGAAACACAGGCTTTTGTGTAAAAGATCATTGTATTTCTCAACATAGTGTCCTTTTAGCTCTATATACTTTGTCCAACGTTTCTCCAATTTTTTTATCAAAGTCAATCAAAATAGGCATTTTTGTGAAATGATTTCATCGTTGGAGACAAATCTCTCCGCCGAAAATAGGGCGGATGAGGGAGCGATTTGTAGCCTAATCCATGGATTTTTACCAAGGAAACTTCAGTTGAGTGCACCATTGCATTGTCCTGGTGCAAAAGAACTTTTTTGTTAGCCAAATGAGGTCGCCTTTTCTTCATATCCTCATTAAATCGACCCAATAAATTGTTATAATATTCGCCATTGATTGTTACCCTTTTGAAGGTAGTCAATGTGGATTATATCGTAAGCATTCCAAAAAACGGTCGCCATGACTTTATTGGCTGACAAACCCACCTTGGCCTTATTTGGCGCCGATTCACCCTGAGAAACTCACTGTTTTGACTGTTGTTTGGTCTCTGGTGGGCTGTGGTGAATCCACATTTCGTCCACGGTTACGAAACGGCACAAGAACTCGTCTTTTTTGCGGTTGAACAACTTCAAACACTCCCGCAAAGTTGTCAAACGATTGCGTTTGTGGTCGATTGTGAGCAAACGCGGCATCCATCTTGCGAGAAGCTTTCTCATACCTAAATGATCATTCAAAATTGAAACCACTGAGCCGTGTGAGATGCCTATGGCTTCCACAATGTCCCACAATTTTAATCTAAGATCAGCCTACTCCATATCGTGATTTTTTTCAATTGTTTCTGGTGTAGAGACCTCAACTGGGCGTCCAGAATATTCGGCATCTTCCGTGCTTGTACGGCCACAACGAAATTCAGTAAACCACTTTTTTACCATTGAAATTGACGGTGCAGAGTTCCCCTAATATTTATCAAGCTTAGCTTTTGTTTGATTTATGTTTTTTTCTCAAAAATCATGCTGAATGAGAACACAAAATTCACATTTTTCCATTTTCTCCACAAATCAAACAGGTGTCTGCTATCATTGGCTGTCAAACACAAACTAAATGACGGAGCTTGTTCAAATTTGGACAGGAGTCCACTCATAGATGCCTGTCGACAGGAGTAGTGTCCAAAATCCAAAAAGTCACCGACTTATTGACCGGCCCTCGTAGAGTGCTCTATTTGAACAAACGACCAATGACGTCATAGCTCGAAAATTATCTTAGCTGTTGCAAATAAAAATAAACACTATTTTTCTAAGGGAAGATTTTAATATAACGTAATGCGATAAAGATGGTTCCACAAATTTGTTCAACTCTGTATATAGCCATTTTATATAATAATTTCAAATAATAACATTCTTCTAATCTAAATCTACAGATTTATATTCTTAATAATTCTAATCATTATCGAAGGCATACTATACATTTTGAATACATAATTTGCTGGCCAAGTTTCTCTTCCTAGTCATGAGTACTATATGTCTAAAAAATATCCAAAATAAATCTATTAATTCGTTGTAAAGGAAATATTTTAAGAGCTAATACAATAGAAATATCCTAAGCTTAATTTCATCATAAATTCCTAGTCATTATTGGAGCTGAATTTCTTGTAGACTTGGAGAGACATGAAATCCAAAGCCTTGGTGAGGCTGCCAAGAACTGTGGTGCAAGAACTAGAACGGGAGGCCTTCCGAATAATGAGCCTGTACTTAATGAGCAGGATAAACAAATTTGTAGCCTTTTTGGGTCAAATTATTGGGAGGGTTCCTCATATGGTGACCGTTATTCTGAAGAAATAGTGAGTTATTTCAGATTTATATACCTACGTACTTTAAATTTTATATTGCTTCACCTCTGTGGCATTGTATTTCTCCGTTCAAATTAAATTTCATTTCTCTTCTCTTTACTGGATAAATAATAACAATTTAAACTTACATTATAATTTATAATTCTAGACATTTTCTCACTTTTCTGGTTCAATAATTATTTTTTTTATTCTTTTCAGGTACACTATTTTCAGGAACTCATAGAAAGGCTGGAAGAGGGGGATGAGGGAGTCTTTAGAGAAGAGCCATTCTGTACTCGTCGGGTGGCTGAAGCTCTGAATATTCTCAAACTGCCTACTACATCAGTAGTGAAGGTTTGTTTGCCTATTAATTACAAAATATAAGGTATTTATATATTTTTGTCATTTAAGTGCAAGAACATGGTGAGGAGAATCAAGAGAATTCTGAAACGGGAGCGTCCATAGGTGAAGAGTTGGAAGTTGCTGGTTCATCCTGGGCAACACCTAGACGGCCCTTGATTCCGAGGAGGCAATTATCAGCAAAAAATACGCCACGCAATTGACCAATACATGTTTTTACCTCTCCTGCTACTAACTATAGCAATATTTTCATTGCTTTTTCAGAACCCAAAAGAATACGCCGAGAAAGAATTGGCGTACAATTGGCTGAAGCCCGTTCAAACCTTGAACGTTTATGCGCTGGTCAGAATGACAGCATGAAGGTGAGAATGGAGAATTAGTTATGTTACTTAGTCAAAGTATTCACTACATGTGTCGTAGGTATTCGCAGAGGCAATGAGAGAAAATGCCATAGCTAATCTCATCAACGCCAAAGCCAATGAGCAGCGAGCAGAGAACGAAAGAAGAAGACAGAATGAGTGAAGAGAACCTAGCTAATAATGAGTGGAGGAGGCTAGATTTGGAAGAGATATGTGAGAAAGTTCTTCAAAGGGCCACAGGTATTAACTCAGTGTTAATTTAAAGCCTTTTCTTAAAATATTTTTATTAGGAATCTTGGGAAGACTTGAGGAATTGCTGCGAAACAATTTATATCGGCTGTTATTCATTTATTTAAGCTTTACATTCATAGTAATAATACAGACAATCTTTTCAATTTATAAATAAGTATTGTATAGAATTTATCGATTTATGCTTATTCTGTGATACGATCAATAAAATGTTTTTCTAAATACATTTTAAGATTTACTGTTTTAGTGATTAAGGAATAAAAAATCTTATATTGATTAGTATTTTTATTTTACTAAAGCTTTGTATAGTTTAAAATTTCAAATAATTGAAAAAAATATAAAAGAGTATATACTTATCAACAGATCTGCTAATTTGCGGGATTTTATCAAATAAGAATCAGGTACCTCTTTTGAAAAGTAATCTACAAATGCAATAATTATAATTGCATTTAAGTCGTCTCTCTTCTTCTACTGATGAAACGCGATTGAAAATAATAATTATAATTGAAAATGAATAATTCTTCATTTTATTATTAAAAGAAACTTATATTGGAGAGACACGATTTTTTGTGGAGGAAAATCCTTCATGGACACTTAGATATATATTTCCAGGTAGTGTCGGACTCCTAACGTCTAAAAACCTCCTTCTTCTTCTATATTCCTATATTTGTGTATACATACTATGTTGGAATCTATATTCGTGCATGTAAATGAAAAAAGTCTTAAAATCAAACAATAAGAATCTAGTCAATCAGTTACCGCTTTCCAAAGGTGCGATCAAAACCATGAATTGCAGCAAATGTTAGGTAATCCGCACTGATAGTTTCTATCTGGAATCATGTTCCACTCTGAAAAGTAACAAGTTGAAATGGATTAAAATACTTCACATCGCAATTAGAACCAATTAGAATACATCATATCAGAATATAATTTCATCATCAATACCTGTGTCATATTTTCGGCTGGAGTGATACCGTCATCATTATTAGTAGTAGAGCATTTCTTTCCATGAAGTTATGTTCCAAATTCATCACATCCAGTTCCAAGTAGCCCAAACCAGCATTGAACATTATGAATTGATCCTAAACAAAGAAGAAAGAAAGAAAGTAGAAAGAATTTTTATTCAAGAAATAACATAATCAAGAAAGAAATAATCAATTACAAAATTCTAATTCCATACCTATAAAATATTTTCTAATAATCGCACATTTTTCCAGAGCATACAATGAACCAAGTAAGGTTTGTCCGTATTTCTTAGGAATAGGCGAATTTTCACATATCGTTTTCCTTGTTTTTCTATTCCAGTAGGTATAACATATTTTTTGTTACCAAGACAGATACTTAAGAATCTAATAAAATAAAATAAATGGGGAAGATTGCAGCGACTTAACTCAGGGTATTTATTAACTGGGTATCTAATGTCTGCAACCAGGATCATCCGCATAGCGGACTAAAGTTCTTTCTGGCAGTTGTTGAAATATGTTATTTATATATATATACAAAACAATAACGGACCAAGCACTGTTCCCTGTGGCACACCAAACTCTAAGCTACAAACTTCGCTTAATTTTTACTCGTTGATTTCTATCTGTTAAATAAGATTTGAAAAGTTTTGTGTGGTAAACCTCTCACCCCGATCTCATATTGCTTGTCGACACAGTGTCAAAGGCTTTCGCAAGATCCAGGAAGACTACCATACATTTTTCGTTATTATTGAATCCGTTAGCAATAAACTGCGTTACATGGCGCAAGGCATCCTCTGTACTGTATTGTTCTCTAAAACCAAATTGATAAAATATTGTATTTATCCAAAAAATTTACAAGTCTTATTTTTATACACTTTTCTATTATTTTACTTATATTATTAATCAATGCAATGGGCCTGAATGATTTTTTTTATTATTTTTGCCGATATATTATCGAATCCATTTGCTGTATCTGTTTTTAGAGAACCTATTTGAGTTATTAATTCTGCTCTTGTAATGGAAACAATCACCATACTATTTTTTTCTATTTAGATATTCTCAAAAATATTATACAAATTTCAACAATGAATAAAAGTGAACTTACTTGAAGCCTAAATCTAACAAAAAAGTAATCAACACAAGGAACTGAAATCTACTTACTTACTTATTCGAACAACAATAGGAACCCACTTATAGTATATCGTATACCTAGTTATGAACCTAGAATATAATATAATAAATGTTTTACAAGTGAATATATATATATATATATATATATATATAAATGATCAATTAACGACGCTTTATTATAAATTTGATATGTGTAACACCAAAGAATGCGTCCAGGTGAGGCACAATGATGACTAAGCCAATATGTGTAGAAATTTATTTTTTGATGCGGAATTTTCGGTGACAGTTTTCACCTTCATCAGCGCCTGAAGGGATTAACAAAAGTAATTGTATGGAATGTGTTTAAATAAAGGTATGCTTAACTTACATAAAAATGTATTCTTATGGACCTGAATTAAGTAAAAAATCGACGTTCATAACATATAGAAATAATAAACAATTATGTATTAGATAAAAGTACCGACTTATAGAATAGAACGATTAGACGGTTGGAACATTAAACAATAAAAGATGCCATACGACACGGACAACGCGACAAACTGACTAGTGCTTGACATATTACACATTTACTAAATAAACAACAAAAGAGGAAGAAGAGAGACTGTGTTGTCATTGTCTCAACAATTCTTAACCTATCGTGAACACCTAAAATAATAATACAAATAGTCAACATTACGACACCAAAACATTACATAGGCCAAGGGGGCTTCCTTGTTGTTATATCCTGGCATAGGAGGTATGTGTAGATGGAACTCATGGTTGTATCCATTATATCAGATAACTACCATCTTATTGAACCAAACACTACGATTCAAAAAAAAATATGTTTATTGAGCTAATTACCTTCTTATACAACAACACTTACTTTTGTTTTCAATCCCAGTTTTATCGACAAATCAAAGGAGCTCCAATGGGAGGGGCGATCTTGTTGGGCAGAGAAAATATAGCGCAGGTACTCACAATTAAATATATTTATGGAAATTGAAGAAATTAACAAATGGTTGTAATAACTAACAAGAATGAATAAAAATTAAACAGGAAACGGATATCTTGTCAATGACATAGTACATAGAATAACACTTACAGAACTACAGAACAAGATACATTACAGAACAGTAGATTATAAAATAATAATACATCCTAACACCCTCACTTAATCTACTGCCTGTAACAAAAGATTACTCAATTAATCATACCCATGAATTGGACACAAAATTCATGTTTAACTTTTGAAAGAACTTTTGTCAATACATCAGCTATCATCTGATCTGTTGGCAGATAGGCAATATTCACAACGCCACATTTCACCCAATGTCTTATTTGATGAAATTTGACATCAATATGTTTACTTCGGCTACCAGACGATTGATTCATGCATAATTTTTGAGCTCCTTGATTATCATTGTATATCTTGATACACTCAATCGGAAACGACAATTCTTCAAGCAAACCCTTTAAAGATATACCCTCTTTTCCACATTCACTCGTGGCAACATACTCTGCAAACGTTGTGCTGTCCGCTAATGTCACTGATCTCTGTTTTTTAGCTTTCCAACTAACTGCTCCACCTGCAAGTGTAAAAACATAACCAGTAAATGATCTTCTGTCAACTGCACAGGCAGCATAGTCGGCATCTGCGTAACCAGTTAAATTTAATTTGCCTTTACAATAATTCAAGCCCAATCCTACTGTTCCTTTCAGATATCTTACCACTCTAAGGGCTGCATTGAGATGATCATCATCATTACAGCTATTGAATTGACTCAAATAGCTAACTGCAAAGCAAATGTCAGGTCTAGTACTCACGGCAAGGTACATTAATGCTCCTATCAACTTTTGATATACTGGATTGTTTGCACAGTTCGTCGGTCTAGTCAATTTAACACCTAGTGGTAAGGGGGTGCCCACTGATTTACACTCCTCCATGCCGTAACTCTTGATAATATCCTGGGAATAACTCTCCTGATCCAATTTTATTGTGTGGTTATTTCGGTCTCTTGTAACTTTCATGCCGAGACATTCACTGACAGAACCTAGATCTCTTATCTTAAAACATTTAGACATTGCTTTCTTGAGGTTCTCAGTTTCCTGCTTTGAATTTGAAAAAATATAAAAATCGTCAACATGAAGTCCAATAGCCATAAATAAATTTCCTTCACTTCTAGTGTAGACACATGCATCGTGCTGAGAATTGTGAAATTTATGATCAATGAGAAAATTATGAATTTTATCATTCCACGATTTTGCGGCCTGCTTGAGACCATATAAAGCTCGCTGTAATTTGCAAACCTTTGATTCATTATTCTTCTCCACAAATCCTTCTGGCTGCTCCATATAGATTGTTTCAGACAGGTTACCATTCAAGAACGCTGTTGTGACATCTACATGATCTATTTCATAATCAAACTCAGAAGCCAAGGCAAAAAGTACTCTTAAAGATGACAATCTTACAACAGGTGCAAAGGTTTGATCATAGTCCCTTCCTGGCACCTGAGTGAATCCTCTCGCTACCAGTCTTGCTTTGTAACGCTTTGATCCATCAAGACCTTTCTTGAGTTTATAGATCCACTTACATTGAACAATGTTATGATTTGTGGGTCTATCCACCAATATCCATGTTTTGTTATTTGTGAGAGATAACATTTCCTCTTCCATAGCTTCAATCCAGAGTTTTCTATCCGAACTAGAGCATGCTTCAGAATAGTTCTTAGGATCGCGTGGCCCCACGGAAAGAAATGAATATTCAAAATCCTCGTACCTTTTTGCAGTTCTAGCACGATGTGGATACCTTCCTCCAACTGGCTCATTCTGGATCCCCAAATTATCAGCGTTCTTAGTTAAATCAGTATCGTCATTGAAACTTGAATTAGAACTACTACTAACAATATCAGATGTTGTTCCAATAGGTACAGATTGTGTGGATTCATTTTCAATACATTGTATTTCATTTTTCATTATTGACTTATTCGAGGATTCATTAATTCTTTGAACAGGCAAATTCACAGTTCTGGTTGGTACATCATTTGTAGTGATTTGCTCAGAATCATAAGTACTTGGCATTTCTTTTTGGGCCAATGAAGAACTTATATTATTTTCTAGAAACACTACATTTCTCTCAATAACAACGTGAGTAGGATTATTCATATCAACAAGGCGATATCCCTTTGTCTCCTCGCTATAACCGACAAAAATCATTTCAATTGACTTTTTATCTAACTTCTGCCTCTTTTCCTTAGGTATATGTTTCTGAGCTTTACACCCAAATACTTTTAAGTGAGATAGGTCAATTTTCTTACCAGACCATACTCCTTCTGGTACTAGACCCTTCACTGCTGCGGTGGGAGATCGGTTTTTGAGGTAAATAGCTGTATTCATGGCTTCAGCCCAGAATCGTTTGTCCAAATTTGACTCAAATAGCATACATCGAGCCCTCTCTGTCAAACTTCTATTGGTTCTTTCAGCAATACCATTCTGCTGAGGGCTGTATGGTACTGTGGTTTGATGGATGATCCCATGCTCCTTCAGATATGACTCGAATGATTTGCTCGTATACTCTCCACCATTATCTGTCCTTAAACATTTGATTGTTTTACTAGTCTGTTTTTCAACCAATGCCTTGAAGAGGCGAAAATAAGTAAGTACATCTGATTTATTCGCAATCATGTAACCAAAAACTTTTCTTGTAAAATCGTCTACAAAAATTAAACAGTATCTAGCACCACCCCATGACGGTACCTCCATAGGTCCTTGTACATCACTATGAATAATATCTAAGATATCTTTGGCCCTGGATCCTCTTTTAGGAAATGGTTTAATCGTTTGCTTACCATCAAGACATGTCACACATACCTTGTCTATTTCTTCACGGAATGAGATACCTGATACGATGTCCTTCAGTTTTTTTCATATCCTTGCGGTTTAAGTGACCAAGTCTCTTGTGCCAAAGTTCATGATCAGAGATAGTGGTGATTGACATTGCCCTCACTGGTTCCTGTGAAAATTTGTTTATTGCATAAAGACCATTTGTCTTGGAACACTCAAACTCCAGATCACCCTGTACAGAAAAATTTGTCCCATCATAAACTTTACAAGATATGTTATCGAAGACAATTTTATAACCTTTATCCGTCATTTTGTTTACAGACAATAGATTAAATGATAAAGTTGGTGCATACAAAACATCAGTAACAGTTTTTACATTGTTATCACCTACTTGAAGTACAACATTGCCAATACCTTCACATGCAATTTCAGAATCATCAGCTACAGATATAGGAATATTAATATTAGAATTTAAATCATAAAAAGAATTCTTATCTTTAGTCATATGTGAAGTTGCCCCCGAATCGATTATCCATGCTGTGGGAGACATCTTTGCAGCGAGGGCCTTGGTGAGTAGAGTTACATTCTTCTTAGTTGACGCTTGGTGGGCCTTCTGCTTCTGTTTGTGGTTTTCTTGATTGAGCAGCTTGGGACAGTCTGGTCGACGGTGCGAAGGGCTACCGCATTCATAGCATCGGATCTCTTGAGGAACTGGTTTCTTCTTGTACCGATACTGGTTATGTTTATATTTGTTTTGCTTAGAGATGAATGCTGTAGCTGATGTCAATGACACAGTACTTTTCACTGTTCTTCTCTCACTCTCACCAAGAAGAGCTATTTTAACATCATCAGACGTGGAATCTTCTTTCAGCTGCTGATTCAAAGCTGTCACATAATTCTCATATTCGTCGGAAACACCGTTTCTCATGACAAAAGAGATCCATTTGTCTTCCAGAACCTCACCAATATCAGCAAGTTTCTGCACCGTAGTTAAGATATTATTGATAAACTCTTCCATTGTGCTTCCATCTTGTCTCATGTTAAAAAATTGTCGGGTGAGTTCAAACTTTGTGGCCATGCTGCATCCCTCAAACGCTTTTTTGAGGTTAACCCATGCCTCTTGAGAATTTTTCGCATTATGCACATGCACATAACAGTTAGGCTTAACCGAAAGACATATCTTAGCAAGTGCACTCTGATCACGAACAATGTCCGCTGGAGTGCTAACCGGCATTGTGCCATCAACATAACCAAAAAGTCCTTCGAGCATCAAACACATTTTCATTGCGAATTTCCAGCTTCCATAGTTAAATTGTCCTTCTAGTTTTTCTATATTTGGCACTGATGATGATACAGTTACACTCGAACTAGTAGGCATTGTTCCCTGCTGTGTAAGCATTGATCCGGATGGCGTGGTCACCATTTTGTCGTCGCCGGCCATGCTTTTTACTATTTCTCAAAATTATAAACGAACAATTAAATATCGTTTCGTAATTAGCAGTTATGTCCTGGGCCCATAACCTGTTGGGCAGAGAAAATATAGCGCAGGTACTCACAATTAAATATATTTATGGAAATTGAAGAAATTAACAAATGGTTGTAATAACTAACAAGAATGAATAAAAATTAAACAGGAAACGGATATCTTGTCAATGACATAGTACATAGAATAACACTTACAGAACTACAGAACAAGATACATTACAGAACAGTAGATTATAAAATAATAATACATCCTAACAGATCTCACCATCATTGGCAGAAATTACAATGAACACCTTACTTCATTACTGCAAACAACAAGTGGACTTCGACTTTCCGTTTATCTACCATTACGTTGATGATCTCATATGCGCTGTTCCTGAAAATAAGATCGATTACACATTGAACATATTTAACTCATACAATTCAAATCTTGTCTTCACGTATGAATCTGAAACTGACAGAGGAGTACCCTTCTTGGACACCCGTGTAATTAGACATGGAGACAACACCATTAGACTAGATTGGTACACGAAGACAACTTACTCTGGGAGATACATACCGTTCCATTCTTACCATCCTTACGAACAAAAAGTGAATATCATTCTTGGTCTAAAAAACTAACCTAACCTAACCTAACCTAACTATATTAAACACTCAAATCAATGTAAGTTGGCGTTCGTATAACGTGTTTTTATATATAACTATTTTTCTTGATTATTATTTCGATGATTCTTATATCCTTTTAATTAAGTACTTCTTTGTAACTCTCTTTTATTTTAATACAGCCTTGAAAAAGATAGCCACCGCTATCGAAACGTTGGTAATTGAAAAAGAGTTTTCATTATCCTACAGCCCATAGTGCCGCAACCCTATGAATGTTTGTCACTTTGGTTATATATATATATATATATATATATATATATATATATATATATATATATATATATATATATATATATTTGATTCTGAATTCTTGACTGGTTTATTATTTGATAAAATAGATTTTTGTTGGGGATGCAGTCATTTAATAAATAAAATTCTTTGGATTATGCCAAGCTTTCGAAAATGTTTATTCTCTTCGTCGGGGCAAAATTCGTGAATTTACATAAAAATAACCACAAACAGGAAAGATTTCATAGTCAGCAATCAGAAATGACATTTCATTTTATGTAAATTCACGAATTTTGCCCCGACGAAGAGAATAAACATTCTAGAAAGCTTGGCATAATCCAAAGAATTTTATTTATTAAATGACTGCATCCCCAACAAAAATCTATTTTATCAAATATATATATATATATATATATATATATATATATATATAATGTATAGGTATAAAAAAAACTTACTCAGTTGTAGAAACAAATTATTGTAGATACTTGAATTCAGTCCTCACTTGCTCATGTTTTAAAAACCCAGAATATAATAATTGCCAGAACTGTAGAATGTACCAACACACCAAAATGAAAATAATTTGCAATTTGCAGTACATACGGACCTATACTACAATAGTTAATAAGCATTACACTAATGTTTTTTCTACAACATTTCCACTTTTATTTGAGAAAGAACACTGATTATTTAAAAAAATATCAATTGTATTTGAGAGATGTCAAATGTATTCAAGAGAACACCAAATAGTTGGGAATAGTCAGTTTTATTTGAGAAGTCAAAATATTAATTTAAGAGTAGTCAATTATATTCAAGAAATGGTAAAATTTATTTGAGAAGATATAAAAAAGCACATACATAACACAATCTTAACATTAGGAATGATGATTACCCTGAACCTTCCGACCTTTTTACCCACTTGCTAATTCAATTAGGATACTTTTCTCAAATGCAATTAGCAACTTCTTAGATTCAAATCACACATTCTGAAATAAAGTTAAATACATATTAATATGATAAAATAATTTCTCAAATACAACTGACTATTCTCCACTACGTTTGTTTTATTCTCAAATTCAAGTGATGTCAACTACTTTTTATGTTTTCTCAAATACAAGTACCTAATAATTCTCAAATACAATTAAAACGTTCTTGATTTAAAGTGGAAATGGTGTAGATTATGAAATTATTATTCTGTAACTTGCCTATAGGATAGTATCCGTTATGTTACTTTCTGAGAACTTGCAGAAATATTAATATACAAGTATATAATTGATGAAAGTAATACTATATGCGAAAGCTACTACTGCCTAGAATATTCGGTATAGGATCAATTCTCAAATAGGTGAGACATAAATACGAGAACCAATATATTTTTACTTACTCTTAGTTTTAATATAATAAGCTTTTGCCGATTGAAGTAACCTAAAAATAGAATAGTTTCTCTTAAGACGTAAAATTCAAAAAAGGATATCATACTTACCTATGAAATTCTCACTTGAGAAAACTCACAACAAATAACAATTTATAACAAAGCACAATAGGTTATAGGTTATAGTTATAGTTGAACATAAACAAACACACACATACACATCAAGTATATATAAAGGAAGGATGACTAACTGTATCCTGTTCTTTAAGCAGAAGTGGCTGAAATAACGTCCCGTGATAAGTTCTCAATTTGGGATGTTGCGCAGTATTTCACTGTCTATTGTTGTATTTAAGCTCCCTTCGCTCATACTACATAAGGATGCACTACGTGATTTTGCGCAACACACCAAAATGACATTCGATAACCCAATGTTTTTTGTGCTACTTCCTACTCGTGTTACTCGTCCTCCCTATATTTGTTCATGATACACATTCTCAAATACACATAAACACACAACACACGTCTTACGGCGAGACCATGTGACATCCTCGACTGTCAACTGTTATCGTTCCCAAGGATCTTCACTTATCACACTCAAGAGACCCCCCGATAACTTTTTGAACATAACTCCAAAAGGTGACAACACAGAACAATCATTTTTGGTTGCAGACTGGCATCAAATAACAAATCGCCATGTATAAGTATATCTATATATATAATTACACCGATAAGCAGCTATCGATTGTCGATTAGTGTACAGAATAGATCTCCTGGAGGTCTATTCTATTCTGTACACGACAATCGGCAATCGAAATAATCTACCGATTGAAGATCGAAATCTCGTTCACATAGATGTTAAATTTATTTATCCATATACTGGGTGATGTTATATTATCACAGATAGTAGTTGCAACGTTATTTGGTTACGTTACAATAGTGAGAAAAATCAAATGTAGGTTTTGTTGGATAAGAGAAGAAGGAATGAAAAATACACCGACATTTGGAAAGAAGCTTTTTTAATTTCAATCAGTCGACATTAGTGTCTAATGATAACATTCACATTATTGCTTCAAGAATGAGAGTTGGCAGTTTGGCAAGACTGTGGTCCTGAAGAGCAATACCTCAGTTTATCTACACAAACACAAGTGTGTTGTTTGAGCGAACAATCATTGCAAATAGTTCTAAGAGTGTTTGATTTCACTATGTGAATTTTGCTGTGAGGAAGAAGTCTATCTATTATACCTATCATAGAATTTACTTTACGTTTTACACAAACTAATGATTCACCATCAGGGAAAAAACAGATGAAGATTATATAGTGATTATGAACAACATCGAAGGCAAATCCAAAATATGTAGGTACTTACGGTAGGTAATCTCAATATAAATAACATATTGATTCTTTTGGCATACTGATACAATTCGAAGTCAGTGAGAGGTTTAAGAGGTAGGGCATCAATTAGTTTTTGAATTATATGGTTTCAGAAAGATGCCGAGACCTTTGTGATAGGGTTTCAAGAAAATTCCACTGCCACGTTTTCCCATTGCGATGGCTTTCATTTTGTTAGTGTGATGTTTTGCTTCATTTAGAGCGTCGCTATTTGTTCTTGCTTCATTAACAGCTTTAGTTATACCCGCAGCTGCCCCTGCTAAGTTACCAAGAGCAGACAATCCAGCAAAAATTGGAATGAGTGGTAAAATTCCACCAATTTTTGGAAAAGGTATTACACGTGGAGTTCGAATTTTTTTCTTTCCACCAGCGTCTTTGAGATATTTACGTGCAGCTTTCAATGCTATGATAGTAACCTTTTTTCTTTTGTTTGTCACAAATTTTCAACCTCCTGATTTCTGTAATACATTGCGAACTTTTTGAACTATACCAGCTCCAAAAGCCACCTTCCGGATAGTGGATTTTCTTCTTTTCGTGGATTTCTCCTTTCTACCAGTATTTTTTTTCTTGGCAATGCTCATATTACATCCCATTCCAAAATGTATTTTTGTCTTCACTATGTTGGTTCACCGATACCAGTGTCCTTTGATTTAACCTTATACCAAGCAGAGTATTCAAGTTGCTCGTCAGCTCTATGCCTAGCAGCGAGATCGTTTAAATTATTTGAATATTGAATATCGTGTGTTTTGCGTGCACTCTCCAACTTATTGATACCGGGATCTTTGCGAACCAAACGTTTCTTCAATTTTGTTCCTGGTCCACAATATTGATAGCCTCCTGGTAGGTGTAATTCAAATGGTAGTTTATTTATCAGAGTATTGACAAACCCTCGTCTCTCTCGTCTGCACACTACCGTGGTAGACATTTAAATGAAATGTGTCTTGTTTAATTTTCATTATTCAGTGTTGAACCGTCACATGATGCGTATTGTGAAGCAAAACGAAGAGTTCATAGTTGATAATTTGGATGAAAAATTAGGGAGCGGTTTGTATGGAAGTGATCCATTGCGACATGGTCCCCTTCTTCCGTCTTCTGTTCGTGCTCTATATGCAATATTTTTATTTTCGCTTTCATTTTAAAGAGTTCCATGTAGAATAGACCACAAGTATTAAAAAAAATAATATTTAATTTTTTTGTAGGAACTGCGGTTTTAAACTGACTTTCAAATTTCGCGCGAAAACGGAGCTAGAGTTGCAATGACGTCACACTTGCCTGTCACTAACCTAACCTATTACTCTGTGGTCTGTCGCTGTCGCTCATATTTATTCGTCGCTAGCTTTCATAATTATTACAGTGCAATCTTTTGTACATAAGTACATAAAGAAACTGTAAAGTTTTTAAAATGAATCCATTTTATAGTGAGCCATCAACATCAGGTAGTCATAATAATGCTACTAAAGTTCGTATAAAAAGCCGTGTTGATTCATGTTTTGTGCCATTGTGTCCATCTACTTCAGCAAAGTTTCCAAATAAATTGTTCTTTTCTGGACCTTCTGATCCTAAATTGAGAAAAAAGAGGTTTCAAGCTGCAAAAAGAGATGAGATTTATTCTCCAAAGACTGTTATACGATGCTGTGAAGACCACTTTGATGTAAGTCGGCATCTATACGCAAATAGTTACCTTCCTACTTATTAAAATTGTTACAGAACATAATTTTTATTCGTAATTTATATTTAGAAAACGACGTCGAAAATTGGATGAAGTTCAAAATGATAGGAGGGAAATTTTTTCTGAAAAAACATAGTACCTCAAATTTTTGAATGTCAAAATAGAATTATGCCCATGAAGCCTAGATCAGCAATAATGAAACGAAAGAGACATTAAATTCTTATGAGCATACAAAATATACCAGGTATGGCTTTAGTTATTCTTCCAGATTTCTTTTTATAATATATAATGCTTTCTACTGAAGAGGAACTAAATTATTATTTTTTCCATATTTCAGCTCCAACTTTAGAGTGTTCACTAATCGTTGAGGCACATGGCCCCCAAAAAACAAAAACATCCAATGATAAGGGTGTACAAGTGGCTATAAAACCTTATAAACGATCAAAACAAGTTCAAGTAGAAATGAAAATACCCCAAGAAACTGTAGCTTTATCGCCTAAACGAGTCGATGTAAGGAATCGTAAGACATCTCCAATAAAACTAAATGTGTATGAATATAGTGACTCCAGCGACAGTGTAAGGAGTTTATTTCAATATGAAGAAGACACTGGAAGTACTTCAGAATCTGTCATAAATGAATGCAAAGAGCAGAAACAAAGACATTTATGTAGCATAACAATGGGAAGGCACAGCCGAAGTTGTACATAGGACTTCCATTTTCTTGCAGTATTCTGGTAGAAATTTCACAAAAAGCTACAGAATGCAAACCTTATCATATCTGCTTAGGTTTAAAGAAGCTTCGGCTAAATGAATCGTTTTCTATTTTAACTGAAGATTTTGATTTACATGAAACGACAGCAAGCAGATTATTTTCAATAACTTGCTGGAAAATGGCTGAATTATTACAAAAATTTATTATAAAACCATCACCAGAGTCCGTTCTTGCCAATTTACCGATCAGCTTCAGAAATGCTTATTCCAAGACATACTGTATAATTGATTGCCTTGAAATTGAAATAGAAGTTCCTAGCCATGCAGTACACCAATCCCTGACCTATTCCTCTCACAAGAAATGTAACACTATAAAATATCTGATATTCTTCAACTCCCGACGGGGTTATAAACTTTGTCTCAGATGGTTTTGGTGGCCGAACTTCCGATTTAAGCATTTTATAGACATTTTGTCTCCTGGAGCTTGCATCATGGCTTACAGAGGATTCAAGCACATCGAAGGAGTGTTGACAAAAAAATAATTACAGTTGATTAGACCACCCAGTGTTAGTAACACCGAGAAAAGTTCAAGAGAGGATGTGTTAAAGTCAAAGAAAATTGCGAGCCTTAGGATTCGTATAAAAAGTAATTAGAAGACCACGTGAATTTGGTTTTCTAAAGCCACATGCCTGTGTTGATTATTTTTTAATTCCCAATTTAGAATATGCCATGTTCATTTGTTGTGCTCTTGCCAATTTACAATCATCCTTTATTAAAACTGAATAAAAAACATATATAAAATACTTATTTGAGACAAACTTTCGGTGACTGGAATGTGACCTATTTCTTTGGCTTTTATAAAGGATTTCCCAGAAGCACATTGAGACAATTTCGATTTCTTCCAATAACACGTGATGGACGTAACTGGAAGCTCCTCAGATCTTATGTGCAACCAAAGCAATAGTGCAGCAGCATGCTTACATCCACTTTGAAATTGATTTTGTTCGAAATAATAGTTAACTATTTAAAAATAATCTTAACTTCTTACCTTCAGAAAAAAAACTAGAAATCTTATGCGCATATCGTCCATATTTTGGGTATTGAAATCCGCAATCACTTTACTGTTAGTGTTCTGCCGCCAATTTTGCGTCCTATTCCGCTGCTTACGTTGCCAGGATGGTTTGTTGGCATCTTTAGACGTTGAAGGAGCAGATGCTTCCTCTTGCTCAACATCTTGGGGGGGCGGTTGGTTAAAACCTCCTCTTCCACGACCTCTGCCGCGGTATCCTCCTCTACTAGCCATATTGGTAAGATTAACAGTACTATAAAAGTTACTGCGGCCGGGTCAATGCATCCAGAACCTAAAAATCAGAAGCAGCACAATCTTCGAATTTGCAGGACTGAACCATGTCTTCCGTTTCATTCATAACGGCTGTCACACGGTAACCTTCTTTTCGTACTTTGTGCTCCGGAGTAATTCGACATTTTATTCTACACATTTCTCCATCTCTTTTGATTTGGACATAGCCGATTGCGATGTCGTCATCAGATTCCCTTGTTGAACTGAAATAGGTATATGCTATGTGTTGTATCTACTGAATTAATAAAGCTTAAATTTCTTTCATTTCTACACTTGAAAATTCTGCACTTTCAACAACAAAACGTAAAACCATGTCGACACTAAGTCTTGGTAAATTCATGGAGACTGCTTTTATGAACCCAGCTTCCATTTTATTATAAAATACAGTTAATTTGGTAACGAAATGATGTTTACTGTCTCACAAATATAACCTCAAACAAGTTGTCGTTATAATAATAATAAGCAATAAGGAGGAAATATGAATGGCAAACAAGAGTGACGTCATCGGAACTGTATGTTCGTTTTCGCGCGAGAATTTAAATAGTCAGTTTAAAATCGCATTCTTTTGCAATAAATTACAGTAGTTTGGTTTTTTAATATCTTTGTGCTCTATTCTACAACGGAATTCTTTAACCTGAAATCAAAAGTAATCAAATAAAATTATATTGCATTTTACCTATTGGTCCATTAAATTGTGGAAAAACGAATGCAATGATCTTTCTATTAACAGACCCACAAGGATTGTGTTTTGCAAATGTTTATCTTTATTCTTAATCTTTGAGTCAGCCAAAATATAAATATTTGCGCAAAGTGTTTACACCAATAAAAGGGTTAGGCTTTTTTACATTCAGTAATAATGCAGAAATAGTGGAACCCTCCGATGCCAAACCAAATTCAGTTTTCATATTCGATGATGTGATTTGCGAAATCCAAGATATTATCAGATCATATTTTTGTACGGGACGTCATAATAGTGTAGATTGTTTTTATCTAGCACAAACCTACTCACGAGTTCCAAAACAGTTGGTGCGTGATAATACAAACTTTATTGTTATGTTCAAGCAGGATGACACGAATCTACATCACATCTTTTCTGACCACGTATCGCCAGTTGTCACATTTAAAGAATTTCAAATAATGTGTATGAAATGTTGGGATGACCAGCATGGATTTCTAGTCATCGATAAAGATAGAAAGGTGCACGATGGACGTTATCGCAAAGGATTCGATAGCTTCATATATCTATAATATCCAATTACAAAAAAGCTCAATTCATCATTGAACTTCATCGAGATCACTTCAATAGAGCAAGTTGTTTTTTTGTAATGAATATACTGACTGAGATGACTGTGCTAATGTTAAAATGGATGTGAAACGTCAACTACTTCAAGCGACCGAAGCTGTACGAAAGAAATTCAACTCTATCAAAAGTGCAAATGTGGAAGGTAGTAGATCATTAGAAAAGCTATATGATCCGATAACTAAACCATTCATGTTTTATCTTCGGCTACTATTGCAAAACAAGCGTCTACATCTTTTACATCCCAAACGATTACACAAACTATCCCAATGAGTACTCCAATAGGAATAATATATATTGACAACGATACATTCTCTGATGGTGATAATCAGACCATCGAACATAAAGAAAATGCTCAAATAGCTGCCAGCATATTCGAAACACCTACATCTTCGGTTATAAATTCTAGAGATTTTGCATCGGAACATGTTAATCAACATAAGCTTGATAAAGAAATAGAAAAACACATAATGAATGCAAGAAATGGCGACAGTGCATATGACACAACATACGGCATACATGAAGATAACATCACAAAAACATTGAAAATGGGAAATCTTGAGGTGTAGTTTATTGATGGAAATATTACATTTTGGAATGGTATAAGACAAATACGTAAATTTGCTGGTAGTTCTGATTTATACAACTTAATATTCCTAAAGAGACCTCCAGCAGTTGATAGTTTGGAAACAGAACGCACTTATATTGAAATACTGAAATTTACAAATGCACTCTACAAACGAAATCAAAAGAAATATGGAATAAAATATAAAAAATCTAGTAAATATCGTGAAATTATCAGGCCTTACAAAAGGTATATACAACGAAATCCAAGAATTATGTATATTGGAATAAGCCCAAAGAATTAGTAGATCGTTTACGATTATTAATAGCTTCAAAATCGAGCGGACACACAGGGCATGATAATGAAATTATATCAATTATAGAAGAACTTCGCGAAGAAGGTATAATACTACTAATGTTATTATGGAGAGTTATCATTATCGATAGATAATAGAAAAAACAAAACTCATTTAATAACAACTGGTGTTAAACGACAAGTTGCTGATGAGTTACACAAACCAACTCGACGTAATTTCCAAATTCCAATTTCGGCTTCAATCACAAGAACATCTTTATATATATATATATATATATATATATATATTTACGTTCTCAATAAGCTAATATATAGAGTAGAGTCGGGGATTGTGGAATACCATTTTTGTTTTCGCAAAAAAAAAAGTAAACGGCGCTTTATGTATGCAATTTTTGTTATACATAACACGACATCTATTATTTATCGGATGCACATAGATTTCAAATAATTAAAACTTTAACGTTTGATTTATATAAGATTTTTGTAAAAAAATCAATTTGTTCAACCGGGAAAAATGGTCAGGTAATGTGGAATACCACGGGTTTTAATATGAGATAGCAGAGAAATGCAGGGGACAAAAATATATGATGAAAAATAAGCATATATTAAATAAAATAACAGAACATAAAAATGATTTCTAGATATCCAATAAAATAACAGAATATAAAAATGGTTTCCAGATATCAACAAAAAAATTAACAGATATGGACATTATTTACAAAAATCACAAATGTAAATCTCCTTTTCAACTCCGGCACATTCTTCGTGTGACCACATCTCGCACCTAATGCACATCACCCAAATTTCTCCACCATGATCACTGGAGAATTTTCCCTCGCAGAAAATACACACAGCATCTGGAGCCGGATTTACAGAAACTGATGACATTTCCTCGTCAGTTGAGTCCTGGAAGGAAAGTTTAGATTCCTCGGAGCTGGTAGGCGAAGTGTCTCTTTGGAAAGGATTTTTCCCTTTCATTTGCTTGCTCGAACTTGGACCAGGATCGTCGTAGAGACTCGAACTTGAAATGTCCTTTGATTTGTAGGGTTCTATCTCGGATCTTTGTTTCTGACTCGGCTTTTTTCGACTCTGCTGCTTTTTTGGTTTGGTTGTAGCTGTTTCAATGTCTTCAACGGCTATTTTTCTTCTGGCCAATTTTATTGCATTAGGATTTCGGAGTGATTCCTCAAGTTCCTCCTTGTTGGGTGTTGATGTCACAATTTAAGCCTTTCCTGCTTTTCTACCCCGAGTTCCTGTTTTCTTCTTTATTGTTGGTATGGGCAATATGTCACCTGGATAAACAGAAATATTGGAAATCTTCTGTTGATCTGTGGGATTGTTATTTTCTATTGCAGGATGGTTTTCACCAACGCTCTCCACAGCTGCTATAAAGTCATCATCTGTAAAAATATCTCTCCGGACTGGATATAGGCCTGTTGATGAAAAGCCTTTGACAGCTCGTTCACCTGATTGTACCTTGAGATATGCTCTTCCGAAGAGCTCGGCTACATCAAAATGAGTCACAGGGCGATTATTTGTTCGTAGAAAAATTCTTAGTTGTTCGTTATAAAATATCTTCAGTGCTCCCATCACTGTCTTGTCCAAAGGTTACAGTTTATGTGTTGTGTGCGGTGGGAGGCACAAAATTGTGATAAAATTTTCTTTGGCTGCCAATATAACATCCAAATTCCTTGTGTGCGTATGGTGTCCGTCAAGGATTAGCAAAGCTGGGTTCTCTGCAGTGGGACGTGTTTGTTCTATAAAATGTTGGAACCAACTTGTGAATAAATCCATTTGGATCCAACCTGAAGGATGGAAACGAAAAATAGAACCCGGAGGAGCGCCTTTTTTCAGTTGAACGTTAGAATTTTTCCGCGGAAAAATCAACATCGGCGGCACAAAACGCCGCTCGCACTCATACATAGTACGACAGTAAGTAGGGATCCTCTCTCTGCAGACGTTATAGATCCAATTTGGCGCTTACCTTTTAAGGCTAAAACTTCTGGGCACTTTGATTGCACTATGCACAAACCTGTTTCGTCTACATTAAAGATGCGCTCGGGAGGAATTTTTTTATCTTCCATCACTTCTTCCAATAAAGTAAAAAAGTGATCCACGTTTTCTTTTTTGAATCCAGTAGCTCTTGCTACCGAAGTTCCTGTTGGCTTTCTAATACTCAAAATATTTTCATGACGTTTCAGAAAACGTTTCAGCCAGTCTTTTCCAGCTCTTTCGTCTAAAATTTAGAATGGATTTGGAATTTGGTTGCGTTTGGCTAGTTGGTATGCTAGTTGTCTTACATCCTGCCTTGTCAAACCAAAATATTTTTTTTCCATGTCCAGGAGGTACCTGACCAATTCATCTTCAAGTTCCTTGGTTAACACAGGTTTACGTCCAAGGTGCTCCTTTTTCAAGGCCTCCAGATTTCCTGAATTTTTTGCATAACGAAACAGCGTGGCACGAGGGACATTATATCTTTTTGCTGCGGCAAGATATCCCATCTTTTTTGTCCTAACAGCAGTGACGGCTTCTGTCATTTGCCTCTCATCCCACAAATGCTCTTTTGTTGTCTTCTTCGGCATTCTTGAAAGGAAATCACACGTTAATATCAACATTTCAACAGGTTCTGCTAATGTGGAATATTCTACAATGGGAACACTCTCAGTATCCCACATTAACAACGCTTCAGCATGCAACAACAAAAAATCATAACACTAATTTCTAAGAATTTTGCCACATTCTACACCGGGGGACATACAGAGACCAACTAATACAATCCTAATATAAATATGCAAGCCTTAATTCGAAGTAATAAAGGTGCAGTCAAAATTTCTTGGTACTTACCTGAAAAAATACGTTGAGCGATGAAGTGGTTTTAGTAGTTTTCTGAGGTTATGGTGCACTTTGAATTCCCACCAGATGTTTCACGGTGGTTTCTATAGGAAGGCTGAGTTAGTTCATCCACTGTTTTTTAGATGTCGCACTTAATTTCGGAAAAAGTGGGTATTCCACATTGAATGCCTATTCCACAATCCCCGACTTTATATAATACCTATACCTACCCTTTCCAAGAAATATCGTAAATGTGAATAAAAATTCAACAGCCTTTGTATTTGGATAGGCAAAAAAGAGCATTATGCTATACGATTAGTTTTACAACCTTGTCATACTGTTTGGTGTTTTATGATATTTATTGCCTATCGGCATTCCAATGTATGGGTAATGGCTTGGGTATCACAAATTGTGTTCATTATAGTAGGGGTACTGATCTATTTATGTGAAATAAAACTCATGATTAATATTTGCATACTATATAAATATTTATTCAATATAACATTCTTGGAATAAGTATACATTTTATATGTGTTTGATTGTTTGAACTTTCTCATGTAATTGTTGGGGTGGAATCCAGTATTCTGGAACAGCTAATATTAGACCAATGGTTGGATAAATGATGTTATTTTCTAAATCAGCAATCTTCTGCTCTACTCTAACATATTTTCGGTCAAGTATGATTCTAGCTTCGGAAATTTTTCCATTAAAAACTATTCGAGCTTGTCGAGAAATTAGTAGTATTAGCAATCGCAGTATCAATGGAAGCTTTAAAAGCTTCAGCGGTTTGCTCCTCTTCCCGTTTCACATTGTCGAACGCTTCATGTATGGAAGCTTGTAGTGCTTCAAGTGTTTGTTTCTTCATTTCATTGACTTCATTTTCGAGTTACACAATTGTCTCCATCAATTGGTTCAGCGATATTCTTCAGTCGTTTTCCTTGTGTATCATATTGTCCATCTGGTGATACTTTGAATCCAACTGCTACATTTCGGCGTAAAACTGAACCTTGACAACATTTTCACTTGCGTCCAAAATTATTCAAGACATTACTCATCTTTACAGTTAGGCGAACAAATTTGTACCTATCATATTGTAATAGAAAAAGTCATAATATAAATTTGAGAATCGGATTCGATATATATTTTCTTATCAATGCGATAATGAGTAATGTAGTAGATATACATTCTTCATATAATATTTTCAATGAGTGAAAAAGAAACAAATTTTAATACAATATCAATTTTTATTCATATGAAAAATAGTGGACACAATTTAAATGAAATGTTTCAGGTAATATAGTTCAGTTACACTCTATAGAATACATATAGATACATTTACATAGTTATATTTATAAAGAAGAATTTGCCAATATGATAATATAGGTACCTAATATGTAATATTAGAACACTCCTCCAAACATTAGAGCGGATCAAAAACAAAAAAAACATGTTTTCTGTAAAAAAATGTATTTGTTAGTGATAAAGGTGAAAGATAAATAATTTAATCAATTATAAACTCGAAAGTAACTTGGTTAAAACATGGAACAAACATGGTTAAAACAAGGTGAAAACTCGGTAATACATTGATTCAAATTCAATGATAATCGTTTGAGGAAACGTAAAAAATAATATAAGAAATTAAATAATAAAACATAAAAAAAGTAAATATATATATATATATATATATATATATATATATATATTTGATTCTGAATTCTTGACTGGTTTATTATTTGATAAAATAGATTTTTGTTGGGGATGCAGTCATTTAATTATAAATGTCATTTATAAATAACTAATGACATTTCTGATTGCTGACTATGAAATCTTTCCTGTTTGTGGTTAATTTTATGTAAATTCACGAATTTTGCCCCGACGAAGAGAATAAACATTCTCGAAAGCTTGGCATAATCCAAAGAATTTTATTTATTAAATGACTGCATCCCCAACAAAAATCTATTTTATCATTTTATCAAATATATATATATATATATATATATATATATATATATATATATATAATATAATAATATAAGAAATTAAATAATAAAACATAAAAAAAGTAAATATATATATATAATATATATATATATATATATATATATATATATATATATATATATATATATATTTGATTCTGAATTCTTGACTGGTTTATTATTTGATAAAATAGATTTTTGTTGGGGATGCAGTCATTTAATAAATAAAATTCTTTGGATTATGCCAAGCTTTCGAGAATGTTTATTCTCTTCGTCGGGGCAAAATTCGTGAATTTACATAAAATTAACCACAAACAGGAAAGATTTCATAGTCAGCAATCAGAAATGTCATTAGTTGACTATGAAATCTTTCCTGTTTGTGGTTAATTTTATGTAAATTCACGAATTTTGCCCCGACGAAGAGAAAAAACATTCTCGAAAGCTTGGCATAATCCAAAGAATTTTATTTATTAAATGACTGCATCCCCAACAAAAATCTATTTTATCAAATAATAAACCAGTCAAGAATTCAGAATCAAACATATATATATATATATATATATATATATATATATATAAATAATATATTCAGCAATAATGTAAGAACTAAACAGACTTCTGAAAGTTTTTTAAATTCATCTTCTTTATTTATATTTTCGTTCAAAATTATTAGAGCTTGATTTGCTATTTTTTGACAATGGTCTTTAAATAATTAAATATCCCTTGATATCGGTATTTTTGTAGGTGTCATGGAACATTTTTTATTTAAATCTTCCAGGGCTAAGACAAGTTCATTTAATTGTTTTATATGTTTTATAGTTTTTTCGCGATGTTTAACTGGTAAAACCGGATCTTGTTTCAAAATCAATGTATGCGGAACAAACAGCTAATAGGGTAGTCCTTAAATGGAGTGCTAATGAGGGTGCCTTAAAAGATTTTGAAGCTTCATCATACCCTGATATTATTCTGCCAGCTGACACTACTTCCTCAAAATTTTCAGGCTTGAGTGCTTCCAATAAGGAGTTAATTTTATAAAGGTCGTGCAAAGGTATTAAAAGTCTTCCTAATTCTCGCAATTTATTTGCAACGACATTTTTAATGTGTGGTCTGTTATGCTTCTTAAGATATTCTTCAGAATACGCTATAGTATCATTTTTTATTACAATTACAATTAATACAATTTTTGTAACTTACATTAGGTACCCGACAAATTTTGCATTTAAAAATTAATATTCCAATAAAAAAAACGTAAAAAATAACAAAAATCTTATCCTACATAGGTATTTCTTATCTCGATTTCCAAATTCTCAATGGTCAATCTGTAACCTCCCGTAACTTCTATAACACCTATATCTCTCACTTATTAAGGTACGTAGAATAGATAAGGAAACAACCTGTATAAAATAGTAATTATAAATCAATGTGAAGCAAATTAATTTATTCTCATTACTTTTATTTGTAGCAGTTGTATACAAAAGCCTTCAGTTTGACCCAGTTAGCTTCTTCAAAAAGATTTTGATGTTGATTTAAAAACAATTCTACTTCTTGTTTTCTAGGTTCCCTTTTTTCTTTAATATTATTTTTAAAATGTTTCCGTATTAATGTCTTCTGTTCCGTTGTCCATTTCATTCTTTTGTTTTCATTTTTCCTTAGAACCTTTTTTGTTCTTTTGGCAGTGTAACCTACAAAACACATCAAATTTGTTTCAAATTAGATAAATTCTGCAAATTTACTAATATTATTAAATGATATTAATACGACTAGGTTTTAAATATGAGCACTAATTCTCTTATTACAATTGGATCATTATCATTTTTCGATCTACATATACAGGGTGATTTACACAGGTCGTGCATTAGATGTTTTTCTACTGGAAATTTCGTATGCTCATAATCAATCATGTCCGTAATACCTAAAATATTGTATGCCTTTTATATAATATATAAATGATATCCCGAAAGAAGAAAATTGTAGCTCGCAATTGGGGAGCCAAATCTGTGGTTTAAATTGGACATTTCTTCGAAAGAGCTGCGATTTTCGAGTTTGAGCAATGTTAAAATCGAAATATGGTTATTTTCGCTATTTGTAACAACATTTACCTTGAATTTTTTTTTCATAAGTTACGATTTCAAAATTAGGGCAGCGGTAAATTTTGAAATATGGGTTCAGAAGTATTTCCACCGCGATGTTTTGCAATCTCTAAATAATAATAACCACAAGCAAAGAAATATACATGGGTTCTTTGGTATGAGTGAGGGTTCAACAATTTTCGTGATTATTGTTACACTCAAAAGTGTGAAATAAATATTTTTACACACAATTTGACCGACGCTCTTAGTTGATGCACTAATAAATGAAAAATAATAATACACTTCTCATCAAATTTAACGCACCACTAAAATATTATACAATTTCAAAATTAGTTTTCTCGGGAACAGCGCAATCGATTTTAATGAACTTTTTTTTAAATTAAACTTTGAACTCTTAGGAACGCCCTAACAATCGAATATTTTGTTTCAAATTAAGTTTTAGGTTTATACAGGGTGTTTGAAAATAAACCTGTTTGATGCTTCATATTATCGCACCCTGTAGGATTTCCCAGGTGCACCAGTAGGTGTATGTCTAACGAAGAATAAAGCCCCGTCATCTCTGAGTATTTTGTTTTTAATTTAGGTTTCATCTCTATTTTTAAATGAAGTACATACTTTAATATCAAAGTTAGACATTTATCTTATTCAACTCAATTAAAGCTTAATTCTAAACATTGATAATTGAATTGAAATAGTAAACACTAAAAGAGAACGAAGGAAGTCAATATCGGGTGTTTCCTCCCCTACTTCTGATAACCGCTTGACATCGACGATTCATACTTGAAACCAGACGTCTAATAAAATCTTGATAGATATTGTCCCATATAGTCCTAACAATGTTCTCTGTATCATTCACAGAGGCAGGTAATGGTTGATGATCTCTTAGTTGCCTACCCACATGATCCCATAAATGTTCATTTGGGTTGCGATCTGGACTCCGGGGTGGCCAGTTCAAAGTCTGGATATTTACCTCATGCAAATAATTTTGCACTATTCTCGCAACATGCGGTCTGGCATTGTCATGCATCAGTATGAAATTATCCCCTATATAACCAGCGAAAGGGACAACATGCTCAGACAAAATGTCTGTGATGTACCTTCCACTATTTAAAGGTTCACCGCGCAAAGAAACAATGTATGTACGAGCTGTTAAGGATATCCCACCCCAAAACATCACTGAGCCTCCATTAAATAACTCGGTTTGGCGAAAATTGCATTGCGAATAACGTTCATTTGGTCGTCGAATTACCCATACGCGACGGTCGTTGCTGTAGAGACAAAACCTCGTGTCATCGGTGAATAAAACTTGCTCCCAATCTTCAGCAGCCCAGTTTACGTGCTCCCTGGCAAAGCGAAGTCAGGGCCGATTTCACCATTCACCTCGAAAACAGTGATTAATAAATCAACGATTAGTGAAATCGTGATTAGTTGTCGATATTGATCATGATTAACACCAAACCGATTTCACCAACAACATTTCAATCGCAATTACGAAAACGAAGTTTCACTCAATTGTCTTGTAAGTCTATTCACCCATAGATGGTGTTTATCTGGTAATCAAACACAGACTGCCATTAGATGTATGTTTTGTGGTAGATTAGTTCTAATATCCTTACAATCTCTGGTTCTGTGTTCTGAGCTGCTGTTGTTGTGATGAAAAGTGATAGTGATCTACTGGTTATCTGTGCATCGTTATTGTTTGGTTTCGGCTTCGGCATCGCGTGTTTTCTATATTTTTTCCCTGTGTTTTATTGTGTTTATTTTATTTTATTCTTTATCGGGTAAGATTGCTTATATTATTTATTTAACATATGAATTAATATCATTATTAATTTTAACTGGCGATATTAAACATTTCCTTTGTGTGTGTCTTTAAACAGCAATAATGTCGAAAAGGAAGAGAGACCCGACATTTTCAGCTAGCGAAAAAGCTATATTGGTTGATATAGTGGAACAACACTTTGGCGTCATCGATTCAAAAAAAACTGATTTCGCTAGCGTTAAATTGAAAACAGAGGAGTGGCAGAAAATTTGTGATGAATTTAATTCCATCTCCAGCATCCATCCTAGGGAATGGTCAGTGCTAAAGATCTGCTGGGATAATTTGAAAAGGAAAGCCAAACAAGAACAGACGTTGCGGAACCAGCATGTTTTGGGAACAGGTTGTTAAATTTCAGTGAATTTTCAATTTGAACAAAGCTCTTCATTTTAACATTTTATAATCTCATTGCTTTTATTAATTTCAAGGAGGAGGGCCACCACGCAAAGAGAATAATGATCCGATTACGGAGAGAGTCCTGGAACTCGTTGGAAATAGAGTTTCAGGGTTTGTAAATAGCTGTGACAACGACGGTGATCGCATTTTAGGTGAGAAAGTATAACATTTTTTAAAGATGTTTAATAATAATCTATTTTTCAGCATATGGAAACATTAGTATCCCGACTGAACCGCCAGAGGGAGAGAGAAAACCTCTGAATATAATTGGTATGTATTGTATAGGTAGAAAAACCTTATCAGCTATTGCCGCACTGCTAGTCTTATTACATACTTTCGTAAAGTGTGATCAATAGAAATATTAAAGCTAAAGATTTTGATTTAAAATTAGTGTTGGTATTTTGCTACATTTACTGCTTTTTGGATACCAATATCAGTGACGAAAATTTCGAAAGACAAGAGGAGGCTGTAAGCACTGTAAGTAGTATATAGAATATATTGTTTTGTGTCTATAATGAGATTTATTTATTGATATTATAATTAACGAGTCACTTACTTCTCATAAAGGACTGGTCTTGCTATACCCCTCAGATGTTGAAGGAACCGCGAAACCTAGCTCTGACTAGGTCTCGAAGCCCATCTCCTGGTACGGGAACACCTCAGGAGAATCGGCGAAGTAATACTCCACCAAGGTGAGCATAACACATTTTCTGACAAACATCTCATATGCAAGTGAGATAATCATTTGTGAAAATAAAGTGTATGTCTAATTTTAGTTAATAATTGATATTATTATTTATGTATTGCAGAACTCATACAATAGCAGTAGAACCAATTACTGCATCTACTAGCCGTAGGAGGCCAATTCTAAGGAATCAGAGGGAAAATAGCCTCAACAAGGAAAGGCTGAATATCCTTTCAAAGGCAAATGCAAATGCCGAAGAAGAACATGCCATACAGATGAGAATATTGCAGCTGCAGGAGAAAAAAGAGGAAGAAATGCATCAGCAAGAGAAATTGAAAACAGAACAAGAAAAAATTAGATTAGAAATTCTGAAAATACAATTAAAAAAACTTAAAGAATAAATATTATTCTAGTATAACTGTTGTTTAATTCCTACAATTTATAAATAATATTTCATTCAAATAATAAACAAAGGCTGAAATAACTTGAATAGCCCCCCAAGTATTCATACCAATCCAATAAATCCGAAACTCATCCTGCCAATCTGAAAATATAAATAAAATCTAATAAAAATTACTAACTAGAATTACAATTATTTTTATTTTGTAACTTTACCGTGAAAAGTAATTAGCTATCAGTTCATTACGTCTTCTATAATTCGGGTTTCTTTGCACTCTGCCTGCATCCAAATTTCTATCAATTATATTGCCCTGTGCTAATAGAGCATCCCAGGAAGCGGGATTAATAACTTGCCGGTCGTCAGGAGGTGTGGCTTCTCCAGATCTTCTTGCAACGTTATGCAACACAGCTGTGGCAATGATTATTGGAAATGAATTTTCTAGAGACACTCCTAGACCAATAGCCATGGCCGGAAAACGGCGTTTCCACAAACCAAATAGTCTCTCTATACAGTTTCTGGTTCGTATATGAGACTCATTGTATAAATTTTCGGCAGGAGTGTTGCATTGTTGTAAGGGAGTCATCATATATTTGTTACAGGCATAGCCTGCGTCTCCAACAAGAACGGCACTTCCATAATGGCGCTGTTCAAATCTTGCTCTTCTGTAGCAATTATTAAATATATACGAGTCATGTGTACTGCCTGGCCAACGAGCAACAATATCCGTTAATTCCAATCCCCAAAAAACATTCCCAATGTAAGACTTTTGGAGGTGAGAGCTATATTCTGCAAAACTCGACAAAAAAAATCTCAAATCTTTCGCATACGCTCAGTAAGAGCTTCACACCCATACCATTTCTTATGTTTCTTTGTATACGCATTTTGCTTTAATGGTACATTTTCATCAAGTGATTCTATCGCTTCTCACCGCCCCCAAAATTCCGTCCATGAAATTACTACTTGACGTATTATATTCATAACCCATAGTTCCACTAAATATGGACTAGCATTTCCAATCACTCACCTGCTCACTTTAAGCGATAAAATTGTCACTACCTTACATACATACTTGAAATGAATGCACTATATTCCGTCTTGGAAAAGAAGATGAAATAAAACAGAAATAATATTTCATTTGAACTTTGATTCGTTTTTACGAACTACATGTGTATATTTAACTATATGGTCAAGTTCTAAGGGTTCTATATGGGAGAAAAAATCAACTATGTTAGTGATCTACAATATTTTTACACACACCAAACATACAAAAGTGCAATACGATCTATTTCTCAATATACAGGGTGTTTCAAATATATTCGCAGGACTTGAGGATGTGCTAGCTCGTCCAAAAATATGAAAAAATGTTTACATTAACTTAACCTCTAAAATGCGCCATTTTCGAGATACAGGGCGTTGAAATTTAAAAAAAAACGTTTTTGCGAAGATCTCCTGAACCGTTTATCGTACAAGTTTTGAGTCAGAAAAACATTGTTGTTAAGTCATGATTGGTGAAGATTTTGAAGGAGTAGTGGGGGTTTTTCTCCACAATTTCTATGCTAATGGAAAAAGTACTGTTTTGGAACGCCCATTTGAAGCGCCAATGTTTTCTACACAAAAAAGGTAATGTTGGTCGTAACCTCTAAACATAAAAATGATTTTTCTCGAAAACGGTCGACTTCAACGCTCACGACCAATGGTGTTTTTTTTGTGTAGAAAACATTGGCAGTTCAAATGGGCATATCAAAACTGTAATTTTTCCATTGGCGTAGGAATTGGGTAGAAAAACACGCACTACTCCTACAAAATCTTCACTAATTATGACTTAACACAAAAAAAATCTGACCCAAAACTTAGCCTATTATGAGTGGAAAAAGCTGTTTACTGCAAGATAAACGATTCCAAGATATTCACAAAAAACAATTTTTTTCTTTCAATTTCAACACCCTGTATCTCGAAAATGGTGTATTCTGAGGATAAGTTAATATATTTTTTTTTCATTTTTTTGGACGAGCTATCACATCCTCAAGTCCTGCGCATATATTATAAAACATCCTGTATATTTAAACCTAATGAAAATAACTGCTAACACCGTATTAAGGAGACTTAGAAAGGCGTGGAGTATCTATAAAACCTATTATGAGTTGAAAAAGAAATTGAACAACTTATGTTTCAACGTCATGGAAGGAATTTTGGGGGCGGTGAGAAGCGATAGAATCACTTGATGAAAATGTACCATTAAAGCAAAATGCGTATACAAAGAAACATAAGAAATGGTATGGGTGTGGAGCTCTTACTGAGCGTATGCGAAAGATTTGAGATTTTTTTGTCGAGTTTTGCAGAATATAGCTCTCACCTCCAAAAGTCTTACATTGGGAATGTTTTTTGGGGATATGGATTTTTTTTGGAAGTCGGTTAGCTGTCACCACAGTGTAGATAAACACAGTAGTCCAACGCAAGCCATTCCTTGATGTGGCCCGCCTTTGCCGCCGTGTCTCCCGTACCCACAGTATAAATATACCCAGTAGTCCAAATCAACGGCGGCCGCCTTAAATGATAGTTTCGGAGCATCATTTTTTGCGGTCGTCTGTTTGTCAAAGGCCACCGCGATTTCGTGTCTCCCGTTTGTAAGTAAGGGAGACACGGCGGCAAAGGCGGGTCTGTGTTTATCTATACTGTGCCCGTACCTTAAGCTGATTCTTCGAAACTATCATCGAAGGCGGCCGCCGTTGAGTTGGACTACAGCATATATATACTGTGGCTGTCACGAACTAACTTTAATTTTCAATAATCATATTAATTTTAAATACAAATATATATATATATATATATATATATATATATATATATATATATATATATATATATATATATATGGTCGATGGTACCTTAGACGTTTACGGAGAACGGGACATAGGATCGTTCTGAAAGTTTGGTTAAGTAATTGCTCTTAATCTATTTTATATAATAATATAATAATAATAATCTATTTAATATATTTTCAGCGATGCAGCGTTGCCGCTTATATAAGTATTACTGCGTTTTTGCATCTGTCCTCACTTTCTGATAGCTCGAATTAAATGTTTATTTCTGTGTTATTGCAATTCCTAGGAAGCTGTAACTTTGTTAGTAGGTCATCTAGATAATGTTTATGGATTCTGAATAGCGAAATTTGTCCTGTGTTATACAGGATCATTCAAAATGTGTTTTTTAGTTGGAACACCCTGTATATTATGAAATATCCTGAAAGATGCCTAAATTTCCTTCGATTTGATGTATTATGATCCTATACCAAAGTAGCCAGAATTCCGAGATAAGAGCAATTGTCTAAAAAAATCAAATTATATTTCTCATATTCATCTAGGTTGCTATTAAATGTCATTATAGTACATGACATAATGAAAATTTGACAATTCGTGCGTTATTAATAATACCTTTGAGTGTTTTTTAACGTAAGTGACTTGAGGTACTAATGATTGTTTTTTATTCTTCATGGAAAATGAGAGGGAATTATAGCAAGAACGTGCAGAAAATTCAATGAAACGTACCCTGATTTACATCCAATGAACAAGAGGAAGTTTGTACGATTACAAAATAATTTCATTAATAATGGATCAAAATTAAAAGCGGAACGACATCTACCGAAACCTATAACCTCAGATGAAGACAACATAATAAATGTTTTGGCCTATTTCCGTGCTGATCCCCAAGCTTCCACTAGAAGTGCCGAATATGATTTAGGCTTGGATCGTGGGTCTGTTGGAAGGATCAACCATAATCATTACATGCGCCCGTACAAGTTTACTAAAGTTTAAGCTCTTAAACCAGAATATCATCAAAGTAGGGTTCACTTTTGCAAAAGAATCCTATTTCGCATCCAAGAAGATCCTGAATTCAAAAAAAAATATCTAGACAAACGAATCAAAATTTTCCAGAGAAGAAATTTTTAATAGAAGGAACGAGCATTTCTGGGCTGATCAAATCCAAATATTGTCAAGGAAATGGGATTTCAGGAGAAGTTTAGTTTCAAGTTTTCTTATTTACGATGAACCGTTGAATTCTGAGAAATATCTGGAAATTCTAAGGTCAGTTGTTCATTGGATGTAAATCAGAGTACGTTTCATTTAATTTTCTGCACGTTGTTGCGATAGTTTCTACACATTTTCCATGAAGAATAAACAATTTTATTAGAACTTCGTTTGTATTGTTATTTCATTCATTTCAAGTCACTTACGTTGAGAAATACGCAAAGGTATTATTAATAATGCACTAATTGTCAAATTTTCATTATGTTATGTACTATGATGACATTTATTATCAACCTAGATGAATATGAGAAATATAATTAGATTTTTTGAAAATTGATCTTACCTCGGAATTCTGGCTACTTAGGTATAGGAACATGATAATAAAATCGAAGGAAATTTAGGCATCTTTCAGGATATTTTATAATATAGGTACAGGGTTTTCCATTTAGAAAAACTCATTTTTAAACATTTTTGTATCTAGCGTAACGAACTTTCTTTAGTGGGCTTGCCAAGAAATGAAATGCAATGTTACAGATTTTGAAGCATATTTGCGGAACATTGATAATGGTACCAACATTACCATTATTGTTGGGGACATGAATATAGATATACTAAAAAAAATGTGAAATCGAGAATAACTACATACTGTCTCTCTCATCCTTTGTATTGATAATAATTAATATCTCATAAAATATTAGCTATAAACATAAAGTCATATTAATAAACTGACATTATTTTTCCATTTTGATCTGAGAAATAATTAAAATTATCTATAAACATTCCATAAGAAAAAACAAAGTTGTGTAGAGTTCCAACTATTTAGAAACACCCGGTATAATTGAAAATATTTTTATGTTGTAGAATGTTTAAAATACGATTGGGTTAGTTATAAACATTTTCTCATAATCTTTACAGTAACCCCATAATCGTCCGAATACCTACGCACTACTGATCTCCCACCTTGTATTTCAATATTTACTGAAATTTACCTAGATATTTATCAACAGCGGTCCGCGTCTAATTATAAAAAAGCTATATCGTGTGATCTGAACCAAAAATAAAAACCAAAAAAAATTATGCACGAGTAGACAATGTTAGAAGAAATATACCTAGGTATATGGGAAATATTAATGATAATTATTAAGGCACAGCGTACGATCGCTCTGCCATCTCTTAGTCAATAGATGTATTAAATGTGATATATGTATACGTCTCTGTTCTCTGCTACTGCTACCTCTACCTAATTGTTGCCATTTAGTTGGAGTATACGCTTGACAAATATTATTAATGCGTTAAAAATGTACCACTTTCGAATAAGAGCGAAGTAGTTTGCATGCTTTTTAAATAATAAATGATTTTATGATTTTATGATCATAATTAATTTGTTAGTTTCACTTAGGTATTTATCCGATATCTATATTACTGAGGTATTTAAAAACAGGTGAAATTTTAGCACCGGCAACACCGTAGAGTCTTGAAAATAATAAATTGTGAAATCCGTCTACTTGGTTTTACATATATTGATAATATAAATATTACAGCCTTTTACGAGTTGAAAACGGTCTCAAATGATTAATTATCATTCTTAGATTGTATTATATACAATATCTCATTAATTTCAAGGCATATTTTTAAATTAATCGGGAAAAACCATTACGTGACCTTGAGAATCCAACATTTTTCTGTAAATAATGCATCTGTAGCCAGAAGTGAGAGATACCGCTCTGCAAACTACAGTTTGCATTGATTTAGCATTGCAGATGGCTTGAACGTTGAGGGAAAAGTAGTGCTTTCTATTTCTAAAAATCTCTGGATACTCTCCACCTAAAACAGTAGTGTGTAAAATAATGGAAAATAAATTTTGGTATATAATATGAAAATAATTACCTGGTGATTTGATGTACTTCACATGAGTGCAATCTATGGCGTATAACGTAAGGAAATTTCGCTCTCTTATAAAATTCAGTTTGTGTTAGGCGGATTTCATTAGCTGATTCTGGGAAATAAATGTGGCGGTCTTTGATTGCAGCAATGGCAGCACTTACTTTGTGCACAATTCTATGAGCAGTGGAAGTGCTAAATCCAGATAAATCTGCAGCTGTCATTTGATAACACCCAGTTGCGTAAAATCGCAAAGCACAGAGCACTTGGTTGATGGGAGACACACTGTTATTTCTTGAATAAAAATATTTATCAAGACAGTTCTTGACGCTGTATATATACAAAAACAATATAGCATGCTTTGGTACTTACATATTTGTGGGAAATTCCAATCGATCTTCTATTGACTCCAACAGAGATAGAACTGTTGGTTTCGTAAGGCGAAATCTTATAAAAAAGTCTTTATCATCGAGGGTATCAAAATGATTTTCTCTCTCTCGTACCCATCTTGGGCGACGAACGACGAAATCTTCGTTGTCATCATCAAAAGCAAGTTCCAATACTCTCTTCATTATACACCAAATAAAAATAATAATCCACAATGGACACAAAAATTTAAAAATAAACCCAATAAACAAACCTGCTTTATGACAATTGACAGCTCTTAATCATGATTATACGTGCTGATTGTCAGAAATCGGACGATTAGAATGTAATCACGATTCGGCTTTGATTGCGATTAGTTGTTACTGGTGAAACGCAAAATGAAACTTTAATCTCTGATTAACGTTAAATCAGAGATTAGTTTGAATTGATCATGATTAGATACATTGGTGAAATCGGCCCTTAATCGTTTATGATCTGCACTCAACTGTGGTCCTCTTGCCGGAATTCTGAAGCTTAAATTTCTTTCTGCCAGACGTCTTCTTACAGTCGAAGTACTGACGTGGATATTTTGAGCAGTGTTTAGTTGTACCTGCAGATGTCTTGACGTCACAAAACGTTGCCTTAAGGCATTTAGTTGTAAAAATCGGTCATGAATAACAGTTGTTACTCGATGTCGTCCTTGCCCACGACGCCTGTTGTGGTCGTTGGTTTCTTGAAAACGTCGAAACATTCGTAATATTGTCGAATGAGAAACACCCAGTCTCCTGCCTACAGTTCGAAAGCTCAATCCTTCCTGAATTAACGTCGACGCCATCACACATTCATCACGGGATAAGTTTCTTGTTTGTCGCTCCATTTTTGCAATTGAAATTGTTCCCTCCCGAGATCTCGTATACCAATTTAACTCTACTGTATTGAGGATTTTTACCGTGCTTCAAAAAATATCACCCGGCATATTTCATTAGTAAATTTCGATTTTACCATAACAGCCACAATCAAATCTTTTATTAGGAAATATTCATTTATACATAAAAACCATTTTATTCCTAAATACAGTCGTAGGGAAAAACATTTGAAATATGAGTTTGTCTGGACTAAGAACTTAATTATTGCTATAAAGTGGAAATTTAGTATATCAATATATGACTGAGATAAAGAAGTAAATTCACTCAATATCCTATATCTCAGAAATAAGTTGATAAAAAACATTAGGTAGGTAGGATATGAGTTATTTGAGATTCTCACATAGTCCTCTCCATACCCTGTATGTTGTCATATTGGTTACAAAGCACTCCCAACCAAAGATTTATTTACTTTTTAGACAATAATAACATTACCTGTATGTTGAATAGTTTCTAACTTGGCATCTTCACTTATCATCGTCGTCGTCATTGCGTTTTCCTTTGTCTTCAGCAAAACAGTTTGGATTTTGATGTGTCTCACTTTCTTCTTCATCTGATTCAGCATTGTCTATATCTGATACACCTATTTCATTTAATGTTTTTCCTTTATACATTGCAACTTTTCCGCTATAAATTGCTAACAATATTTTAGACACTTTAGCCGTCTGATAGACATCTTGGGGAAGTCTAAAAAAGTGAACTCTTATATGCAACAACAAATATGAAATATTCAATATTTTATTATTTAGATTTAAATGAGAATCATTAATTGCTAAGAAGCAATTGTCTGTTTATCAACTTGAATGTTTTACTTAAAGATGAAGACTAATTTTATTAAAAAAAACACAAATGCTAGTAAATGCTGTCTGCACTAACCTGTAATATGATTAGTCGGTCTTTCTCGTATGCCCCATAAATTGAGCGAATTGTTCCATTTCATTTTCAGTCATAGGTAGTACTTGCAATACAGTCGCAATTTGCTTACGCAATCTTGTCGAAGTAAATAAAGTTGTGTTACTAACATTTGATTCTCCAGCCAACTTTTTTAGAGTATGGTATCCACTTAACCATCCGTTTCTTGTGTTCGGATTTGCGAAAAGATACTCATTGGTATCGGCACACACAAATTTCTAGCCTTAATTAACAGATCAATAAATTTTTGTATATCCTTTGGAAATAAAATAGCTACTGGCTTATTCCCCTTACCCTCTGTGACAACTCTTTTAAATGACGTCGTTAATGTTCTTTCTATATCTGATAAAGTTGTAGATAATTCTTCTTGTAAATTTTGTACGGACGTTTTAGTATAAGTTGAAATTTTAAAATATTGTATTTCTCCAATACGTTTCCTGTTGAGTAGCAAAGTCATTGCTAATACGCATTCTGATAATCTTCTGTGGGTTTTATTTATTTGCTGGTTTTCGCTTAAAGCTTTGTACGCTTTTTTACTCTCATCAAGAAGATAACTTTGAAATAACATAACATCATCTGTAAGTGGTAGTAATTTTGGGTTTTGGAAACGTTGTTCATTTAAATTTTTTAATGCTAGGCTAGAAATTTCTGTGTTCCAATGATTTATAATTAGTTTTCTAAAGTTTTTTATATCTTTTAGTTTATCTTCCGGATTTGAACAAGGAAATAAATGACTTTTTTTATGATCATTTTTGAAGCAACATCTGATACTTGCTTGAGAGTCGTTCCCATATGTAGTGCCAGACTACTTGCTAGAAAAGTGCGCGTTTCATTCTTATATCCTGTTATAATTTTTGTTGCTGCCACACAGTTATCAAATAGCTCAGGCTTCAGAACATCGAACAAACATTGAAGACCAGTTATTTCTTTAAGGGTAATGAACAGACGTGACAATTCCCTCATTTTGTTCGATAAAACATTCCGTATCTGCGTTCTTTTATGTTTTTTCAACAAATCTTCGGCGTAACAACAAATTAATTTATCATTCATTGCTGTATTCGAGATATTGTCATTTCGCATAATTGGTAAAACTTCATTTGTTAATCTTAATGTTGACAAGAAATCATTATGATTACCAGAGCAAACAGTGAATAATTGTGCAGCTGTTGAATGTTGTTCTCTTTGGTTTCTGGTACTTGGGATTTCACGTAAAGCACACTGTTTTCGGTGTCGTCTTAGATAATTTCTTGAAAAGTAGCCTAGGCAATCCTTACACACGACGTATTTTTCCTTCGAACTTACTAAATTATTTTCATAGTCATCAAATAAGTTATTTGATTTAGGTCTTCTAATAGGCCGAATGAGTTTATTGCGTGAAGTGGACATAAAATTTCCTTGACGACGAATAACATTTAATAATTGTTTACGTGTAGGATCCTTCATAGAGAGAGAAAACTATTCTTTCACAGCTACTTCATTAGGATGATTTCTTGACAGATGACGTGGAAAATGTGTAACATCTCTAAAACAATAGGGACAAGAATTTTTTTTTTGTCCAGGGTCTGACGTTTCCGAATTGCTCTACAGTAGAAGAAGATTCACCGACAAATTTTCCAAAGGACACAATTACACCATCTACATTACTCTTTGTGGTGTTATTATCACTACTTTTCAAGATGCAACTTTCTGATATCTGTTTTGGTAATGATGCACGATCAATAACATATTCATAATTGTTTAAAGTTTCTAAGGATTTACTATCAGTCGAATCAGGCACATATTCACTTCCTGATGACTGAAATGGCTCATCGCTTTCTTCATTGTGAGATTCTATCTCAACCGGTAATAATGTTTGAACTAATTTTTCTTCGCTCCTTCTTTTTTCATTTCATTTCTATGATGTTTGTCGGTACGTCTTTCATTGATTTCAATATTTTCTGCATCTAATGTTGCCATTTCATTACCTTTTATTTGATCTTTCTCTTCAAGATATGTCAAATATGTATTTCTTTCTTCTGACATGGAGCTTTTTGTAGATTCGTATTTTGGAAGGTCTAGTAAAAATTTACATTCACTGGTTACTAACTGTAATATTTTTTTCCCACGAGATTGCATTGTATATGAAAATGTAGCTGAAAAGTTTTAATGAGATTTAATATTTGTAGAGAAGTTACACACCCACAATATGTTCTAATTTAAACCAAGGTCACAAAATTGATCAAATTTCATAATTTTTTCATTGCAAAAGCTTAACAACTAAATATAACAAGGGTTATGCTATTGGCCAACCAACTTTCCATATTTTCTGTCATTTAGATTTTTGCAAACATATTTTAACTCACAGTAAATGATCAGCATTTAAGATGACTTGATTTTCAACTGTCTAAAGGCAACTGTATGTGAACAAATGTGGAATTCATAATGCACAGAAGATCATGGATATGGACCAGCTGGCTCCAATTTCGCTTGAATATATGAAGGTCATGAGACAATGAACAAGAGTTTTTTGTGGTAACCAAATTTTCAACGAGTCTCGACGGAGAGAAACATAACTGGCTAAAGAACCATTTTGTTGAAGAAGATAAACCATTTCTGCTTACAAATCAACGCGAATAAATAAGGGGGGGGCTGACTTCATTAGATGATGCTACAGATATCTAAATATTTGTTACATGAAATGGGATTGACTTTATTAGTTGATGCACAAAAAACTTAAAGTAATGTTAATTCTAGTCGCATTGGCAGTTTTGAAGTGGTGCCGTTTGGGAGTGTATAGAAGCAACAACTTCAAAATACCCGCACCAATAGTATTATAACATTATTTTGAGTTCTTCAGTGCATCAACTAATAAAGTCGGTCCCATTTTTTGTAAGAAATATTTATTTCACAATTTTTAAAGTTTCATCAGCCAGTTTTATTTTACAAAAATATCACAGTAGGAATCTTGCACATTTATAGTGCTGAAAGTCGGAAACTATCAGTTTTTTGGAGAAATGTCCATTTTAAACGTTGCTGGAAATTATATTTTTTTCATTTAGTCCCAAAAAAAATAGTTTTTGAAAAATTCTGTTCACATCGCCTCTTTGGGTGTGGTTTTCATAGGGAATGACATGTCAGATCTCTCTAATAAAAAAAAAGATCTTTGAAATCGGTGCAGATTTACTATGCAAAACGCGCCAACATATACAAAAAAGCATATGATATAGATGAATTATATACCTCTATTTTTCTGGCGAAGTCGGTCAAAAATATAAAATAACAACACATGCTAGAATCATGAATATTTTGCAGTATAGCACAAGATACGATTGGTACGTCTTGGACCAACTTCAAAATATTTTATGATTCTTGCATATTATAATTTTTATCCACGATCATTCATGAGGATATCGTGCAGGCAATAAAATTTAACTTGACGTCACACTGAAGAGTCATTATTTTATAGGGCTTTTACTCATAAATCATTGCACCAAAAGGAAACTAATTACTTGAGATTTATAGCTTCTACAAGAATATATCCATTCTAGATCTAGATCTAAGTTTTACGATTGCTTACTTTGCTTACTTTTTTAAAAAAACAATAACATTTTCACTCTTTGAAGGGCATTTTTGAAGGGACAGGCTTAATCAATCCTAAAAAAAATTGTAGGAATCATTAATCAATAGTCTTATTTCAAATGTAAAGATAATCATCAAATTCATGTTTACTAAGCAAAATTAAGTCACATCCATAAAAAACATACATTGTATACCTCCTTCACCTCGAAAGTCGGTCAAAAATACACGATTTCCTAATCACAGCAATAGTAAGGTGTGAAATTGTGTATTTTGTTTTTGACTTCTCTGAATATAAGTGGACGCTCAACGATTTTGATGAGACTATTGATACCTACACAAAAAAATGTGAAGTACATATTCTTGCGGAAAATAGGACCAATTTTTGTAGTTTTTGCACTAAGACAATCCAAAATACATATTAATTACATACATATTAATTCTAACGGTGCTGGTACTTTTGAAGTGGGTGTAAAAATTCTTCTATTTACCTATATCTGCACAACTGCAAAACTACCAGCACCATTAGAAATAATATTTTTGTAATTTTCCAGTGCACCATCTAAAAACATTTGTCCTATTTTTTGTGTAAAAATATCTATTTGTATAGAAGTTTTCAATGTGGCTCATTTTGAAAAATACTCTATAAAGCAGAAAGCAATGCCTTTCCAAGAAATGCTATATTTTGGAATATATTTTACTAAATACTATTTTCTAAGTTCCAAAGTTTTCGCTTTACCGAATAAATAATATAAAGTAACTGTAGACTTGTGAAGGAATATAATTTACAATTATTACAACTAGATAAGATCAATATCGATTTTCCCAAAACATAACTTTTGAGGGTTGGTAGGGTTCTGCATAACCGTCAACGTGTTACTTCGCATTCTTTTGAATAGATGAATAGGTACTTACCGGGAATTGAGAATATCAAATACAGTATAACATACACTTCTATTTCAATGAATCACTGGCAGAACACTTTTTATCTCAACCGAATCAGAATAAAATAAATATGATTTTATATTTTTTAATGTCAATTACGAACGAAACGAAAGAAATAATAAACTTAATCATTCTTGCAAACAGAGTCTTGTTTATATTAAATAATAAAAATGCTGACTAGATGGAAAATAATCTGGACAACACAATGGATGTGGGCTAAACAGTGTAACGAGAATGTCTTTATGGATTATATATTTCCAGGGGCTAAATAGCGTACTGGAAATATCATCGGGCTGAACAAAGATATGTAAATATATAAAGTATTAAAAATTAGGAAAAGTTTTCCCCTCAAAGCAGTTTTCTGCTAATTTGTTACAGATATTATCAAATTGTTTTTATATACACCGATATTCACTTTTAACAGCAAGGGTGTCACAGCGCCCCAAGAGTATCTGGGCTTCATAAAGTACCATCTATGTGTATATATATATATATATATATATTGATTTTGTATTCTTGACTGGTTTTATAATAAATAAAAAGATGCTCTTGGGGATGCAGTCATATATTCAATAAAATTCTTTGATTGAAGCCGAGCTTTCGAGAATGTTTATTCTCTTCTTCAGGGCAAACTACAAATCGTTACAAAATTATTTCAACAACAACTTAATAGGTTCTGCTATATCAAAACTTGGTTCTCCAGCAATATACTGTAGTCGCTTAAATTGGATCCATGAGGTAAAAGTGTGGTTACATTGACTTAACTACACGTATGTACAACACAACTGGTTACGGTTTTAAACCATAACTTCGAAGGCTTGCCAAGGAAAAACAGTTTTTTTTAAATCATTATTTACAATTAATAAACTACATACCAGTGGTTATCTGGCCATCGAAGTACATCGCATTTACAGGACTTTAAAGTTAATCTGATTATTGTCAACTACAGGACATCAAATCAAACCAAACTCCCATTATTTGTATAATAGCTCTAGGGATATTTAAATACCTATGTTGGTAGCATTTCACATTGACACAAGTAATGCCAGCTGAGGCTGAGAGCACTGACAGCAATGTCACGTCAAATTAATAAATAAAATGGAAGAGAAGTAGAAGAAAAATAAACAATCATAATATTATTTAAATGTAAAGTGCATGATACTTCAATATATCACCATCATTCTATGTAATTTTGAACATGGATACAGTCCGAGACCACAGTATATAGCATTTCATAATATAAAATCATAAACATTACCTAACTGTTTGTTTAGTTTTCAGATTTAAACTTTAAATATATATTATTCCCAAATAAAAATGAAAACAGCCAAACAATAACTGTGACAAATTTTTATTTACTTGTTTCTCTGACTGCCGGCGACAAAAACCCGCTGTCCTCTCAGACACCACAAAATTTATATATTTGGCGTGCAGCCCAACACAGACCTCCGTAAACAAAATTGGATAATTAAGTCCACGTAAGCATTCAACGAACACATAAACAGAGAAATACAGGATTGTTGTAGTGTAGATAAAATCGATAAGAAGTATACTAAGGTTAGTATTATTTAAACTTTTACTAATAATATTAACATAACAAGGCATATCGGAACCACTGACAAATCAGTGTAATGCAGGTAGGTGGTAATTGTACTGTTACAAGAGAATGAAGATACATAAGCAATTGTAATATACATGACCAATATTGATTACTCACCAGACTTAGGTTTTTACACACTGAATCATGTATACCGGCCTGTTTTTTACTGTTTCATTTCCAACATTATTTTATTTTTGAGGAAACTAAATTCCATTCGATAAAATAGAAAATTATTCTGTGCAACCACTTTTTTGAGATTCTGTCAACCTCAACCTTCTTCAACATCTTATCTACGTATTCCATATGGTCATTGAATCTTTTCACTAATTTAGATAATTGCTCAAAAACTAGACTGATCTATTATCCATCCATTTTTGGAAAAGTTAAGCCATCCATACTGACCCGCCAATCAGAATCGCCCCTTTTCAAATGTTTGTCGTCAATAGGCCTTTCTGCAGATCTTTTCGCCGTTTTCTCACTGTTCGGAAAGTATAGATCATTGAATTAAAGAAAAAAAACATATTTTCAATAAATATTTGTCCAAATTGATTAATTTTCTTGAAACTTGGACCCACCGACTTTAGTGTCTATTAAAATGCAGTTTAATAACATGGGTAGAATTTATCACTGAAAGAGATAGGTATAACACTCGATAAAATTAGCTATATCACTATTGTAGATCTTTTTAGCTGATTACAAGCTGATGCTGGTCGCCTGTCCTCCTCCTTAAAAAACCATGAGGTTCCTAATCGTTGAATAATGATGAAAAATCGTCTACTATGGTAAAACATAATACCTGTTCCCAAAAAATGCTGGTTGCGCGGTATATGCGCTCTTTTCTTTAAATTCTCCCAGCAGTTTTTCACTGCCACACTGTCCAGTCTCTGTAATGGATGCTAGATATTACATGGAACTCATTAGCAATCCTATGCCTCTCCTCCATTCTGTTTTTGATGCTGATAACAATTGTTTTTTTATTCAAGAATATTGAAATGTTATTGCTCCAACTCTTTCCTAATTACTTTTTCACTGGCAGTGAATAGAGGATCCCTTTTTCTCTTCAACATTATGCAATGCTAAACAGATGCAAACAAAAATACATTTAAACTATTTTTCAATAAAAATATTCATAGAGAAATATGTTTAAATGATTAATTACTAATAAAAAACCAGTACCAGGAGGCCTGTACTTGTTTAGGTTAGTCCACTCCTGAATCTGAACACCTAAAACACAAATATCGTCTACGGAATTAGAATGAACTACTTTTACGTAATTGTAACCCTCCTTTACGTATATTGCTATCTCACACCGACATGATACAATGCCGCGACAGCTTTGAAACCTGGAACTATCCATCCCATGTTGAACTGACGATAATCGACTGTAGGCCTCACCTGGAGCGCTATTCTGTACACGTTTCCGATAGCCGTCGGTATCGGTAAGTGTTATAGTCTAAGAGCCCGTGAAAAGCAGACTATATGTATTTTACCAAAGGTGATATTCTGGTCAGAGACCCTCCTATAGATGCCCAACATGAATTGGGGAATCACTAAGCCCAACGAAGGTAGCTATGACGTCACTCAGGTAAGACAGGTATGTAAATTATACTAAATTCAAAAGTATTTTACCAAAGCTGCCATTTGGTCACAATAACAAATATAATAAATAGAGCGAGGAAAATTAATGGCAGACGATTTTTTTGGTTTTAAGCTCGCGGCAGACGCTTTTGAAAATTTGAAAAAAATATTTTTCAAAAGTATTTTAACAAATCTGATTTTTAGATATGTTATTTGGGATAGTGTTACAAGTTTAATTTTGAAATGGCAGACGTTTACTCCGGTTATAATACTGCGGCAGACGACAATACTGACTGTATTAATATATGTACCTACTGTAATTATTTCTACTTCCGTAATTGCTGCATGCAAGCCGATAAATTATGAAAAATATAAGAGAAAAATTATATTTCCAACTTTATAATAATGAATAGGGAAGATGGATTATTTATAAGTTAACAATAATAACAATATTTCGTTAATTGATCTTAATTAAAATATATTTTAAGGTTTTATTGATACACTTATTTAGTGATGGTTTTTACGGTTATAATTCATCAGTGTCATCGTCGGAATCATTTCCATACTGATAATGTTCATCATCTCCGTCATTCTGTTCATCATCTCCGTCATTCTGTTCACCATCTTCGTTGTCGTCTGTAAAAAAAATAATTAATAAATTTTTCCAGTAAGCAATTTAAGTGTAAAATCGTAAATAGTATAATAGAATTACCAGAAACATTCTTGATAAAATCACTAACTAAACGTGGTAACTGATCTCCCTCAAACCACTTGAACACGTATGATGTATCTTGTTGTTCCCAACCATATTCTAGTGGATTTAACGTCATAGGATTTTTCAGGGTTGCATTTTTCCAGATGCTAGCAACATAATGAGCCCTTAAAAACTGTTGATAAAGTTCAGCTTTGCATGGAGGTATTGAACTAGCGTCAAAGTTTACAACTTTTTTGTTGAAATTTTCATTCAAGTCGGAAGCTTTATAACTATTGACAAATAGTTGAAAACGACTATCATCAACGTCTTTGCATTTCTTGGTGTTATACACGTGACAAATAAATTCTTGAAGAATATCAAACAATGATTCTAATAATTCCGGTGTTAATTCAGCGTTTCCTAATGTATCAAAAGCTTTTTGAAATTCAATATTTTTCTTTAACAAGGTGAACGGTCGTTTTTTTCCTTTATTAAAAAAGGCAGGGTTAAAATCACATCCCGTGAATGCGTGGAAACCAATCAAGCTTTTTGTCAATAGTTCACCGTTTTCCTTATAAATTTTCGTAACATCAATAAATCTCTCATGGTTCCCGGCCCCAGTCAGCATCCAAATACGAGACGACTGATTTTTTAAGTGAACCATATTACCAAGCATTATTATTAAAATATCTGTGTCCGAACCTCTAATAACAATATTGGACTCGTCTGGAATACTGCATACGTGGTAAATTATTTTAGTATCAGCTTCTTCGTGTGATGGACAGCAGAGATCATCAACAATACTCGATTCAAAAATTTCATTATTGGCTTTGTAAAAATAGCAGTCGCGAAAGTTTAGATGTATCAACTTAGTGCCAAGGAACGGAATTACTTCACTGGTAGCCCAATGTTCAATAAAAAAATCTATTAATGCTTCTTTGAATCTGATGTTTTTTAACTCCTTTGAGAAATCTGTTGGTCTGACTTGTTCGGGTCCTGCAATTATATATTGCATTTGAATACTCTCAGATCGTAAAGATCGTTCATTGTCTTTGATAGAAGGAGACCAATATTGATCGAAGATAACATCAATTCTTTGTCCGGGATATTTTGTTACCATTTGTAAAAAATTTTTGGAAATACTACCAAACGTTTTTGGCACTTCTTTCATGGAGTGTAATATGAAAAAGCCATCAACAACGTAAACATCAGAGATACGGGGCGAATCGTGTTCAATATCTGCTTCCAAAGCTTTGGCAAGTACTGATTTATCAGTTTTATAGATTGTACCATCTAAATAACACAAAGCTAATGGCACAGGTGTTATAGGGTGAGACAAAATTTTCATGACGTCAAGTTCATGATTCATAGAGATTCCTAACATGCGGCCAAATAGATCTCGCTGTATTTGAGTTTCTTGAACTTTTCCGCCCACTTTTACGGATTTCCGCTTTTCTATTTGGCTCGTAAAATTATGGAGTGGCGTCTTTTTAATCGTTTTATCAAATCGATTGACAGTCGAGGAACACTCTGACAGAAATAATTCCCGTTTTTCGTAGCCAATTTTTTCGACGTTCAATAGAAACTCCTCTACTTGTACTGTTGCAGCTTTACCAGATGCAATATTAAATAATAGATCTTTTGGCAACTCAAGACTAAAGGGATTCATGTATTGATCGAAAGTTTTTATAAATTTGTCAAGTTGCTGAGAGCTTTTTTTAATATTGTGTCTTTTTAAATCTGCAGTGACATCTTGCTCTTTGCTCAATCCTATCTGACTCAAAACATGCGAAATGATAGAAGAACGGATGTCGTGACTCCTAGCCCACCGTTGACGTGCTGAAATCGAATGCGTAAGGTGGGTAATTCTCGTTAGCTTTCTAGCCGCATCGGCATTAATTGTTTGCTCGAGAGTTAAATCAACGGGTTGCCTTGAAAATGGCTTTTCTGTTCTTTTGACTCCAAAAAAACCGTTCTTGAAATCATTCTCCAATCCTGGATGAGTTCCTGCAACCTTCGATAAGTTATAGTGGCATTGGACTGTGTACCTGGCATAATTTTGGTGATTACAAACAAAGAACAAGTTATTTATCTTCGGTAATATGAACTTGAATAATTCAAAATCTCCAGCACGAATACTTCGACTCAGAATTAAATAATATTGTACCAATTGTACGTAATTCATATAAAACTGAGCTGTCTTACCAAATTCACCCTTTACTGTTTTTTCTGTAAACTTTTCGTATTCAGTACACAAATCTTTAAGTTCTTCATTTTGTATAAAAAAGAAAGGTGTTTTGCAACTTCTCAATCTCTCTAGTTCTTCAGATATTTCAGCACTCACTTCAATACCTTCGCTTTGTAAAAACGAACGGAAATGGAGAATTTGCAATCCTAAAGCCATCATGGGATGTAATCTCTTGCAACGATTAAAATGTTTTCCCTCTAAAAAGCTCGCTACTGATCCACCTGCAAGAAGTTCACTCTCCACCATAATTGTCGACAGTCCACAACCATCAATAATTTTTCCTATTGCTTTGAAATAAGATAGCATGATACGAAATGCACCTAAGTGTATAAATAATTTAGAATATTTTAAGACCCCTTCGTGTTTTTCAGTAGCTTGCAGTTTAAGTGCAATTTTCGCTATTGCTAAATCATACGTCACTTGAATGTATGGTTGGTTCAATTCTTTTAAAATCTTGATACTTTGATCCATTGTTGCTAAAACTACTGGAATCGGGGTTGGTGATGAGTTTATTGGAGTCAAATAGGAAATACGTTGCTGTGGACTGTCATCTTTCATTAGCATACTATTGAACCCTACCCACATGGGGGTGTTTGGCAAGCCTTGAGCATGACTTAGCATCCAAATAGTATCAATGCGCTTGTAAAGATCCATATTTACAATAATATTATCTACATTTCCTGCAGTACTTTCTTCATTATCGGGTTGAAAGCCACTGGTCATCTTAGCTCTTTTAGCGTAAAAAGGTAATTCTATGTCAATAGTTTCATACGATCTTCTTCGGCGTCTTCTTGTAAAAGTATCTGGTAGTCCCTCATCACCCTCCAGGTCATTAGGTTGTATATTCTCCATATCATTAGGTTGTATATTCTGATAGATTATACCGACGGTATCGTGAAGAGTGTCTTTGCCTGTTTTTGTTTCAACAAACCTGTCATAGTTGTCAAATGCAATACCTGCTGACAGATTTTCAGTTTTGTTTATAATTTCAGGACACTCTCTTGCTCGTGAAGTTGAAGTGAAAGTGGCTTCTGTGATTAATTCTTCAACAGCACTATAGCTGATGCAATGACCATACCGATTTATTATATCTATAACTTTACGGCTACTTGTTAAACTTTTCAGTGCTATTCCTAAGCAAATATGTTTAGAAGTTTCAATATTACCATTGTGAGCCATATATACCATGTCTTCAGACATAGAATTGACGTACCGTTTAAAATTATCGGAGCTCCGACGTTTACGGCCATAACCTCCTATCACAGAAGCTACAAAATTAGAAATGATTGATGGTACCGAGCCTTCACCTTCTATCAATTGTTTACTATTAATTTTATCTGGTAATCTACTTTTGTTCATGTTCATTATTTCATTACGCAAAATTGATGCTGCACTTTGTAAAATATCATCATCTTTTAAATTACTTAACATTGATTCATCGATTTCAGTTACTCCTACAGGTGCAATAATTTTTTTGTGATTTGATACCAATATATGTATTTTATCTTTGAATTTTTTGCGAATTTTTTCCTCTAAATAATGGGGTGTAAACCTAACGTTTGATGTTTCTTCGTTATTAAGCTCCTTGAATGAGTCGTTATATCTTTTATATAAATAGGAAATGGTGTAACAGCGCCCACGTTTAACTACATTTTCTTCTATAAGACCACATATTTCTTCAAAGACAATTGGATGATAATCTCGAAAATCATGCCAGGATGTATGCACAGGTTTTTTTAGTGTTAAAGTTTTTTTGTTTCGAAATTCACTTCGACAGCTGTTATGGTAAAAAACTTCTTGTGTTGTTATATTTGTTAGCTTTTCTATTGTTTCAACATATAATTCTGTATCAGCACTGAGATCTTCCAAAAGGCTGGTTTCAAATGTGTCTTTATTAGATGTGTGCAAACTTAATATTTTCGATCGAAGTTTTTTATTTTTTTTGTTGCAAAAAAAGCATATCTTACCCGAATTTATTGAGCTAAAAGTTTCAGAAGGTGGAGTATCAGTTGGTGATTCTAACGGAACATCAATTTCTTGTGAAGCTGCAGCTTGTCCAGGATTTTGGTCTTCTAGGTTTTTGCATACATCTGTTACGCTCTCAATAGTCGAATCTTGCTTTGGAGTATCAGCAATTGTACAGTTGCTCGTAGATGATGATGGCTGCTCGTTTAATAAACATTCAGATAAAACACTAGACTGAGTTGCTGATGCAACTACATGGTCACTTGCATTAAAAATATTATCTGTACTCGAATCTTGTCCTAAAATGTCAGTAATTATTGAGTTACTTGTAGATGTTGATTGTTGCTCATTTGATGAGCATTCCAGTCGAACACTTGATTGATTTGGGCATGAAACTAAATTTTTATTGGTTTCAAAATATTTTTTTTCAAAGCTGTAAATGAACTGTAACAAGAACAATGATAACCTGATTCATAAATGTCATTAGGTAAAACAATATTTTGATATTTCAATTTATAAAGTTTTCGTTGCCGCAAAATGAAACGACATTTTTTAATAGTATCCTCAGAAAACAAACGTATTTTATCATCTTTTTCTTTGGCACAAAAAACACAGTTCAAATTTGATGACATACTTGTGATTCACGAAAACAATAATTAGATCTAAAAATCAAATTAAACTTCACAATATTAAATATTTTATCACGCTCAATAAGATGTTTCTCGACTAACGTTCTGAAATAAACTAAAAACATGTGACAACATAACCGTTACGCCGGGTGTCCCATTGTCTGGGGTAATGCGACGTTTGGGTAGAAACTCTAGTTCTTACAATGACCATAGGGCGACCTTGAATAAAAGAATACCGAGCACGAGAGCAAATGCAACAGCAATAGAACATCATAAGGAATAAAGAGAGAGTGGGAATCACGATACTCCATATACTACTATAGCTCTCATACACAACTAATTCTCGAGTGTGTTCGCGCACAGTCAGTATATATTGTCGTCTGCCGCAGTATTATAACCGGAGTAAACGTCTGCTATTTCAAAATTAAACTTGTAACACTATCCCAAATAACATATCTAAAAATCAGATTTGTTAAAATACTTTTGAAAAATATTTTTTTTCAAATTTTCAAAAGCGTCTGCTGCGAGCTTAAAACCAAAAAAATCGTCTGCCATTAATTTTCCTCGCTCTATTTATTATATTTGTTATTGTGACCAAATGGCAGCTTTGGTAAAATACTTTTGAATTTAGTATAATTTACATACCTGTCTTACCTGAGTGACGTCATAGCTACCTTCGTTGGGCTTAGTGATTCCCCAATTCATGTTGGGCATCTATAGGAGGGTCTCTGACCAGAATATCACCTTTGGTAAAATACATATAGTCTGCTTTTCACGGGCTCTTAGACTATTACTTACTGACAGCCGTCGGTAACTCGCACTGTGCGGCATTCTGTATGCTCTGTTACCGACCAATATCGCGAATCCGATTCGGCGAGGATCGCTATCTCTACCGTGCCTTTGTGAACTTCACGGTAACCGATACCAGTTGTTTATTGGAATTGTCTTTGTTGATGTTTTTTTGGTTTGAATTGCGGATTATTTCAGTGAATTTGGATTATTGGACTATTGGACTATTTGAAGCGTGATTTCACAGTGCAGTGACTAGCGTTTTATGAGGTAGGTAAAAATTAGTCAACATATTGCAATATATTTATTTATTCTTAAAGAGATTAGGAATTAGAGCGAACAATGGATTGTCACATTATTGTTCAAAAACCCATTAAAATTTCAGAAAATTTCTTAAGAGCAAACAGTGAGTGGCTTTCCATGTATTGGATCAGATGATCTCTCTGAGCAAGATTATAACGCTGGGATTTGCTGAAAGAACGAAAAAATGTATCCGATATCTCTCGGTAACAGTGGCGTACGGAATAGCGTCTTCATGATCCCGTCGGCAGCGCAACCGATAATTGTCGATAACATACCGGAAACGTGTATAGAATAGCTCTCCTGGATAGCGATCTCATCTACTGCATGGTCCTCAGCAATCCTTCCCAGCAGTTCGGACTTACTACAGCTGACGCCCTAGACCTCTTTTCTGGCTAAGAAAAAAGTTATGAGCATTGGTACAGGAACCCCAAAAATATATACTGTATGTGAACCTAGATTCAATATATGAAAAATACAGTGTCGGTAACTGACATTCATCAAGAGCTATTCTTAGAATGTTATATGCCCACGAGTTTATATATATATGTATGATCATAATTAGGTGATGTAGAATTGAATGATGGTGGAAGACCTAATAAACATTTACGAACTGTGTCTTCTTCTATCTTTGTTGGTCTATTTGAAGATTATTTTTCATATATGTTTGTTTCTTTTCTATATATATATATATATATATATATAAATTCAGGTTATACGGCCTAAAAGGGCATTCAATGAAAGATCTTCATGTAAAATCGTATATTTCGGCTTAGTTTAAATTTCAGCCTTCATCAGCGAAAAACATGGATCTATTTATATATAGTAAAGTTCAAAATGTCCATATTCACAGAAAAATAATATTATTTATAAAATCTAATATTATACAAATGCAATCTCAAACATTCATATTTTTGATATTTCTTTTAGATGGGACTAAAATTGAAATATACACGTAATGATGAAAATACTCTCACATTTAATTTTAAAAAATGTTTAAATTTAAATGACACAAAAAGACATTGACAATATATTAACCTATATTTGAGTACTTGAAAATAACAAATCTAATCAAATTCCGAGGTTGCTGTTCTCTGACAAACAGACAAATTTTGACGATCTTAAAATTTCCATAAAGCACATGAAACAAATGAAGAAAACTGGCACAGTTTTCTTATGAAGTGTTCTAGCTCTCATAGACGGATTTGTATCTAAATAAATAAAATGAATTTATTGAAACCAACATAACACGGTGACTGTTCTGTGACTAGCCAAACGTACTGAATACTTCTCCTGGAAGCGTATTCTGTACTTCATTCAAGATTTTATACAAACATTTTATCACATCACATTATAAACGATAACAGTTGAAGTCCGGTTATATTTACTCTATGCAAGGATTTCTGTATAGTAAGTTAATAAGCATAGGCAACTAGAGGTACCCTTCAACGTTAGAAAATTTGCTCTATTTCGTCGAGCAGGTGGGTGTGACTTAACTTCCCACTCTCGGTTTCTCTCTGTCGCACGTATCTTCGTCACACTGCACCGACTCTGTCTCTTATTTGTCTATGACTCCGTCTGGTGTTAAAGCTTGAGACAACAATATAGCAAAACATTTATTGTTCTCCTTGGAATTTGATCTGACAGATACTATTACAGAATAGCAGACAACATAGTGTAGATCATAAATCATAGAATAAAAAATATATGGCATAGGCAGAGTCAATAATAAGCAAACGTAAACGAACTAAAACGATTCAAGATAAGAAACACCCACCTGCTCGACGATATAGGGCATGCTTTTTATCTGGTAGTGGCTCATCCTTTATTTAAAATCCTTGACTCTATGAGATCGAAATGTCATATCACTCTCTAACATCTTCTCGATGTATGATCTGGGCGATGTAAAATTATAATAAATAGTCAATAAATGTTATGTACTTTTAGAGAATTCATTGCAAAATTGCGAAAAAAAATGTAGGCTATATGAGTGTTAGACATTTATCAAAATAAGGAGACACTTCTTTGAGAGGAAAATATGTCAAATTGAATAGTCAACACATTTATTATAATAGAATATTGCTCAGTATAAACATTGAAGAGATGTCAGTGTATTGATATTTTAGCCACAATTTTAAAACTTTCAGGTGTGATTTTCTCATGAAAAAGTAGATTTTTATCTCCTAATAAACCCCTTCTTATTTCATTGCAATATACCAGGTGTTCAAAAATTAGTTGAAGGGGAATGGACTTGAAACGGGGCACTACATAAATAGAGAGCGATCATACGCAACTTTACCAATGAAACAAAAACATCCAATGAGACGTTACAGGCACACATATCGATAGGACGCCTGGTCATTGTGGAAAAACATCCATTCTATGGTTGTAATTTTAATGAATCTTGCTAACACAAAATAAACAATTCTAAAGCATAGAGCATATATAAATAGTTATTGAGAATAACAACAATCCGTCAAACAAAGCCGTCTACCCGGATAAATTTTGAGTCATTATGGGCCATCGTTTCTAAAATGTATTCACAAATTTTCAGACCTTTTAGATAGGATTAGATAGGATCGTTTCTAAAATGTATTCACAAACTTTCAGACCTTTTAGATAGGATTATCGTGCCAAGGTTACCTACCCAAATTTGTTATTTCAATTACTTTGTCTTTAAAATTTAATTTTACAGATTCTAATTTCCCTATCAGTGTGGACTAAATAATTATTTTGGAATTGGTACCAGTGCCATGCATATGAATGAGAAAATAAGTAATGTCTCTCATTATTGGATGTAATCGACGATATTTTGATTTTCTATCGAATTTGTAACATATTTATAGATATATTTGAGTATTCCATTCTCATTGTACAGAGACTGTAACTATTCCTAAGAAAACATGTAAGACTTTTCCTTTCATTTGAAGAGAATTCTACTATTTAAATGTAATTATAGGATGTTGTCTTCTGTCAAGATCTTTTGTTCTGTTGAAAATATCCACCAATAAATGTCAAGCAATAATATAATTGTTATATGGCCAATCGACATCATTGACATTATTTAGCGAGAACGAGGCGCATCGTTTCTACTTGACACATAGGGTAAATAATATACAGAACTTAACACTCATAGATAACATTAGATTTGATTATGTAATCCATGTTGACATGTTGACACTTGCAGTTACTGAAAATTGTGGTTATTATATAGACCAGCGCTATGCCAGCCGATGAAGTCAATAATGTATGCAATGTTGACAGTTCATATGTTTGAAAATGCAATCAAAGATACATTTTTTGTAGGAGTGCATTCTATATATATTGACTTTTGAGAGCATAGCATTGGACGTAAAATAGCACTGTTAGCGTGAGAAATAAGATAAATATGGTTTATTAATTTCTAACGCAATAAATGGAGATTCTGAGGGTTTGACCATTAAATTCATGAAGTTTGGCAATTTTAAATTTAGTTTTTGGTCATCCAAAGCGGACAGTCTCAATTATATCATAACCAGCGTAGCCTCAACTTTCGAAACTTTGATCGCAATCATTTCCAAAACTGTGGGATTTGCAGTGTTAAATATTTATGTTTTTAGAAAATGCACTTACTGATACATATATTGGTATCAATAGTTTTTCAATACCCGAGATTTCACCAACTGGTGTAGTGCTGGTTTATTAAAGATTAGTAAAAACTAAAAACCATGTAGGAAAGATGTGCCTCATAGCGCATCAGCTTTTTCTGTCACTGTCAACGTCAAGTAAATAAGTTGCGCGTCGTTTTCAATAAACAAAGCCTTTGTTATTTTGCAATGGTCGCAATTGGACTTGCGAATACGTGACAAAAATTGAAATTTTAGAAACCATTCGCATTTGGCCACTCACAAAGGTACGCATGAGCAAATTAACGATAATTCTCTAAAATAGGCCCTCTGTAAATATACACTGTTTTCCAATTACAAGAGCATTGTGCGGCTCAGTGCCGCATTATGCCGTTATAGCAGATGTTCAATTGGAACAGATTAGTTCTTAAGTGCCACAGTAGAGGGCATATTTATCACTTCAAGTTTTTCAAAAAAACAGCAACCTCAATTTCTGTGTTCATAATATATAGTAAAGTGAGTAAGCTACTCCCTTACAATCGTATTAATTGATATAATTATTTTTTCTCATCACATTGGTTATTAATTGTACATTTATATGAATTCTCAAATTTTATTAAAATCCAGTTGCAAGATGAGGAATAAGAAAACAGTTTATTTTTTAATAGAATCATCTTATCCGGATCATGGTAATGATGATTCAACTGGTAATAACACTTCATATGAATTTTTATTATTTTTTTTTATTTATTAATATATATATATATATATATATATATATATATATATATATATATATATATATATATATATATATGTCCAACCGTTCTTCCCTCCGTTATAAACCATGGGCGGACCGACCTCCACTAGTTCTGTTACATTTACAAGACAAGATTGTATATATATATATATATATATATATATATATATATATTTGGGAAAGGTGTCTTTATAGGTCTATCAAGAGAGGGGTAAAGAATTGTACCAATAAAATTTATATATTTTTAAAAGATATTATTCCTTGTTAGTTCCCTCCAAATCTGTATATATTATAATTAATAATTAATTGTACTTCCCTCCGGCGCGATTGCCATATTGTGGAGGGTGCTACGCGCTATTATTATTGTTTCTTTACAACATTTAATTGTGTAATTTCACTCTCTGGCAATATATGTGTTTGAAATAGACTAAACTTTAAAGAAAATGAGTAGGCAACATAAAAAGTTTTTTTTTGTAGGGTATCTGCCTAGATGACCTTTCGACAAAATGTTTCATATAAATTTTGTTTAGTTTTTAGATTTTCATTTTTCCAGCGCAACAGCGTTTTACAAATTTGAAGCTAGATCTCGGAATCTGGAAAACTGTATGAAACGGAAGGGATATATGGAAAAACATTTCTAAGATTTTCTTGCTAAAAGTAAAAATATATCAATACGATCTTTCTCCAAAATTAATCAAATTAATAATACTAATGAATACTTATTAGTTATTTATTCTTCATTCGTAACAAATGTTGAATTTTTGATTTTATAACTGGGACACTTCGTTGAAGTTTATTAATTCTAAGAAACTTTTTTATTTCTTCAGCCGAAGGGTAAGTATTTTGGTTCAAGAAAATTTTAAAATAATTTTCAACCATTTCAACTTCTTGTAAAGTCCAGGCTAAAATGAGAAGAAAAATTAATAAACAATGTTATTATTTCTTACGAAAAAAAAATTATTGTAGTCTTAAGTAGATACATTTTTATTTCTTTCTTTCATTCTTGATGGGGGAAAAAATATTACGAAATATAAGGGTTGTAAATTTGATTTTCGTAATGATACTGTACCTTTTTTAATGATCCGTTTTGTTTTCTTTGGTGATACTATCTGAATGTTTTCGGGCCATTTTAGATAAAGCAAAATCGTCTTCGCTTTCACTATCATCTAGAAAGAAAAATAGAAAACTACTACTCAAAAATCTTTAAATAACACCTATCTACTACCTTTTCTATTACTATCGTTTTTTGTCTTCACACAAATATTAGAATTACCTGAAGTTTGTTGGCCTGTTTTTTTCAAAGCAAGACTTTCCTCATTTTCTGTATCATCTAAAAATAAAAAACATTCTACAGAAGATGGATGATAAGGATACTGTTTTATTTACCATTTGATTTATTATTTTCAATTTCGCTGGCCTGCTTCACTTCTTTGTCATTATAATCTTCTATGTATTCATCAGGTTTAAGTTCAATCTCAGAAAGAGCCTTTCCCTTAAACTCTGTAGGTATTCCTTTTTCCATCATTATTAATAGTTTAACCAATCTTGCCGTTTGAAAAACATCGACAGGTAACCTAAAATAAAAAAAAAATCACAAACAATATACTTACTTGGGACGATTTCCATATATCAAAATATTTTTTTATGAACATTAATCCCATTTAGAAAAAGAAATGGTAAATGGAATATACATTTCTATATACCTTGAATGAATATAATTGATACTTCCATTTAAATTGTCCCCTATGGGTAAAAGAAAGCCAGCACATAAATGTAGGCAATTTAAATTTTTCTCAGAGATTGCACAATTTAAATGTCAGCGTCACAGCTTATTTTAGTTTTTTCTATATATTATAATTAGTTTAATTTGATCACATTGTCGCCGCGAAATTAAACTATATCGGTCAGGTAGGTAAGGTTAAATAGATTGCTATGATACCTACTCATAAAACTCTTCATGAGTTTTTTCGGTGTGTCCCATAAATTTCGAAAATTGCTTACAATCGTTTTTGGACATAGTTAAGACATGCATTGCTGTAGCAATATGCTTTCGAAGCTTATTGCTTGAAATCGCCTGTGGATTTTCCAGATTTATTTTTGTAGTCAAGTTTCTAATAGCAACATCCCCTTGTGTCCATTTGAGGGTACTATTAGGTAAGGCAAAAGCATACCTATTATCGGAGGAAATGTATTTTCCTCGATTGATTATTAACAGATCCATAAAATTCTGTAATATTGGGCGAACCAAAATAACAACTGCTCGAGAACCTTTCCCTCCATTGACAATCCGTTTGTATTGTTTCGTTAAAACTTTTTCACTTTCCGATAAAGTAGCTTCGAAATCTTGAAAATCGGATTTCCTTGTAGACGTATAATCTTCTACTTTTAGGTATTGGACATCGCCAATTCTTCGTATATTAAATAAAATTAATAAAGCAAGAGTTTATAAGTTTGGTCAGTATCAATATTCTCGAAAAAATGTTTTTCACACATTTTAGCATAATTAAGTACCCCTTCTTTAAACTTTTTGACATCACTAATTAAGGGTACCAAAAGGGGTTTTCTCCAGCGTTTTTCATTAAGATCTTTATTTGCCACTGATGAAATTTCTTTATTCCACCTAGCTGCAACCAACTTCTCAAAATTTTTTACATTTTTTTGCCACTCTTGTGCAATTTCTTTAGATTCGGATTGAAATCCTTTACTCCCCCTTAATATCAAGTGAATTAATTCTTCAGAAATAAGCTTTAAATTTGTTCCTATGTGCATAGCTAAGCTTGGTGTTTTGTAGGTCTTATTTTCTGGATTATATCCGCATAAATACCTTGTTGCGGATACAACATTATCAACATTTTTTGGATGAAGAAGATCCTTGAAAGAAATACTATTGTCACCGACAATACTTCTATAAGCCAATAATAGTCGGGCTAGCTCTCGTAATTTATTGCTGCAGGAGTACTCTTTTCTCTCTCGTTTTTGTGATTTTAGATAGGTTTCTCCATAATGCATTATTAACAAATCTTTTTTGGCTACAAATGAAATTTCGTCACCCCTCATCATGTTTAGCACCTAAAAGTATTCTTATAAAAACCAAATACAAAAAAGTTGTTACCTAATAATGTTAAAAATAATTTGTTTTTTTGTAAATCTCAAGCAAAACAATACATTAGACACGTTAAATAAAAGAATACGTACCTCATGTCTAATGCCTAATTTAGAAATGACGTCGGTAGGATCTAAAGCGCACGCCACATTTGTCTGTGAAGAAGAAACAGCATTGTTTTTGGTAGATTTTTTTGGTTCCCTATTGCCCGTACATTTTTTCACGTGACGATTTAAGTAACATTTTGAAAATATTCCTTTACAGTAAACGCATGGATAATATTCCATTTCTATAGGTTGCGTTAACTGCTTCTTTGGTCTGATTTTTCCATTTAAATAAAGGTCAAAATTAGAGTCATTTCTTAATTTTTCCAATGCACATTTTCTTTCTTTGCTCTTTATGGGGAATGACAATACGCTTCGAACTTCTGTGTCGTCATTGTGTCGTCTTTCTAAATGACGAACAAAGTTTCTTGAGGATACATCTTCGTCACAAAATTTGCATCGAAATTCCTTGTTTCGATAATCTTTTTTCTTCTAAAATAATGTAATATATACTAATTTAGAATAAAGAAGCAATACTGATATTATCAATTCCAAAATGTTTCTGAACTTATGCTATCTGCTGCTGAGTATTAGATCAAGTTTGGCTATACCAAAGAAAAATGATATTAACATAAAAAATATGTTGTATGGAAATAAAAAAAACTCTTATCGTAGGTACCTGTTCTTGAATTTTTTCAATTATGGTCTTCGCTGGTAGTTTATGGGGCGGAGTATTCTTTGTTTCATTAACAGGAGGAATCATGTCATCTGAACTAACAGAGCTATATATTTCAGACTCTGATTCTGTGAATTCATTCATATCAAAATCTTTATCTTTACTGTCATCACTTATAGTAGTACTATTGGACTCATCACTGAACAGTTTCACATTTTTCGAAATAAAAGTATCCTGCAATACATTTTACAAACTAAATTTTCAAATTGAAAATGATAATATTATTTACCTTTTCCTCAATTTTTGATTCCTTGCAGAGTGATTTCATATTTGCTATATTTGTAACATTTTTGGTAATTTCATTTGAATATTCAGCAGCCATATAGTCATCTCGAGTATTTTTATTGGATAAATCATTGGAAGGTCTATTGAAATTGATGATTGATTTAACCAATCATAGACTTTGTTCAAAGTTTGATCAACAGAGTTGCTTCTGATACAACCGTCGAAAGTTAAATTGTCCGGGACTATCAAAGAATAAGGCTCTCTAACTAAGTTGGAATGAATCTGAACAATATTTTCATTTGTGGTTGCAGCAAGAGTGGCCAGCTTTTCTTTATATATTATTTTACTTGCTATTGGTATTGGTTCACTATACCCATCAGTATCTTCACTATTACTCATATTTAGGCACTAAAAAAATCTCCTAATATTTTTTTGTTATTTTAACTAATTAAAGTTTAGCACCTTTATATTTTTGCTAAGCCCCGATTTTAATTTGCACAAATTACAAGTTTTAAATAAGAGTTTCTACAGTAGCTGTTTCTAATAAGAGAAAATATACTTTATTTCATAAAATACCTACCTATATATATTTTTATTACAAAATTATTTCTTACCTTTGTGGGATCCCAATTACTTTCAGATTCTGTATCTGACAAATAGCTGGATTTGCATTCGTCTAAGGCTAAGCGCATATGAAAAAAATGGTGTGGATTGAACTGGATGGAAACAAACAGCCAAAATTTGTGAAATATTTTACATAAATTAATTTTATACCGAAAGATAAATTTATATAAAAGTTATTATTTCCAAATGCTTTTGAACAGATTTGAAAATATATCCAAATATGCCTTTATTCATTTTGTAATATTTTTCCTATTTTTATTTTGTAATAATTGCACAATTCTCCGAAATGGCAATCCAAATATCATTTACTACCAGTATTAATATATCGCGGATTAAAATTCTTAGAGCTTCTCATTTTTTAACCGTTATAATTCAACAAATAACTGATAGATTTTCAACCAAGCCAAACAGCAATATAAATGATTTCTAATACGATAAGTGAAGATAATTCAAAGAAGGAAACCTGTTAGTTTTTTGTTCTGATCATAAGTACCATAGGTAAATATTATAATAAATACTACTTACATTTTTACGAGCTAATTTAACCAGTAACTGGCCTCTTGAAGTCATTTCGATAATTTGAACCTAACTTTTTCGTAAAATACTGCCGGTAACATTCACCTAGAAAAGCCGGGAAGAAGTAACATAAAGACACAGTCTCGTTGATGGTCTGATAATGGTGTGTTGCCAAATTTCGGAGGGAACTATATCGACCATTTGAAGTAAAATCTGTTAAACCATTGCGGAGGGAACTTAGCACGAAGTTTTTATTTTTCAAATACGACTGCAGCGCCGTCGACAGAGAGTCGAACTAAATCACTCATTTTCAAGGAAAGTATTTGCAAAGTACCCTCCAGATGATTTTTCTTCAATTGTGAGGAAGAAGGTTGCAGAGTCGTTTAAAATTAATATTAACGCAAAACGTTGTTCCCTCCATAATCGGAGGGAAGTTGGTAATATATGAGGGAAATAGGCAATACATATTCCTATTTTTGAGGGAAGAACGTATGGGTTATAAATATATATATATATATATATATATATATATATATATATTGATTTTGTATTCTTGACTGGTTTTATAATAATTGATGGCTATGAAATCTTTTCTGTTTTTGGTTAATTTATTCTAAATTCACGATTTTTGCCCTGAAGAAGAGAATAAACATTCTCGAAAGCTTGGCTTCAATCAAAGAATTTTATTTAATATATGACTGCATCCCCAAGAACATCTTTTTATTTATATATATATATATATAATAATTCCAGTACATTTATTGATATACATAATATTATATAATTTCCATTATCAAGTAACTCATCGTTATGTGATATTGTGATATTTTTATCGAAAATCATCTTGTCATGGTTGCTTATTAAATTTCATTTACTTTGTTTTTATATATCGACACGATCAATATATTGTTTCTCAACAACAATACATCGACCATGAACAATAATGTCAATAATAATCATTACAGATCACAGAAAACTACTATAATCATAATAAAATATAATTACCAACGAATTACATAAAAATACTTTGAATTTCACGTTAAATTGTTGGTAGAACTTGTGCATAGCATTCGCGAGCAACACTTTTATTAGTGCTCTATTGTGCGAGGCGGTGCTCTTGTCTGATCTCTTGGTGCTGCGCATAATGCCGCATTGTGCGCTCTAGTGCTGTAATTGGCAAACAGCCATAGAATGATATAGATGGTATGATTGTTTGATAGATATAATATCCCTTTTATTGTTTACTTTTTGACAGAGCCAACGTCAGCGGAACGGCAAGATTATGAATGGTAAATTTCGTGGCTACGAACGGCAGACGGTGTCAAAAAGTAAGCAATAAAGGGGATATTTTATCAATGAAACAATCATACCATCTATATCATTCTATATTTAAAGAATAATTATCATCCCGCCTTAAGACAATTTAAACTATTTTAAATTTTCTGAAACTGTCAAAATTAATAACTCTGATGATAAAAGGCATTCATTCAGTGCTTCAGGTCTTTAATTTTCTGTATCTATAAAGATTCAAGGTGATACCTATTAAGAGAATTCGAAGACTATTTAAACTATCGAAAGATAGAGAGTGATAAATTATGCTAATCATGTGATCTCTTTCGGATTACCTCTCTACCTTCCTTCTATTTTCAAATAGACTATAGTATGATAGATAAATGAAAACATACATCTAGACAATATCTTGATTGAAAAAGTTGATGACAGTCGCTATTTTTGTATTTCTCTAAAGTTTTCAAAAACTAATACATACATGGCAATTTCAGAAAATAGGACTACAGAATACTAATATAAGAGAGACGTTATATGTTATATTTCTCTATTCTCTGAATAGTTTCAGATCTCTGATGATAGTCTCCAAACGAAGGAGCGTATCGGTGCATTTGATTGGCTCTTGAATTGCTACGAACGGTACTACGAACGTCAAAGATAAAATATTTTTTACAAAAAATTGGACCGACGTTATTAGTTGATGCACTGAAAAGTATAAAATAATATTACTTCTATTGGTGATAGTACTTTTGAAGTTGTGCAGTTGCAGTTAGATTGATAACTTTTGGCACCAACTTCACAAGTACCATCACCAATAGAAGTAATATTATTTTATACTTTTCAGTGCATCAACTAATAACGTCGGTCCAATTTTTTGTAAAAAATATTTATTTCACACTTTTGAGTGTAACATTAGTCCCGAAAATCGTTGAACGTTCACTATACCATATCAATGAAGATAGTACTTATCCTATTACCCACGTATATTCCTTGCTTGTAGTTGTTATTATTGAGATCTCAGAACATCGCTGCGGAAATACGCTTGAATATTTTAGTTGTTACCATGTTAACACCGATTTAACTCGAAAACCGTAACTCTAAGGAAAAAATGTTCATTATAAATGTTGCTACAAATAATTATATCATTCATGTAGTATCGAAAAATTTTCAATTTTCGAAAGAAATTGTCCTCTCTACATAGCAAAAATACATATTTAACATGCGTCTATCTCGAAAACCGTAACACTTTTGAAAAAATGTTCAATTTGAACGTTTCCGGATCTTGTCCTATCTTTAATTATATCAACTCAGATTTTCGATTTTCGAGAAAATTCGCCCCCTCCACCCCTTCGGGGGCGGTTTTCGGAGGGAAGGAGATTTCGGATATGCCTTTTTCGGGGTTCGTCGGTCAAAAATTGGTTCATGTTCAATGTTCAACGGCACGAACGGCAGGCCCACCGGCGAACGGTGGGGACAACGGCGAATATGAATGGCTCAATTCATTTCAATGTATTTTAACTTGGAACGTTCACCGTCAACGGCACCGGCGAACGGAACGTCAAGTTTATGAATTGGCCTTTATACTTTGTTAAGTTTTCATTTTTAGAATAATAAATAATATTTAAATTCAATTTCAAAGAATCCATGTTTTTGTAACGAAGCTCCTTGTTTATGGTACGACATAATGAATGCAGTATACGCCCATGTCGTACATTTTACGCTTTGCGAGAGGGAGCTTATCCGTTACAAAACACTAAATGTTGACCACAAAACAAAGAGCTATAAAAAATGACATCTGCCAGTAGTATTCAGAAAAATAATTAACTAAAGTTTTGATCTAAATCTGTTCAATTAATGAGTTAGATATGTTCAAAAAACCTGTCTCTATAAACTATTTTTTCATTATATTGTTAAAAGAGAGAAAATTATATGTTCCGTTCACGAAGTATAGATATATATCTATACTTTGTGGTCCCGTTGTTCATTTTCAAGCCATATAACTAACCTCTAACCTACGCATTAGGCCATCTCAGAATTACTCTGAGAACATAGCATTATAATCACATTTAAAAAATGAAATTTACCACATAGTACAATTTTTATGTCGTTTAGCTGCCGCTCTGTATATTAACTATATGGTAAGAAGTTTCCGTGGTTGGAGAAGAGAATACTGAATTTCTGCACACCTAAATTATTCAAAATTCGCATTGATTTTAAAATATTGTTTATGGTCGTACCATATCCGTATATGCAACAAGTTGCCTTATTACAAATGGAACACCTGGTCTATTACTTAATTTTTGGATTTCAGATAAAATTTCATGTTCACCTAATGTTAATAGTATCTTTGATTTCTCAAAATAAAATATTTTAGTAATTATAGTATTATTTGTTCAATTGTCAGTCTCTCAAAATATTAGATATTTACCTACTACCATATTTTTCACCTGATAATATTTTCAGTCCTTCTGTTATTTCAGTTTTGCAATTTATCTATCAGTAAAATATGATTGTTCATCAACATATTTGGGTTTCATGAACTAGAGATAATGGAAGTTGGTGACTTTATTGAGCAGAAGAAAACTATTAAATTAAAAAAGTTCTAGTTAGGTATAGGTATACGCAGAGAAGATTGAGACAGGGGGCTCACAACCCAAGCTCTCAAAAAGAATACCATTAAATGGTACACTGATGGTTCTAAGACCACGACGGGGACAGGCGCTGGAGTGTTTGGGAATCGCACCAAATGCTCACTTGCGCTAGGCCGCTGCCCAAGCGTCTTTCAAGCAGAATTGCTTGCAATTGAGAGATGCGTGGAGGTGAACCTTGAAAGAAACTATCAGAAATGTGACATTGCAATACATTCTGATAGTGAAGCTGCAATTAAAGCACTGAACTCTCATACCATTGAATCTAAAATGGTATGGGAGTCCCGAAGGAAGCTCAATGAGCTAGGCAAGAACAACAGGGTCTACTTAGTCTGGGTTCCCGGCCACTCGGGAATCAAAGGCAACGAGGAGGCCAACACACTTGCCAGGAAAGGAGCACAAACTCCATTTACTGGCCCAGAACCCTTCTGTGGCACAGATAAAAGCACCTACAAGAAGGAGCTTCTGGAGAGGGAAAAATCGTAAGAGAAACACTCTTGCGGGATACCCTTGGATTGGATCATTCCAAAAAGTTTCTAAAAAACTTTGATACTGCAAGATCCAAAAGGTATTTGGATCTCAGCAAGAACCTACTCACCTACTCACTGGATTTCTTACAGGACACTGTCGCCTCAAGAAGCATCTAATGGGATTAGGTCTAGCAGAGGATGACGAGTGCAGATTCTGCGGGGAAGAGGAGGAAACTCCGGATCACCTGGTGACGGAATGCCTCGCCATTGCTAGCCAATGCAAACAGTGCCTTGGAATAGCAACCTGCAGTAGTGAGGAAGTATCCTCCTTGAAGCCAACCCAGATACTGGAGTTCATTAGAACTCTGGAACTGGAAGGCGAGTTGTAGACCGCGTATAGGCGAGTGCAACTCAGGTAGGGGGCACAATAGACCTTATGGTCGCAGTGCAATGTAACCCTCTCTTAAATCTAAATCTAGGTATAGGTGCTATAGAAAATCAAATTGTTCATACATTTATTTACATACAGAATATTTACACTGTTTGTATAACTTTGTTTATATTACAATTTATAGCTTGAGTTGTTTTTCTTTTGCATTCTAATAATGACAATATCAATCAAGTTTAAATACGTTACCAATCTTGAAAAAAATGTCATGAGCTCGCAGTCTAACAACTGTTACCAAGAATAATGTTCTAAAACAATAATAATATCTACCTATCCGATAATAAAGTAACTTTCTTGGATAAAGATTATGCGGAGTTTTTGGCAGCTTTTTTATTTTGATTATTTATGTAGGCTTTCAGCTGTACTGGGGTTCTGGATGATAATATTGGAAATTTATTTATAATTTCCTTGCACAAAGTCAGCGATGGTAGATTTCCTTTAATCAAATAGTTCTTAAATTCACAACGAACAATTTGTCTTTCTTATGTGGACCAAGCATTTTTACCTGAAAAAAATTCGTAAACTCGTACTGGATATAATCCGATACGAACATTCTTATATTATTTGTTATTTCTCGAAAATTCAAGTCCAAAGTTAAACTTTGAAAAATAGATTATCAGAAAACTATTTTTGAAAGTTTGACTTAAAAATACTGAGGATGTTAAGATAATAGTAATCAACTTTATATGTTGCCATTATTAGAAGTATTTTCGCAAAAATTAAATTAATTATCATATGCAAACTCCCTTCATTCCCTATACATTTGACGAAACTTCTTCGCAAGTTACACCTAATATTTCGCACTTGTGCTGCTAGCTCTCTGCAAACTGCCACTAATAAACGAAAGTTTTATAAAATTAGCTCAATGAATAGAGAAAGATTGTGACAAAAAAATTGGGACTGAGAGATATTACCAGAACTGCGAGAAATTGGTAACTTGTGAAGAATATAGGAGTTTTATGGAACATACAAAGATATGAAATTGTTATTATTTTAAAATTAATAATGACCCGTTCTTCTAATAAATACATTTTTATTTAATGACTCTTTGAGCATAAACTAATTCTAATTCACACGAAACTTTTAATGGAGACGTACCTCCAAGATTACTTTTTTTTTAAATAACAACATATAAAAGAAACACTCCGTGAATCATTTCTATCGTAATAGTAATAAATAAAGTGTTCTACTTACAACTTTTTGATGCGCTTTCTTTAAGCTTCTTTGTTTGGTAAGCTACGAAAGATTTTATTTGTGGTGGTGTCCTTTTTTTCAAACAGCAATATTCCTCTCGGATTTTATTGCACTCTTCATATGTTGTTGTAATACCATACTCTATCAACTCTCCAAACTAATTATTAAGGGCAGTTCTCTCTGGCGAAGACTCTTTTGATACAGCTGGATGAGGCCATTGGTCGAATGTGCAATATTTTCCGGTAAACCAGATCTTTGAGATGCGGAAGGAGAATCAAGCCTCTGTTGATCCAATGAAACTTGTTCTTCGTCTTCATTTTCATTATCTTACAAACCCAAACATTTCATCAGCACTGGTACTAATTCTGGGACTACTAATTGTTGTGGCTGACGGTATACTGACTTGTGAATGTCCAGCTTATGACCTAAGTGAATTGCAATCCGTTGTACTAGAGGGTCCGATCGATTGAAAATTGAACATTTAGTTGCCACATGTTTCCTCAATTCCGTTCCTCTTAGCGCCATTGGATTTGGTGCTCCACAAGCTTTTGCATAAAATCTCATTAAAACACAGGCACGTAAATGAGCAAAATCACCTCTTCCCATGACCCCAAAAACATAGGGATTATTTTCTTGAATCCTACATATACTACGGTATTTCAGAATTATGTTAATTGCATCAACATGTTCCTGGGCTAGTATTACACGAACTGACCGATTCAATTTTCCACGAATGAAAAAACATCCAAAATTCTTTGCAATTTCCTTCACTGCTTGACATTGCCTTCTTACAGTTTCATCATTCATATCTGTAAATCGGAACCTAGAAGACAATGAAGTTTTATAGTAGTCGACATGTATTAATAAGGTTATATGTGCAACTTACGTTTTAAAATCTTCTATTGTAATTCTCTCTATTTCTCCAGCCCTTCTTCTGTTGAATAGCTGAATATTTATTAAAGTGAAACCTGCAAGGTTTTTCTAAGTTTTATATGAAAACGAAGTCTGCAATGATGAGTAAGTTTCAGCCAACCCTTTAGTAATATACTTGTGTAAGCCTGAAATATCCTCTGAACTAGGCATCAAGACCTGTTTATGTCTTCTGTATTCAATCTGATTCTCAGAGACAGTTTTATTGATGTCTGTCGAAAATCCTTCATTCATTAGACATAACAAATCTCGAACTGCCTCCCTTTTCTTAGAGTCTTGCTGTTTGATCGTTTCACTTTCTAAAAACTGAGTTATTGACTTCAAATGCAAACCTATGTTATATGCTGTTGATGGAGCTCGATACTTTCCATCTTCATCATTCAGTCCAGCTATTCTATTTATTACATTGACAATTGTGTCATAATACTTGGGGTCTAGAATATCTCTAAGATTAGTGGCATTTCCCTCATACGTTGTCGAACCATGTAACCATGGTGTTTATTTCTGTATTTCATGGTCAACTTGTTACCATATAAAATACAAAGGTCATCAAATAGGAAGCAATCACTAATTTCGTCTTCTTTGGAATATGCCAAAACATTTTATTAAGCGATTACTGGCTGAATAATGCACCGCTCATAACAGTTTTTCTGCTTTCTTGAAAAACATTTGTGAATCTTTGATCACTGTCATTACTTTGGTTACATTTGCGAAAATGAGCTCGGAGAGATAATTTTGAGAACATCTCCCCACAAGATGGACAATGTGTGTAGTGCTGAACACTCCTGGATTTATTTGCACTTGGTCTTCGCTTAACCGCAATTCAGTTTAGGATCTGTATTATGCCAAAATTAGGCATTTATTCTTATCTTGTTTATTTTACCGATTCTCATAGGATGTCCTGGATATAAAATTTGACTAAATCAATTATCAATTATTCAATAAACATACGTTGCCTATCCATTCTTTGCAATAATTCTAGTTATCTTGTAGAGACTTTTCCATCAATAACTTTAAAAATTATTCCTGTATGTAGAATGACTTTTAAACAACAATATATGTATCACAATTCATTAGGGTACCTATTAACCTTTTATCTGTGATACATGTTTATGTAAAAAGAACAATCGAACTAAATTATATACTTGAAAATCAAGAACCTATATTAACAACAAACTTAGAACATTATATGAAAACTCTTTGGACAGTACTTGAAAGTTCTTATTCATTGTGTTTTGCATAAAAGGTTTACCCACCTTTTGGAAAGTTCAATATATCTTGTACTACTTTTTTGTTCCTGTGAACTGTAACCAAATGGTAACCATTTTTTAGCAAAATGTACAATAGTATTTTTTACTGTGACTCCTAGATGTTGACACATCAAGATTTTTTTCTGTTGATCACCCGAACATAATCACTGAGACCTTGAAATAACAACAAAGACAACATGAAAGTACAATAAATTTTGTGTACATACTTCAAGAGTAGTTATTGGAAAAGTGTTCACCTGAACTTACCTCTAATCTATCGATATGAGGAGGTTCACTGTTTTCATTTCTATTTTCAAAAGACATATCTGCACACAAATAAATCAAAAATAATACATTTCAATAAAGACAAAGAATTTCAAGTAAGCGCTTACCTGAACCCTTGTCTCCTGATGTAGCACCCACACCATTATTACACTCATATGTCATATAGGAGATAGAGTTTTCAGAAAGGCCCTTATCAGAGGTGCCTCCAACATATTGAACAGGGTTCGATTGAATGTAATTCTCATTCTCTGAAAAACATGTATCAGGGCATAAATAGTATATAATATAAGTATAAATTCACTCCATTTTCCATCTCAGTTTAATTTAATTTTTTGTTTGGTCACATAGACCGAAACTGCAGTCACAAAGTAACGGCTGAATCCATAAATTTTTTGAAGGCAAAATAGCTTTTAGAACACCAAGCAAACATTAGAGTAGTTTGGATTAATTAGAAAAGCTATATAAAAAAATCTGAATGGAAGCAAGTTGGTGATAACAGAAGAAAAAGAAGAAAGAAATGTATTAAATTGAGCAAAAACAATATTAAGGAAACATGGGTAGAAAACAAATAGTCAAGAATGTGTCTTCATATAGCTTATTCAGATATCAATAGATGCTCTGTATTCAACAGACATTGCTGAAATTAAATTTTTCTCATAAAGAAATAAAATGTATACCTTGTGGAATATTGTCATTAGAACTATCTAAAATTCTTTCCAGAAATATAAGTTCTTCAGCAGTAGGTGGATCTTCATCCATTGTATCTTCAAAGATAAATTGAACTTCCTGTTGTCTGGTTATACTAGGACCATCTTTATCTCCGCATGAATATTCATTCAATGTCATCTCAGAGTCCGTATTACTACCTACAAATGAAAACTGTTCTTGAAGTAATTATTTGTGTAACAAAAGCAAAGACAAACTATCGTACTCTGGCAAATAGTATCAAAAGGAAATAGAACGTGTACCTTGTTGTATATTATTATTAGACCTCCCAGAATTTTCCAGAAAGTTCCCAAGTAGTAGGCGGATTATTATTACATGAACCATTAAGGATGAATGAAGCTTCCTGTCGTCTATCTTCGCATGAATTTTCATTCATTGTAATCTCAAAGTCCGTATTACTATCTACAAATAAACAATTCACTTGAAGTAATTATTTGTGTAACAAAAGAAAAGACAAGCTTATCTAGATTAATACGTACTCTGACAAATAGTACCAAAAGGAAATAGAAGTATACCTTGTTGCATATAATTATTAGACCTCTCAGAATTTTCCATAAATTGATGTTCCCCTGTAGTAGATGGATTTTTATTACATCGTCTAGTTATACTAGGACCATCTTTATCTTCAAATGAATTTTCATACAATGTAATCTCGATGTTCGTATTACTACCTACAAATAAGAAATGTACTTCATGCAATTATTTGTGTAACAAAAGCAAAGACAAGCTCGACCAAATTCTACCGTACCCTGACAAATAGTATCAAAAATAAATAAAATGTTGAATATTGTTATTAGTACTATATGCAATTACGGATCCAAAAACAACTTCATAATTTTCGATCTTTCCAGAAAATAATTAATATTAAAAATTTAACTGAGTAAATATTGTTTTCAAAGCATTAAGTCAAGTAAAGAAATACCTTTAGCAATTCCCTCACATGGATTCACACAAACCTTCACCCTGGAAAGCTCAACCTTAAGATAACCTTTCAACATATTTTTCCGAAGGTCTTCCAGAATAATTAGGTTATGAGATGAAGCGATAAATTCAGCTGCATAAAATTTCTTTCCCCATTTCGCACTGAAACCTCCTTGCCTTCGAATTTCATTTTTAGAGCATATATGATAAACACTGTCACCATAAAAGCTTACTAATTGAAACATTTGGAGATGCATCAATTTGTTTCTAAAACAGGATACAAGTTTTTATATTGATATTTTTGAAAGCGAATTCATTCAAACAAATACAACTGACAATAACTCAATGTGATTACTGAACATGAAAATAATGAAGCTAAACAAGACAACAAATATAATCGTTTCAACTTAATATTAGACTGCAGAAGTAATAATGATGATTTCTGGTGTGAATTCCCAACGCATCCTTAAGGTTTACGCAAGCGCAGTTACAATTTTGAAAGAGCGTTGGTTCACATTCGAGTTCGGAAAACGTTCAGAAAACAGCCATTTGAGTACTGTGCTTACGTTACCATTCAAAACAAAATAATAATTAAATCACTTGAGTACTCTATTAAGTATATAACGAATCAAACTGTTTAATAATCATAAGTAGTTTGAATAAGGCACTGGCTTGTAAAGGTATTCTCGACTGCCATTTTTGCAGCCATATCTGTCACCTTGAAATAAAAAGGAGTGTGATACGGTCAACTTAAGCTGGAAACTCAATAATGACTTATGCAATTTTTCAACCAATTTTCTATGGACCTTGACCGTATCTCATTTCTTTTGGGGAGAAAATGGCGGTCGAGAATATCTATATATTTTAATGCATTAGTTCAACGTCTAAAAATTGATACCCAATCAATAAATTGTACGGGATCGAAATTTATTTATTACGGTATAGAATTTTGGTTCCATATCTCAGAATCATTTTGTAGAGAAAAAAAATTTCATCAACTTCAAAGCCATGTGCATGAGTTCCCCATTTATAAAGATTGTATGTATTTGAAAACAAAATATTGTAATAAAACTATAGAAGTGGTATTATAATTACTTTTATAGATTAACTTACCCACGAAACACAACTGATGTGAATAATAAATTTTGATTAACTTCAAATAAAAACTCAAGATGACACACGACCTTATTTTAAGCGATTCACAAATTTCAAATAACCGTTGCGGTTGCGAGCACTGTTGTTCTTATTAGTGCTTCCAAGCGTACCAGTTCAGTAACAAACAGAGTACCAACTTAACAGTCATAGAACCAGAGTGGGAAATTTAAATTGCGTGAAAACATAATAAAAGCGTCGAATTACTTGATATTCCATGATATTTCTCGACTTGAACGGAGCTTGCTCGCATCGACATAAGCACACAGAAGTGATAGAAGAGAAGCAGACAAACAGTACAGTAGATGAAGGCAGCTCACAGAAAAACGTTAGAACTATGAAATGAAACAGAAGGAGAGTGGGTACCAAATTTGTGAGAAGAGTACCAGGGTACATTTTATGTGGTCAATGTACTAAAGTACCAACTTGAACAACATTGGTTGCGAGTTGCGATGAAATAAATGATGGCTAATGTCATTTTTGGAGTTCTTTCGATTAGCGCCATCTTGTAGATCAACACGACATAAACACCATAGAGTAAATATAACGGTATTCGGACCATGTAGGCTTAATGCATTCTATCACTCTTTTACGTGATTAACATAACATTATGATTTATTCCGTCGTTTTAAAATGTTTTTGATCAGAAACAATTAATGGCGAATAAGTTTGATAAACGCTGTCTCGTTCCCGTTTGGTAGAATCTCGAACCAAACTGATTACACAAGTTCGGGGTTCGTGTAGGTTCGGACCTCAAGTTGAGGGACATGTCCGTGTATGGTGCCCTTGAAATTACAATAAGGTACTTTGCATTGTTAATTGTTATACCATTAATCTCGGATTATATACGAATACGTAAACAAGAAATAGGTACAAAAAAAAGAAAAGTGCTACAAGTATCATACTGTTCATTCGTCATACTCTTCCGAAGTACGAACCGAGTGCAAACGGTTATGTTCGATTACTTCAAATGTGCAACTGTCATACTTATCACCACGCAACTCCCCTTCGAAGTTAGAACTGTGAAAAATAATGGCAAAAAAGGTTACGAGGTGCATCTTAATAATTTTCAAATTTATTCTTAAACAAAATTATCACCTCTAAACAATTGTTTACTTATTATTAACTACTTATACGAACTGATATTCATTAGAAAACTAATTAATAATGAATCGACGCTATTGTCGAATACTGTTTGATCAGCCTTTGCATTATTCTTTGAAAAGATGAACCTTTTTATTATGAGTGAAAGAAATAATGCAAGCAATAATTGTTCTGCTCGAAGTAAGAATAATTAATATGTTATGAACCTATACATATATCGATATAGAGTGTAAAAGCTCAAATTTTTATTTCCCTCAAAAGTAAAAAAGGCTAATTTACAACCAACAAGAGGAGACAGTGGCTAACGATCTAACGATTAATTGTCAATTAGCCCGCCAGATACAATATAAATAATTAAAGTTTTAATTTTAATCAGATTCACAATTTACACGAAAATCTGTGAGTGAAATGGATTTTAACTCATATCTTGTTAATTTACTCAAGTAAATACACTTTCATAGTAAGAATTTAGTTAATTTCACTACTACTACTACTCTAATTGTTAGTAATCTGTGATACTGTGATAGCAGAGTATGATATACGAACCAGAGGCCAACTGCAAAAAACGTTCAGGAGCTCGATGATGGACATAAACAACTACTGGTCGAAGGTTTGATGTATCGGGTGAAAATTTTCCAACAGAAGAGCATTTTGTTTCAAGTTATACATTTTCAAGTATATCTAAATAAGTATCTACTTGACTTAACAAAAAACCCCGGGAAAGTTGGGTCGCCCAGATATCAAAATTCATTGAAGATTTATAACATGAGGTATCTGCCTTTGACAGATCAAACAAAATTATTGTTCAGACCGAGTTTTTATATATATCCTGGAGTTGACAATGGATAATGGATATACCTACTATACTTCTAACGACAGTGGTGATTATTACTCAATTCCTGACATCACAATTCCAATGTAAACAAAAAAGAAGTTTTGATTGGTTGAAATACGACGTAATGTCATATTTGAAGAATTGAAAACTTCCAACTTTTGCTCATTTTGGAATGGTGACAGCTCTTATCTACTCTATACGATGTATTATTTTTAATTGTCATAAAATTCACGTGTTTTTTGCCGCCCTTATTGCCCTTATGTGCCTAACAGCCATAAGCATAGACCTTCCTTGAGGAATGAGGATTTCTTTTTCTCTATTTCTCGTTTCATAGACATGCCTTGATCAAATAAGGAACCTTAGTGGTTTCTTTTCTCAAGGAAACTTTCGAGGTTCCTTTAGGAAGCCTTGATTTGCTGTTTGATATTTGTCTATGGATACAAGATACAACTCGCGCTACGGTCGCTGACAGTGACAGCTGAGAATTGTCGTTGTCAACTTTCTGTTTTCAAAATTTGCCCCAGTTATTTTCAGAGACAATCCTTTGTACGTATAATATATTCCCTGATTATATTGTAACTTAAAATATAAACAGATCGTTCACCGTTCTGAATTTTTGAAACAACAAGCAAATGTATTGATCAATGTTTATAACATAATTATGTAAAATCAAATTACTTGTTACTATCAAAATATATTTATTTTTTGATAAATCAGCAATAACATAATATTAGAAAATAAAAAATAATAAAATTAAATTATTATATAATAAAGTTAACAAAACTAATTAAAACATAACAAGTTAATGTTCTTAACAAAAAAAACATTTATTTAATAGTTATAATATCTTTGGCGAGAACATATATAAAAATAATACCTCAAAATAACGAAACCTTTCTTGAAACGACAATAAATGAAAGAGTGATTTGTACCAGTTTAATGATTCTTCTGCATTAGCTACTTTGATTAAAACCAATTGTTTTACATATTTGGAAATTTCTAGTTTTACTTCGTGAAATTCCCGTTGTTGTTAAAGTCCTTCTCGCATTTTGATGACATGAAGCTCTTTTTCATCCCGAATATTCTGAAAATTAGTTTTATATAATTCATACATTTTGACTGTGAATGAAGTTTCATATTTTTTCGTAAATATTACAATACAATTGACAGACATAAAAATTCATCATTACCTCTATATTTCTACTACCCGGTGCTCGATTTTTTTTAGGCGTTGAAAGATTTTGATTTAAACATGACATTAATATCTCTTTGTTATTACCATGCAATGAAAAACTTGGAAATGTCAGGTCAAATTCTTTAGTAGAATAATCTACCAATATGGTTTTTCTTCTGAAGCAAGATTCGATCTTTCATTGTCTGAAGAATAAGAAAACGGTAAGTATTGCAATAGATAAAAAAATATTTTATTATTTATTCCTTACTCTCTTTCTCAAAAGTTGCTGTACTATCATATCTACAGTCAAGCTCCACATCCACATTCGAATACGTTGAATCGATTTAATTCATGACTACATCATCATGTTCAATAGGTACAGGACCACAACCGGTCATGAGTCGTTCATGTTTTAGATGGGTTGGCATTTTTCGTTTTCTGAAATCATCGAATGTTTTTGCTACAAAAAATTATTAAAATATTCATGACAATATTATAATTTATTCAATACGATGAAAGTTTACAATAACGATGTTAAATAATAAAATAAATTTTCTTTACCTTCGCTTATTCATATTATCCTAGCACTTTTTTAATTGCTTGCTGGTGCGAGGTGTACAGCCTTCGCTTGCATATTTGTTGTCTACGCGGTTCCATACTTCCGATTTTCCCACTAGATCTGTTGCTCCAGTTTTATCTATTTTCTATATTTCTCTCCTCAAAAATAAGTTGTGCTAACAGCAATTTTCTCTCTTTCCGTATAATGAACTTTTTTATCCGTATTTTCATTTTTGAAACAGACGAATAACTCTGATTTAACCTCACAGAACAAATGAAAAGGACAACACGAACTGTCAGCTGTCAAATAGTAACAAAAATTCCTTGTATATGTCAGTATATCTCTTTATTCTTGAAGGAAGCGTTGAGATCGAACTCAGAAATGAGGTGCCCTTGAGGAACCCTCAATGAAGGCTTCCTCAGCACTTGAGATAAGGACGGACTATGAATACGGCTGTAAGTGTCAAATGGTGACATGGTGTCTTATGAACGAAGTCGTTCCCTGTTCGTGCTATAGCACGGAAGTTAGCGTTGTGTTTTTAGAAGGAATTTATTACCGCATTAATTTTAGATCTAGAAGTTTATTATTCTTCAATAATCAGTAAGACGAGCGTTAGTTGCCGTACCAGAGGCGGAATGAAAAGTTATTGCTTGTTAAATCCAGAAGTGATAGCTGGGGATTGTTGTCAAAAAATAGTATATTATTATCACCTTCGGTTCGGGTGACAATAATTCGAAGGAGAGAATACCCTACTTTTCTCTCGTGGTGCGTATAAGATTTTCTCTTCCGTTTGGATGAGAAGTTCCACCCCGTCCTTCTATATGAAGCACAGGGGTCTAGAGGAGTGGAGCACCCACTCCAAAACTAAATCTTTCAAAATAGATTTGCTCATGTATTATTATTTTTAAACAAATACTTACATGAATTCATTTTCTATTGTAATTAGGCGTTATTTCAAGATTTATGAAAACTGAATTCATCTCGTTTATCTTCTTGTCAAAAACGCTTTGATAAATATACGATTGCTAGTGTAAGATTTGAAAGAATTATTTATTTACAACTTTTCCAAGCTATCACATTTCGCTCCACCATTCTTGTAGTAGGTGACGATCAGATCTCATATGTATAAGAGAAGAACTATTATTGTTAAAATTTTGATAGTGTATAAAATGATTCATGCAGATGCAACGATACCTCCCTTACTATTATTGAACATATATCGTTTCCGTGACATAATTTTTTCTGAAAACAAACTAAATATCTATCTGATAAAAACTTTTATTTCTAAATTATTTTCAAAAAAATGTACGATTCCAATATAGGGAACATTTTAAATTCGACGAATAAGGATGAAGCGGGACTTATAGGTTAATGTAGCCAAAGTCTCTAATAAGTCATTGTTGATGTGAATAAAATACACAATGGCACTTTCTATCCGAGCTGAACTAATAAATTTGTAAAAAAGTTGGTAGTGTAGGAACTATTTATCCCAAATGAAATTGTATGTATCGCTTTCAATCGGTAGTTGAATTATTGTTAAAGGTCCTTCGTTCGATATAAAACGGAAATATTTAGCTTATTTCCTTCAGTTGTCGAAAATTAAACTCGGTTCTTAAAATTTATTTAATCAGTACTTCATATCTAACCATGTTAAGTTTCTGAGTTTGAGTTCTCCAAGTCTGATATTTTCTGAATGCCTAAGTGAAAGAAAATAGCACGCAACGTACAATATATAACATTAAATAAATTTTGTATTTAATATAACTGCCCACATCGAATTGCAGATAAAACAGATTTGTAGTTATCAAAATGCTTCAACATGTGTACAATCTCTATTTGTAAATAATATGATGCATAGTTCAACTTATACTGTTACAAGAAGGCAAACGTTCAATTTAGATTATTCTTAGAGATTTATTGAAGGAAAGCTTTAATCAGTAATACATGATAGGACATATGATAGATAAAAAGGCTCATTATCGGCGGGCAATCTGCTATGGTAGTTGTGTACTTCAAACATGCGAAAAGTACTATATGTAGAGAATACGCATGCAGTTTATGTTGTGTAAAGTATAAAAAACGCTTACTTTATGTTGCAATTACACTAATACGCACGCATTTGCCATAAAAAATGTATTTTAGTCAGCGGATTTTTAGAACTAACCATCTAGCAATGCTAGTCACCCTTAAACAATGAAAATTATTTATGGTAACTGCACCTTAATAATAGCCTAGAAATCAAATCGTCTGAATGTGCAAAAAAATCCGAGTAGTTTTTTTTACCCTACTGTTTAGTTAAGATTTTTGTTGGGGATGCAATTCTTTGGATTATGCCAAGCTTTTGAGAATGTTTGTTCTCTTCGTCGGGGCAAAATTCGTGAATTTACATCAATCAGAAATGACATTTCTGATTGTTTCCAAATTTTATCGTTTGCATCTGGAGCAGTATTGTTGACAAAATTTATGAAACGGCAGATTTCTAAAAACCGATTTCGCCTCATGGAATTCTAAACAAGTTCATTTCGCATATCCGTTCCTTCGTCACAGTAAAGTCTTTTACCTGGCAGCTCATTATAACCAGTAAGTAAGATGAATGGCCAAAACGTATTTCATTTGCTCATTGCTGATCTTCGGATCGGGATAATGCAAATATAAAGCATATCTGCTTGCTTGCTGTATCAACAGGGTCATGATACCATCATCGAACAAATTTTCAAATAATTCCAGTGGAGCCATTTGCCTATGATCATAGGAATTTGTACCAAAAACACGTTGATTATGCAAAAAATCGCCTTGCACCCATTCAATGCTCTGAAGATTAGGACGCTAGAAGCTCTCTTCGTTACCCTAAGCTTCACGGCATACACCAAGTTTCTTCACATTTGTAAACTTCAACTCTGCCGGAGCTCTGAGCTGAGATCCAAGTAAATTGTCTATCATGCTACCACCATCTTCTTCCCCAGAATCATTATCAGACAACAGTCCACAGTCAGGTGGCTCTATAAAAATGTCGGACTTCATAATCTTTGAAATAAACCATTCTCAAAGCTTCTTCGAATGTAAAACCTGGTCTGAAATAAACAAAACACAGCTGTGACAGATCACAGTAGCCTAAGCGCCTAGTGTTACCATATGGTTACACTGACGTAAACAATATCATAACACAAGTATCAAACTATGAAAATATTGTCTATTTACCCTTGTGTATTTCCATCTCAAAACAAATTTCTAAAAGAAGAGCCTATTTAAGAATTTACTACAACCCTGCAGCTGTAACCATATGGTTACGCTAGGCGCTAATGGGTTCCCAGATAGCACAAAGCCGTCCTATGGATGTACATTGGACGTATTTTTCTGTACACTCGGACGTCCACTCTATGGGGTCTATTCTGTATCTTTTCAACTAAATTTTAGCGTCCGTATAATTGTAACTTTTAAGAGGACCTCCAATATTTTCCAGCGGAGTTGCTATTCTCTATCAACCATTCTTAGAGGATTGCTGTTATTCTAAACTTTTGGAGGAATCAGCTAAATAGATATGACAACATTGCATTCGGAGAGAACAGTCTTGTTTATGAGCCGTAATTTATGCACCCTCTGTCAAAAAGTAGGTACATTTTTACCTCGATGTTTGTTTTTGTTTTACGATTTCAATAAATTATTCCTTGAACGTTCGAATATTCTTACTTGACTAGGGTGCTTATTACGTAGTATGTATAAACGATGGTGCTGTGAGGGTAGCAACCGCATTCGTTTCGAAAATATAGAAGTGGAAACATGTCTCGTGCACCGCGAACTACGAAAACTCAGAAACAGTTTTTAATAGATTTTCTAGAAAATCATCAAATTATGTTGGGTGGCAAAGTTCATCCTTTTGAGGTATCTCAGGTGAATTTATTATGGGAAACCTTGGCCACAGAATTAAACCAACTGGGGCCTCCTAAAACTATCAAATCATGGAAGGATGTAAGTAGCTACTATCGAAATAGATATACAACTCTCTTATTATATTATTTTATAGACTATTAGTGAAATGAAAACCAAAGTAAGAAGGCATGCTAGGGATGTTAGGTATGGGCATCTGGGAACTGGAGGCGGCGCTCCAGGTAAGCCTCTTACACCCTTAGAGGAACGTTTGCTGGCGCTGCTATCAAAAATTTCAGTCGAAGGAGCTCCACTGCCAGAAGCAGGGGTTAGCAAAGAAATTGTTATTGAAGTAAGTAATATTTCTTTATAACAATAATGGAGTATGAAAAATGCATGATAAATTAGATATTTATGCATATTTTTTAGAATCATAGTTTGCGAACAGTATAGCAAATACTAGTATTTTTAGGCATCAAAGATAGTGCTATAATTTTCTTATTTTTTTTGTAGCTAGTTGAACAAGTCGATGAAAATATGGCTCCAACTCCCCAAATTCAAGCCTCAACAAGTGAAGAGCCACATGTAAGTTCTTTTCAATTTAACCAATCGAATATAGATTTTTCTTAGCTTCATAAAGATATATTTCTATCATGATTCAAACGAAAGAACCTATTATATATTATATAGAGGAGATATTTATTAACATATACGTATATCACAAATATCGTAATTCAATCTGTTTTAGGTTGTTGTTACAGAAGCGAAAATTCAAGATGAGGACCAGTCGCTTCCAAAAAATACACCAAAACTGTCTAGGAAACTGCGGAGAACCATACCAGCTAGAAAGAAAGTCAGTAGAGCTGTATCCGCAATAGAGCACCACGACCAGCATCTACTATCTCTTGTGAGGTCTAACTATGCAATAGCTAGAGGCTTAACAACCCTAGCTAGAGCCATATCTAATAGACTTTAGTGAATTGGGATTTTGCTTTTCGTTTTCGGTTAGAGATCTTTATAAGTGTTTATTTATAATCATTATTTTATTCTTTTTGATATTTTTTTTATTTGTCATATTCATTTTAGATTTGGTGATTTAAAAGTTTTTATTTTTTTAATCTGTTTTCGATTTTTCTATTTATTTGTTCCTATTTCATATATCTTATTTATTTATAAGTTTTTCTATTATTAATTGTTCTAGATACTTACAAATGTATTCTTAGGTTTTTATATGTCTTATATTTTATGTGTTGTTAGTAGAGTTGTTTTTTATTTCAAATATTTATTTTATTGTTTACTTAAATAACTTATTAGTTACATTAATAAAAAACAGTTATTATTTAATCTTTTTTTATTAATTAATTATCAGGAATATTAGTGAAATACTGATGTACAATCTCATTTCGCACTTCGTCTCCTCTTCTGTGCCAATTATTAATGTTTTCATTGTCGACAATGACATCGACATCCTCGTCTAAATCTTCAATTTCTTCCTTTAGATCGTCTCTATAAAACCTTGATATGTTGTGCAATATACCACAGCTATAGATAATTTTCCCTGCCTTGACTGGATCATAGTTCAAAACCCTATGCTTCAATAGACATCTGAATCTTGCCTTCAACACACCATTCAATTTCTCAATCACGTTTCTACTTCTAATGAAGTGATAATTGTAGTTTGCCTCTGGTGTATTCAATCCCGGATTCTCAAATGGAGTTAACAAAAAAGGCTGCAATGGGTATCCTGAGTCACCAATTAGTGAATAATTTCCACCATTATTAAATAATCTTTCCATAATGGGTCTTATACTTGAGGCTTGCCAAATAGCAGAATCGTGCGTTGATCCCGGAAAACGAGCGTTCATATTCAGAATGTTTAAATCGCTGTCTGTAATTATTTGACAATTGATGCTATAATAACCCTTTCTGCAGTAGTAAGGGAGAGCTGGATAATTTTCTGGGGGTGATATGATTGCTATATGAGTACAATCTATAGCACCCAAACATCGTGGAAAATTGAATTTTTCCATAAAGCCATGTGCAACTATATTTCTCATTTGCTCATTGTTGGGAAATTTTATCCAATTCACTAGAAGATGATCACAAATAACTTGTGAAACTTCCGTTATGCAACGACTCATACTTGGTTGGCTAAGTGCAAAATTATAGTTTTGCCCAGATGACAGTTGATAACTTCCAGTTCCATAAAAGTTCAATGTTGCTAGTACCTTCAATTCTCTAGGAATCGCTGTTGCTCTTTGTCCTTGTTGCATATGAGGAGCCACCAAATCAATAACGATTCTCGCAACATCTTTCCTAAACCTAAAGAGTTTCCTGAAGGTGTCCTCAGGAATATCAAACGGATCACTCATATCCCTGATGCGCCTTAGTACTCACCGTCTATCTTCCTCCAATAATTCCTCAACCAAAACTTCACCAACCATATCGTTATATGCCATACTTCTAGTATTTCAAATTTATCGCTTGAAGAGATCGTAAGATACTGTTTCTAGAAGTAAATAACAATGAAATTTTAATACTTTTGCCACTAATAAGTACAATATTTAATTACCTTACAGGAATAATTGCAATGTAGGTACGTATTTCTCTGAACCCATAGAGATTGGTTAAGTACATTTTTAAATAATTCCAGTAATATTCCAAGATGTTTCTACCTGTGCCTAATACAATAATGTATTTATAATTAGGTTGCAACAGCAACATAACCTTAATCGTTTCCACATTCAAGCGCTCGACAGGTAGACATTTGTATTTATCTAGCCAATCAAATGCTGTTTCGGACCAACTAAAAGCTCGGAGGACAACTTTAACCTGCCACCAAAATTAGAGGATTTTGTAGACAGTTTTGGCGGAAAGCAATTTAATCTTGAAACGTCAACTGCTTACAGAATAGCTACACCGCTAAAATCACCTCTAAAATTTTGGCTGCCACCAAAATTTAGCCGAAACGATACAGAATAGACCCCTATGTCCGTTTTCGTCCTAAGGACGTTCACTGGACGTCCGTTCAACGTCCATTTGTCACAACTTTGGACGTCCACAGAGTACACATTGTCAATATTATATGGACGTCCTTTCATACTCGTACTGTGGATGTCCACTCACGTTCATACTATGGATATCTGGTTGATAGCTACGGGACGTCCACTGAGTGACCATTTTTTGATCTGATCGGAGGGATATTAAAAAATAAGGAGCATTTTTAAATAAAGCTTTTTATAGATTAGAAATTTATTACAAACTGAAACATAATTTTTTCAGTAAAAACTGATAACTATAACACCTAATACACCTAACCCAAAAAATACAAACAAGTAAAAACTAACTTATAATATACCTAAGCTAATTCCTTTTGAGCACGTTCGTTGCATCGCCGAAGCCATTTAGCAACGGCAACTTCAGCTTCTTTCTCCGTACTATTCGGAAAAACCTTAAGGGCTGATTCTGCAAAGCATAAAAATTAATACTATCAAATAAATTTATGACAATGAAGTAAAACTTCTCACTTTTTAACTACTCATTCAATTTTAATGTTGAAAATCTCATTTTCTTCGGACGTCCGAAGTAACTATACTCAGCAGCAAACTTATTAGTTAATAGATTCTGGGTGGCTCTGTATACTAATTCATAAAGATTTTTCCCTCCACACATAGCAATTTCTTTCACCTAAAACTGAAGATCTTAATAAATAAGTAGCCTTTAGAAAGTAAAATGTTATGCTCACAGCTGTACTCATAGTCTTTTCCACATTTAAATATTCTTCTAGGTCTTGCAAATCCTTAGCTGAGTCTACCGGAAGACTTAAAGTGGTGAAGATTGACTGTGTATCTCCAACAGAACTTAAGTTACTCTGATCAATTCTCTCACATCCAAACAATATAATAATTCATTTTTTATTTTAGAATTTAAATCGGCTCAGAAATTTCGTAAATAAACATAACACAAACACCATCTGTGGCAGCGGCTTGTTGCCAACGTTTATGACAATATACCTAAATGCACAATTCTCATTGTCTGCCAAAGCGTACACAGGTATGTGATTTTAATTATAATTTCGTTATATAATGTACAAAAGTTTTACAATAATACACATAATTTATTATGAGAGTCTACTTAATAATTATTTATATGCAGATTGTCGTTCGATCTTAAAGTCTAGAAATGTAATAGAAACTTTAATAAGCTGTACTGTACAATTAGGCAATCAAAGAAATATTGAAACGTAAGGGCAACATTATGATGTGCAATTTAAATTAACACCAATTAACAAATATATCAATCGCGAAACATCTATTTGCAGTGAACATAAAAATAGCATACACTTTTCATTCGCCATTATTTAATACCGCATGAAAATTACAAATGTGTTAGTACTTACTATTTTCAGACGCTTCCTCTCCAGCTAATTGGATTTCCATTTTAATTCTTCTCCCTGCCTTCTGTTTATATCCAATCACTGATTGTTTTCTTCGCGGCATTTCCAAACAACTATTATGCAAGAAAATGCAAACACACTTAATTAATCACTGAATAACCAGCTGCAATTCACATTTCTAAACTCATAAACTGCAAGTAGAGTTATTAAAATAACTACAATTTAGAATTAACAACAATGAAAGCAAATCGGTTCTCTTCATTGTTTCATATGTGTAATTTGCAATTGTCATACTCATCACTTATCATAAAACAACTCGTAGGTTAGAACAGTAGCAGCCGTGTTCGTCTCACACACGTCCTAGCTCTTGGACACAACTTTAATTTGCGCTAGCGCTAGATGTCATATTAACTAATGAAATTCGAAAATGTTAGAAGAATAAGGCAGAATATATGATGTCAATTCAATATACGAATAGAGGAATCGTATACGAAACGACGGTGACATAGCATGTTCACGAATAAAATTATAAAGGGTAATGATGAAATAGTATCTAGTGAATATGAATGGAAATGTATGTTCACCAAAATCATTCAAATACAGATGCAGAAAATATGCCTACACACCGTAAAACTTGACTGGAACAGATCAGGGCGGTAACGACACGATGCAAGAAAACCTGGCATAAATACCTATACCAAAAGATTTGCAGTGGAATAGTACTAGGTACTAGTTAATTTATATACCATGCTTTTAAATTGTATTTCGGGAATATCCTCGCAAGTATATTTTGTAAATACGGAAAGAAGCAAATGCTTATATTCCTACCTTTTACTTTAAATTAGTATTAATAATTATTTTTCTCAAATAATTTATAAACATTTTTATGATTGTAGTTAATGAAATAATAATTAAACCTAAACTCAAATTTGAGCATAATTTTACCTATACAATAATTTTATTATATAATAAGACATATACTTGGTATAGAGAAAACTAATTTGAAATATTTAATAATGTTGATGGACTCAAGTTGACATAATATTGATAAAACTGTCAAAACTATCACCATCTATTCTGTACCTATAACAAAGTGTAATATCTTTAAGTTTGAAACTCATAAGGGGTTATGTTATTTTCTTCTTTCGAAAAGTACAATAGCTCTTCTAGTTAACCATTTAAGTACCTCAAGTATTGGTCTATTTGGTAGTAGGTGTTATATATTGAACATATTCACATTTCAAATAAGTTGGCTTGGTTGAACTGGTATATACATGTCTAGTATGCTGGACATTAGGGTGGGCCGATTTATATAGAGGATTTGAAAATTTTTTAGTACTTGTGTCTGCATGTTAAAAAATTTGTGAAATAAGAGTGGAAAAATAGTTCATGAGAAAAAAAAATGATATTTCAATTTTTTGAACTGTCACAATGATTCAAAATTTGAAAAATTCAAAAAAAGTATTGATTTTCAAAAATCAATTTTTCACAATGTGCATGTAATTAAAAACTCAATTACTTGAAAAGAAACAGAATTTCTTTAATAGTTCTTTTAAAATTTTTGCATTTTTAATTTACATATTATTATTATGTAACAGAAGTGTTAGAAAATCATTATTCATGTAAGATAAAGTGAATATTTATTATAAAATGAATTCATAAGCTTCACAAAATGCAAAACGAAAATATTTGGAGATCTAACAGATCATAATATTTTACAAAGGTAGGTTAAAAATAGGTATATTATGAAACATTATTTTGAACAAATGAAATTTAATCTAATTTATAATCTTGCTTAGATCCAAAAGAAGGCATGATTGCACGTGATTCCAATTTTGCCCTTATTACACCATCTCTGTTGTCACCACCACAAACTGCAGCTGAAGCCTCCGTCACCGGTCAACCGCTTGCGTGTGACATGGATACGACTTTATTTCAGGAGACAGTATTGATGTAGCGGGATTTTTCACGATGCCATTTAAAACTTCCGGTAGACCCATTGTTAATGGCGGCTCTATTACAACAGAAGTACTACAATCAATCAAGTCCATAGCTGGAAGCGCCCATATTCAGCGAATTTACAATTACAATTCTGTGCTTTGAAAATTCGACGCACAGCAAGCTCTCGAATACGCCCTCTTGTGTCCCCTAGCATTCCAAGAAGGATATTTTCAGGATGTGCGAAATAACTATTTCGCAATATCATTGAATCAATGACATCTTTCTAGCTATCCGGTAAATACCTTGACCTTGATCATTTTCCAGACAATAAAGGCTCCCTGCATGCACGACCGATTTGCTTTAATAATGAACCACATTGGACCATATACTTTTAAAATAAAAGTTACCCAGGTAACCAAGTTTTCTGATGCTCCAGCTGTTGAAACGTATAGCCGCAGTATGCGATTAGCCGTTGTCAGTCATCGGGAATGGACAACTTTACCAGGGCTTCGTTTGGATAGGTTTTCGTCCACAGTTCCGTTTAAAATAGCATCACATATATATAAAATATATTTCTGATCTGTGCTGAGATCAATCCTGACAGACTCATCTAGTACCTTAATATTCGATTCAATTATGTTGAAATCAACTGAAATGAAAAATAAAAAATAAATAAATAAATACTAAAGGTAAAATAAAAACAAATAAATGACTTATTGGAAGACTCTCACATAGCTTCAGTGCTTCTACAACAGGTCCACAGAAGCCTTTAGGACCAGTTGTGTTACCATCAAGAAAATTTATGAGATGTCGCAAAGGCAGCTCATTTGAATGCAACTGATAAATAAGCCACTGTAATGGTCTATCTAAATGTTTCTCCAAATTCGCAATTATTCCTGAATGTTTTCCAACATTGACGTTTGTTCCGTCGCATCCTATCACTCTCAGAGCATCTGTTGTAATATGAGATTTACCGAAGTACTCCAAAATACATTTGAATATGTTCGACGATGTACCTGATTCAGGACAAACATGCGTCAAGTATAAAGACTCTGGCATTTTTATGAGAGTAATGTGCTCTTCTCGAATTTTTCGTCTACGTCTGTCTTCCATCTTTAGCGTTTCATGTTTCCTTCCATCGAAAAATAGGCCAGGTAATGATGAGCTTTGTTTATTATCAAGTATACTTTCACGTTTCTTACTCCTAGCACGACGAATCTTGTTCTTATCTATGAGTGCGTTTGTTTTCGTTATTAATCATACCAACATCCTGTAGAATGGCTGATGCTATTGCAGCACCAGCTCGATCTGAAATCCCATAACGATCTTGTGTTCTCGTAAGCACGTTGAATTTGTAAACATCCTTGAAATACGTTAGAAACCTGTTGAGAAGTACTGGGCTCTTGCCACTCTTTCCACTTTCTCTAAATCTTTTTTCACATGTAAACTAGGCTTCGCATTGTTGCCTGATTCGGCTCTTGTTTTCAATCATTCTTGTCTTTCAATCCGCTTCTGATTCTTTTTAGTTGTTTTTCCATCCACGGAACTAATTAACATTCGTCTTGAGGTCCTTTGATCCAATAGGAAGGTACGTTCTGCTTGCGGAACTTTGAATATTTTATCGCAGACACACGTATTGAAGTCAGAACATTTACAGGCTGCCACGTCAAATAAGATCTTGGGTTTTATTCTGAAATCCTGTAACTGATTTTGATAACTTATAACTTTATTTCGTTGTTTATAAGGTTTAAATAAATAAATTTGAGACGATAGCTTGTTATACGCTTAATAATAGTACACTGAATTACTGTGGGAATCGAACCATTATCCCAAATTTCAACTTTTTTTTTGGCAACAGCTTTACTTGCTTCAATTGCAGTTTGCTGTGGATTTGTTGTTAGAGGCTTCAGTTCATATTCTATCCAGTTGAAATATCTGTTCATATCTTCATATGTCGGCAGAATATTTTCAGTAATATATTTGGGAGCTCCAAATATAGGGCACTCTAAATCATTTCGACATCTTTTTAATACTTAACTCTCGCACGTCAAACTATTAACTAAAAGCATCCGATAAACGTATTCGTAAGCACGACAAGCCTCTGACTGATCCTTCTTCATATCGTTTTATCTCACTCACTTGCACAATGTGCAAGTTGATGAAAAAAATACTGAACAACAGGCTCCTAGGGTACCTCCAAATGGATAAAATCCTAAATCCAGTCCAATCTGGTTTCAGATCAAATAGAAGTACCGCAGATAACATATTTATGTTACAGTCGCACATCAGCACAGCTTTTCAAAATAAACAGGACGTGATTGCAGCTTCGTTTGATATAAAAAATGCGTTCGATAACGTGTACAGACTGCATATCTTAGCAGAACTCAAGGAATACTACATTACAGGCAACATGTACTCATTTATCGAAAATTTACTGAAAAACCGAACCTTCAAAGTCACTGCTAACGGAAAAACCTCACCGGTGCATAATCAAGAAAAAGGCATCCCACAAGTATCCGTCCTGAGCCCTACTTTATTTACTCTTGCTATCAACGATTTTCAAGACAGGCTTTGAGTTTTGTGCTGTGAAATCAAAAATAATTAAATTTACTAGACGATCCTCCAGCACCCAGATCCCGAAGGTATCACTAAATGGTACCGACCTTTCAGTCGTGGACTTACTTTCGACAGCAGACTTAGATGGAAACAACATATCAAGAATACCAAGACTAACTGCCTGCTGAGAATGAACATCCTTAAAACATTGTCACACCTACAATAGGGAGCAGAAGAAGAAGTCTTTACGGCAGCTTCATATAAAAATCAGCGTCTAAATCCGACCTAAATACCTCCCTGAGAATCTGCCTTGTGCTTTTCGTTCAAGTCCCTCAGTAAGCCTATGCCTGGTAGCTAACGAAATTCCTATAAGACTACAGAGAGAACATTTGCTCCTGACATATGCCGCTGGAATTGCAGCAATTCCTGAAAACCTCGTCCATACCTTACTAAGACCTACTACCTACATGCCTCCCCCAAATTAAAATCCGTCACACATGCTGTCCAATCCCACCTCCACGATATAGATATTTCTGCTACCAACCACTATCCAATATCTTCCTCCCCTACTTGGACCAAATCGCTTCAAAAACTTGACCTCTCACTCACGTCATACTGCAAACACCGAACCAACAAACTTCTCCTGAGACAATCATATTTAGAATTAATTAATTCTTATAATCTATAAGAGCTTTAAGAATATCAAAATCTTGGCTACCAATAAGAGCATCGAATCTTTCGTGCCATAGGACTATAAACATGTGGAAAATGTGTTCTACGAGAATAGTCTAAAGGCTGGTTCTGGATTGATAATCGAATTGTTTGCTCCTGGGTCAATTAATACTGTACTGAAAATTAAGGGTTCTATTCAATACCATTGAATAGTTAATTAGAAAAACGAAAATTCCTCTATTTACAACAAACAACAAAAAGCGATAGAAGGAATTTCACTTGGAATGAGCATGGAATGCCAAGGATTTGTCCAGATGAATCCCATGTGTTACGAAGTTTGAGAAATAGTTAAATGCACTTCAAATAAGTGGAAAAAGGATGGATCAATCTAATTCCCTATATAAACTGCAAATCTCATACGACGGGCAGATCATTTCTCCTAGAGACCTCGTAGTGTGAAAATCAGTGAAATTCGAAATCAAATTATTCCCAGCTGAATAATCAAGGAAGAAGAAGAGGACATCTGTAACCAGACCAGACTGCACGTGTCATCGATAAATTTGGTATCAAATTGTATTGCCAGTGGCGTATCAAAACAATTTTATTTTGGGAGAATAAAATTCTGAAACCGGAAAGTTGTGTTTTCTTGTTATTTTGACAAAGCCGAAAGGATCCCGAACTGCAATTCCGTTCAATATCTTAAGATCTAATCCTGGAAGGTAGAAGAAAGATAGTTTTAGTGATGAGTTTATATTGTTCATATCTATCCCGAGGCTATTAATTAAAAATTTTCAGTTTCCTCATTTTCTTCTATATTTAAATTATGGAACTGATCGTCTGTATTATCTATGTATGTCTGTTCGTTATATGTGTATTCGTCTTGAGGGGTTTGTTTAAAACGGTTCTGTGGTCTGTTTTGGGGACTGAAAGTTGATATGCTCATCGGTGTGGGTTTGTAATTGTCATGTGGTTTCTGTTGTCTTTTGAAAATTTGTGAGTTAGAAGTGAATTGTTTGGGTTGGATGGGTTGATTTCAAGTATTTGTGGTCTAAATGGCTGATATTGAAAGGACTGATTTGGCATTTGAGGTTGGAATTGTTGGGGTTGAAATGGTTGAGTAGGCATATGTGGCCTGCATTGTTGATATTGAACGGGAAAATGTGAATTTTGAGATCTGAATTGTTGGAAGTGGAGGGGTTGTTTATTCTGATAATTTGACGATTGAGATTTCTAGGGTGGGCGTATTTTTGTTGACTTCTGAGCTCTCAGGAAGTTTGCAAATTCTATCTGGGACCTTTCGTTATCTAGTTTCTTACACACATATCATGTTCAAGGCTTGGAATTGAAATTTGAAGAAGATGATCTCGGTAGGTTTCTAATAGACCTGGTTTAAATATTGCAAGGGCTTGTTCAGTGTACATATTTTCTTTGGATTTACGAACACTTTCATCATTTGTATTGATTGCTAAATGTTCCTTAAGAATTTGTAATTTGGAAATAATTTTTTCATAGAATTCTGTAAAGGTTTGTGGATAGATTTGAATTATGATATTAAGATCATGAGCTAGTAGCTCTTCGTACCTAGGATCTCCGAATCGTTCAGTAAGGGCTTTCTTCAGGCTAAGCCAAGTTTCGAAGGATTGGTTAATACTGACATCTCTAGCTGGACCAGAAAGTTTGGCTTTAATTTGTTCTAAGACTATAGTGTTGAACAGATGATTGTCTTTTGTTTCTAGAAGCATTATATATTTCTCGGACTGCCTAATAAAATATGCGAGGTCTTTCGAACCACCGGAATATTTGGGCAGGAGGTTGTTTGGCATTGTTATCTCAAGTTGGGTAATAGGGATAGGATTAGCCATGTTCTTTATTGTTTCGTCCGAATGAGAGATATCTAAATGTTCGAGTAATTTAAATAAACTGTCTGTACGAATAGGTGATCTAGAACGACTACGATTATTGCTCATAAATAAATTCAACTAACAAAAAAAATACAAAAAAATACGAGAAATTAATCATTTCAATTTCAAAAAATTTGATTTATTCAAAAACTAAATTGCAGAGAATGTGTTGTACATGCAAAAAGGAATTTCACTACTGCTATTTATATTAAGTAAATCAATAAAATCAATCATATTTTATAAAGAATATATTCACTGAAGGAACTATATATCTTTACTAAATTCCACAGATGAGAATTAGCCAATAAATTGATTGGAAAAATAACAGGATATTGCACAAAAGGATCATTTGTAAGGTTCTTTCTTATCTCTAGATTTACTGAAGGAACTGGAACCTATTTGACGACCTGGATTCCACTGAAGGGATCTGATGTGGGCCGGAGATATTTCTTCTTTGATGCACCTCGTAGTTGAACACAGTCACTAATGTCGTATCAAAAATTGTTCGAGATATCGTCTTAATTTCTTGATAGAAAACAGTAAAACGTCTACCGCACTGAAGGGGTAATTAATCGATTCACCGACGATATCCTGTTCGCAGCGCCAGTTAAGTTTTAATGACCAAAAAATAACTTTTTAAAAACGTTTATTTTAACATACAAGATTACATCAATAGGACAAGATTATATCTAAGATTATTATATGCATTACATGGTTTTATATTAAAATAAATGAAAGATCAGCATTAAGTTGTAATATGATCCAATGAGACGTTGTGTAGCCGTGGTCTGACTACATAACTCGCGTCAAATTAGGACTTCAATTCTGCCGTTTTACCGAAATTTCATCAAAATTCATCCCTAAAAGTTTCCATAATTATTAGCCTGTTCCATATTTCGAATGACCACAATTTATCATAAAACGAGACGGTGGATTGTTCACAATATAGTAGTTTTTCATTAAACTCTAATTGAAGGTTATGGCTATAGATTCGCTGTACCCCTATGCAATGTAAAATTGAAAACTTGAAATAAGTTATTTCTGCACGATGAATCTTGGTGAAATTTGGTTATCGAGAAGAGGGTTGTTGAAATTGTATCATTCTGAAGAAGAAGAAAGAAAAATCTACCGCGATCGAATTCGCGCAATACCTACCCTGAATTAGAAATTGTTTCATTAAAAAAGAACAAGGGTTACAGCAATAGTGATGTGAAAATGTGTTGCCGCTTTATTTAAAAATTTCTGAATATTAGTGAACGTCAACGATTGATTACTACTGATACATTAAAAAATGTGGAATATTTTCTATAAAAACTAGATAGAACCGAATTTATTAGATGTAGATGGTGCACAGAAAATAATGCATGAATGGTAATGGTACTTTTGAAGTTGATTCCGAAAGTTTTTTTTTTAAACAAAGTGTAGTTTTAATAAGACTTGTTTTGCTCGTTTTTCGGTTTTATTATCATGACCGTATACCTAATCTTGTTTTTCTTTTGGTTGAACTTTCTCTTGGCGTCCTTGATTACCTCTTCCCCCACGGCCTCCCCGATTGCCTCTTCCCCCATGACCTCCCCATTTCCAGCTTCTGGACCTCCTCGCCCCATTCTCAGCCCATTCCATTATGCCCCCAAGGCATTCAGCCGTTTTTCCTTAGATCTATTTATATAGTTACCAGCTCTCCTGGTTCTAACATCTGTATTAAAAGAATTTTTATTGAACTTACTTTAAATTCAATAAGACGTTAACTATTTTTATTTTTTCTAATACTCACTTTTAATTTCTGCTTCTTCCTTGCCCATTTCGATGTTGCAGAGATTCTTTTTCTCATATTCGCATCAACCGAATGGTTATTTGCGAGTTGTACAATTTTATATTTTTTTAATATGTATACACTTCATGAACTTAATAATATTCGAAATATCACAATTTCTCCCAATAATAATGCTGATTTTTGGATCCAAGTTACATGTGTTTCGCTGCACAGAGTGTTTTGGACATTCGGTAAAAATATGTTCAACGCTCAGTTTTATTTCACATGTGTCACACCTTGGGTCTTCGCTCTGATTCAGCAGATAGCTGTGAGTCAGATTGGTGTGGCCTAGGCGTAGTCGATTGATGAGCACTTGATGTTTACGGTTATTTGTTTCGTCAAGCCAGGGTTTGACATCATATTTTATTTTCCGTAATTTTGAACTGGACACTTGCCACTGATTTTGCCATTTTTGGATTATCGATGCTTTAGTCTTCGATTTAATATCTGTAGATATTACTCTCAACACCGTTTCGGCTTCAGCAGATTTAATTGCACCACGAGCGCATTCGTCGGCTTTTTCATTGCCCGGAATTCCGATGTGTCTTGGTATCCAAATGAAAAAAACTTCTTTTTTACGTTGTTGGATCACTTGGAGTTCAGTTTTTATTTTTTTGTGCAATTGGATTTCTGGGGTATAGACACTTCAGTTTGCATATGGCGCTAAGTGAATCGCTTAAAATAACAAATTTGTCTTCACCTCTCCTATTGATATAGACTAATGCACGGTAAATGGCATGCAGAGATTCTTCTTTTTCTTAAGTTCTTTTTTTTTCTAGCTCCTCTTTCTCTTTGTCAAGTAACGCTTTCTATTTTGCCGCTTGAGCCCGAAAAGATTGCAGCTCTTCCTATTCCTTCTCGAAATTTCTGTTTTCCTCACTTTCTGCCTATTAGAATAATTATTTATATAATTAAATTATAAACGTTCTTGCTTTCAATATAGATATTATGTTTATATAGTCTCATCATCATATTTATATGACATTTCTATTTATTCAACAAAATGAACTGTAAATTGTGATTTGTAATCAATTCATATAGTTATCTTACATTCATTTAAAAATTAAGCCCCAAATTTGAAATTCAACGATTCTGCGTCGATTGAACGAAAAAAAAGGGAGATAACTGAAATTAAAGTTGCTATTTAACCCCATGTTATTATGACCAAAAGGTTGGTAATTTGGAATAAATTTAATTAATACGATATGTTCGACTGAAGATTAATATTCCAAAAACTGATTTTAAAAAACTATATTTTCATTGTTATTTTGATAGAAAAAAGGGTATGTCCCGTTGCTCGTTTAAAAGATATTCAGGTTTTGATTGAGTAAATTGTGTAAAATTATGATGAAAACTGAACAAATTTTGTGGTTATCGTCTTCTGCAACCGACATCGCATTAATTTATATGATTTACGAACTTTTATTCATGTTGATATCCATTTTCTCCAAAACCAAACAAGGCAATATTTCTTTTTGAATATGTCAATCGAGATCTGCTATAAACAAACAACACCATCTGCTTTTGGTATATGAATGCAAGCTTCTCATAGCTTCTCATCGGCTGCCCGATAATACATATGTGCGAGTCAAATGTTTATTATAAACTAGTTATATAATGTATAGATTATAGATATTTTTAAAATATAATATTGAATGTACTTACCATTTCAATGTCGCTCATTCTTAGAGGATATTTGCAATAATTTGGCTTCCAAACCAGACCTACAATAATTATGATGGCTCTTGTTGTTTCTAAGAATACAAAACAAATCGCAAACAGTGTTGTAGAGAGCAATGACGGAAATGTTATCTTACGATATTTTAGTCGAAGGCTTTTAGTTAAAAGCGGGATCAACAATAATTTGTTTGAATGTTGACTGAATTTGGGCTGGCACGCTAATAATATTTGAACTGATAAATAAAGCTTTGGTTGTCTTTGGCCTTTGGCGCCATATACTAATATAAAAGTGAACAAGCAACTCTATAATAAACGAAAGAGCCATCTAGTCGCAAACACTGGAACTAGGAAAGCCATTAGAAGAAGAACATAGGTTTGGTATAGTTGTTGAGACTGATTAATGAAATGTAAAATAAAATAATGAATAAAAATCATTAATATAATATTTATTCAAAGATCATCTATACATATATAATAAAATTGTAACGAGCCGATGTCTGTGGATTATAGATATATAAGAAAAACTATAAGTAAGGGAGGATCCTCATTAGAGTAAAAGAAGCCAAAACAGCAGTTTTTAGAATTTTTGTCTGTCTTTGTGTTTGTAATAATGATTTCATTGACAAAAAAATTTATTTTGTGATATATATTTCATAAGATACAGAGAAAAGTTTTCATTTAAATAACTTTCCTTCGTTACTAATAACATTTACTCCAAGTAAAATTTTCAATTGTCGTACTCGTATCCGTGTGTTCTCTCTCATTGTTACCACTAAATCTGAAAGATTGAGTTAGTAATAAATTTTGATTATAGACTATAAGGTGTAATTTCTTTTTATTTAGTAAACCTTTTACTATTACTAACCTTCGAGGATGATCACTTCCACATAAAGGCACCATAGATAAAATACGAGGGAAGGCACACAGCACTCATCTAAATGAGTTCTAATGTCACTGTTGTAAAACCATAAAAACTAAGAAGAAGAATATAATCAATAAGTAATTAAATAAAAACATTAATTTAATACAACAATAAGAACAACTGACAACCGCCAATGATCATCTCAAATGCAGATTCCTGTAAAGGCTAAGAGGATACATTTGCTTTTCTCTTGTTCTTACCGCAGTTGGGAGATGGTGCCAGATCAATCAAAATCAGACTAAGGAATCTGAGATCGCATACTCTGATATTGCCGTGCATGTGAATACAGGCTGTGTCATTTGCATATCAAAGATACTTTATTAGAATATTAAATAATCGATAAGCCATAGTTTTTTATTATCACTCTAAAACTTGTATCTTCTACGTTGGGTATAGTCTTTTATGAAAGCTATTGTGAATTCCTGCATCAAGGTACCCTCGTTCTTTCGGTAAGGTTTTCATCATAGAAAAATAAGTTTTTTTATGAACCTTTTTTAAATAAAGATATATAATGTATGCCCAGTCTGAAGTCAATCAGCCTCAAAATAATTTTTCTCATATGCGTATTAATCTATTTAGTAGAGATGCATCGATGAGCAGACTAGTAGAGAAAGCCAACTATTTGGCCGATTTTGTAGTCGGCAAATCCCGCCGAAAAGTCGGCAAATAAACCTTACTGATTTTTTAATATTTTATTAAGGTAAAATAAAAAATAGCACACATAAAATATCTGTTCTGAATTAACAAAATCATTGTTCATTCACATCATTCATCATCATCATTATATAACTAATTTATAATTAAAATTAAAACCAATTCAACATTTGCCTTACACATATGTAATCTTTGGCATCCAAAGAGAACCCTGCATTTATATTGTCATGAACGCAACAATGCCGCTGCCGATACCAGAAGCCGATAGCGTTTGTGTTTATGGCAAATATCAGCTGATTTATATTCGAAAAGTTTTGTATTGTTTGGTTGTAGAGAAACTGGTTAACAACATAAATGAAAGTTCATAATCACATAAGAGTGCAACAATAAATTATTGCGATTTTGATTGGTCTAAGATAACCACAACCATAAAATTGATTGTATTTTCTTCAACATTCTATCGACTATAAGTTATATAAGGATGGGAGGTTTGTATGGAGATCGCTTGGATAGAGAGTTTCATAGACGAAGAGTTGTTGGATTTCAGACATTGGCGAATAATGTGACTGCATCATTTCCATAGAGTTTATAACATCATTTCTCTGAACTCGGAAATAGTAAAAGCTGAAGACAGTGGCATTAATCGTAAGAATCATCGATAAGGAATCTATTTATTTATTTGATTTAAATTAATTATGTGATGGTTTAGATTTTTTTTTAAATAGATGGTGATCACTAATGATCATAAACAGATGTGTGAATGATCAAAATAAAAGATTTCCAAAGTTCATAGGTTGTTTTTCTCAATTAATATTTTTTCTATGTGGAGTTCTAAACTCTGAAAAAAAATACACAGGTAATCAGTGTACTGTTTTTTCAAGACATGTTAAGTTTGTTTCTTATAAACCTAGTAGATTTTATATTAAGCTTGTAAAATCATTATATAATTCATAGATTTTGTTTGGTAATTGGATTTACGTTTTTTATTCTCAAGATTGTAATTTTTATTATCCAATTATGTTTCAACTTTATATATTCATAGTCGTATAACATAACAAGAATTTTATATATTTTTTTATGTTTTTTCCCGTAGGATCAGTAGTTTTGAGTTTAAAATTTTATGATATAAAAAACAAGAGAGTAAAATTGATCAATTATATAACTTCGACAGTTTTAATCTTTCGATTTTTAATGAACATTTTCTTATTTGTGTGACATACTGTCTGAAAATCCCTCTGAAAAATTGGAAAACGAGTTAGAGTTTTATGTGTACCGAACCGACTTCGAAAGACGTAGTAGGTATACCATTCAAATGTATGTATGTTTTTCTCAAACACAGAAAAATAAAACATACATCACCCCAGAGAACACTATAATCTTATATAAATACCATAGACATGTATTAATATACATCCAATTTGTTGATCTATACCATTTTTTCCTTTTAGTCTAGATTGTTATTACTAGTTGCTAAAAATTGTAACTTTTGTGAGATTTTATATTCGCTCCTTCTTCCAAATTTCAGTATATACCATAGCTTCACATAAGTACACAATATTCAAGTCTTAGTAAAATGCACAAAAATAGCACAAAATTAAAAATTCAAATCACCAAACGAACCCAAAACGTCCAAACAATAACACAATAGGGAAAACAAACTAAAGAACGAAAGATGTAATAGCATTCCTAATTTCTATGATACCTCGCCTACTAGTAACTTCTACTAGCTCACCGTGATTATGTCTATGGATTAAAGAAATCGTTTCTGTTAATATCCGATCTATTTTCATGAGTCAAGTAACAACTATTCTTTTTTGAAACATTGTGCTTTTGTTTGATGTCTCCAATGCCTTGAAAACGAGTTGGTCTGTTCTGTTAATAAATCAAATCTTTTTTTAATTGTAAGACCGCAATAAATAAAGGTTTACTTTAAATTTCGTTATTAGTCTAATATTGTTTCATCTCCAACCACGTAATTAAAAATGTATTTTTCGGGGGCGTGGGCAAATAGTGTGAATTCAGGTTCACGTTCTAAATCTTCTAAAATTAATTTGAAATTAAGTCGAAGTTATTCAAATGCAGTTAAATCTTTTTCGACAAATCGATCATGTTGAACACTTCTGAAAAAATAAGGTCTGTTTTTTGCGATGTTTTGCTCACAATATCAATTTACCATATTATAGCTCAACATACGAACTTGCAAGTTTTTACGTTTAACAATAATGAACTCGTCATGTTTCTTACATCACTGTTACATAATTTTTAAAACTGATTGATTACATATACACATATTGTTTAATATGTAGATTGTTGATTATTAGGTTTATGTTATAGGATTTCTTTCTAGTTTATTACTTTATATATTATTGGTGGCTATATTTATATATTGGGGCAGTTCTCCTTAATTCTATTAATTTTTAGGCTATTTGTGGCTGAGTTTTGGATATATTTTCTCTATTGGTACTACGTTTATTTTATAAGTAAATTTAATATAAACAACAACAACAAATTGTGTGAATAATATTTCAATTTATGCTACTGAAAATATATATATTTTTTAATTAATAAATAGTTTCTTTTTTTATATTTCACTATCTACAATAATTAATCTACTAAGTAGTTGTAAACACATAGGAGCAACAGTTAAGCCTTTCTAGACTATAAAATCATTATTTCATGGGATGGGATTTCACTGCAATTTTTCTACAGGTTTTTGTCGATATAACTCGATAAATTCGCGTAAAAAGTTTTGCTTGCTCAATTTTCTCGCCATAGTTCCAGCTGTTATGGAACAATGAGGCCAATATGCTTCTCAAATGTTCAATACACCCAGAATGACAATCATTACATCAGTTATATTAAAAAATGCTAAAACTTTTTGCACTTATTAAGCAATTTTTGCAGTACAATTGCGCAATATGAATTGTTGTCAATTATATTGACACATTTGGAAAGGACTTTAAAAGCGTTGCAAATTTTAGACATAAAAATTCAGAATTAAAGTGAAATGTGCAATTGGACGACAATGTAAGATTTGTGTATAGGATTAATGTGAAAAAGAGATTTTTCTTCATTTTAGATTGTTTATTAGATTTTAATAATGTCAAAGTTATGTTTTCATATTACTTTTCGTAATTCATTTCAAAAAGATGAAAATATTACTTTCAGTTTAAATTAATGCTTTCATAATACGGACATTTCTATTTGTTTCAGGTTTCAGTTATTTCAATTTTAAGGATTTTCGAAACAATTATTAAGATTTTTGAATTTGAGAGATTGAGCAATAATTTTTGTATCCCTCGAACTATCGAAGATAGCTCCTAGATATATATCACGTATCTAGTAGTAGAGCTCAAAGGTTCAGCTCCGAGATACTTTACTTGTAAGAGTTAGGGCTGCCAGCTCCGTAAGAAAATACGTTTGAGCTCAAATTATAGCTCCGAATATTATTATTCGTTCAAGCTTTATTTAAGAAATCGATTGCTGAAATACTGTCATTTTCCAAACAGACAAAATTGAAATTGTGAAATATTTTAATATTTTTTCAAAGTGGCTCAATCTAATTTTATTGAATATGAATTAAGTGATGAGGATTATTCTATTTTATATTCAAAGGAAAAATGGCTTGAAGATTCACATATTGCAAGCTTTCACGCAATATTAAAAAATCAGTATGGATTTTTTGTACAGTATTGCAGCATGGACGTTTTATCTTCAATCAGGCCAATCCTGGATAGTCAAGAAGTCTTGCAAATTATTCATCTTTATCACCCTCTCCATTGGGTTCTTTGTTACTACAAAGATGGGATAGTGCATATTTATGATTCATCAAACCCAGGCATATTGTCACAAGAGCTATCATGTATTCTTCGGATACTTTTTCCACATATACAATTATGGGATGTCTGTCTCCCAAATGTTCAATATCAAAAAAACGGAAACGATTGTGGAGTATATGCCATTGCTAATGCTGTTATATGTTTGTATAGACGTGACCCAAGTCAAGTTTGTTATGACAGAAGACAAATGAAAAATCATTTGACAAAAGTCACACTCTTGAACCTTTTCCTGAAATGGATGAGGATTTACAAAACTCTTATGATGAAAAAAACCCGCTTACATTGAAATAAAAAAAATCATTGCTGCCTTTAAAAACTTAAATCATGTACAAACACATGACACATACCACGCGAATAAATTAATTAGCTGTCGTATCAAAAAATGCTCACGTTCTGGAAATGAAATGCCTGAAATTTTCCCTTTGACAGATGAAGTCAACGATTGTCTAACGGTCGATCAAAATTCAGAACTTTAGACAGTTAGCAAGCATTCAAGAAAAATGTATATCACATGGCAAGGTCTACCAAAATTACCATTAATGTCATTGTCGAAAGCTGATGATAAAATCAAGCCTGTTCGATGGGGCCTAAATCATATTCAGATATTGCCCAGCCCCAATCACTGGACTTGTAGTTATTATGACAGTTCGAAGAAACAATTATTTGTTTATGACTAATGACTATGAATAAAAAACTTGATGAACTACAATCAAGATTTTTAAAGAAATTATTTCCGTATTTCAACTTGAAATACGTCATATTTCCTAAACTACAAAATCATATAGGGAGTACAGACTGTGGAGTCTTCGCCATTGCTTTTGCCGTGACGTTAGCATTAAACTTGAGGCGTGAGAATCTGAGTATCAAATACGATCAAATGCATTCACATTAATTAAAATATTAAACAATCAGTGCCTCGAGCACTTTCCTCTAGATAAATAGAAAGAACATATGGGATCACATGCTATTAACGATAATGAAAACAGAAAAATTATTAATCAACGTTACTATGACTGTAACAGATTAAAAATATCAAACATAAAAAAATGTTACCTTGAAAACAAGTCTGATGTCCTAAGTGATAAAAAAATTATAATGTCGCAAAAAAATATGAAAAAGTATAAAATACAGACAAATGTCAAAGTACAGAAGTTTTTGAAAAAAAAATATTACAATACTTCTATATTCTACAGTAGAAGCCGAAAATATTGTGAAATGGTATCTCGCAAGCAGCAAATTGGATGTATGTTTGTTGGAACAAAGTGCAAAAAATGCTACTTTGGTCATTGAACGAGTAAAACAGTTATCGTCTAATGACGGTCATTCAAATGTCGAAGCGGTTATGAACACCATTCATCTAAAGAAGCCTTTTTTGCAGAAACTGCCTACAAACACGTTGAAAATTTGGCTGTGAAGGAATTGATTATCGATCAAAATGGTGCCTAACTAATATATTACCAGTGACTGAAATGACCAAAAGGGGAAAATCTTGGATTTGTGATGACTCCCGTTGTATTATTGACACAGTTGTGATAGAACAATATTATAAATTTTTATGTTCTTTAAGCGAGTGGGCCTTGAGTAATGTTTATGACGGGGTTGAAAAAGCACATAAGTGTGGAGCGCAGCATTCAAATATATCTAAACTTTGCCATCATCACAGTTGTTACGTTGACTGTACTTCTTGTAAATCGACCTTTCTTCCGACTTCAATTCTATGTCCTCATTTTAAAGAAGTTCGGAAAACTCGAACATATATCTATAAAATTCTTCAACTGACCAGAAGAATATGTTCACTCGATAGATATTTGGAAGAAGGTGACGTTGTGACTCATTGGTACCTCATCCGGTCCTGAAGATTGCTTGTTCTTAAGTTTCATAATGATATTAAAAATTTCATTATCCGTAAATTGTATAACTGACATACTAGATACAAACTGTCTCTGGTCCCTCACTGTGCCCTCCTGACTACCTCCCGGGACAGTACCTATCAATTTCGCAACAGAATCAATAAAAAAGTTATTGAAGAAGTCACATACCAATTTTGGATCTTTAATATGGGTGTTATCATCGTGCAACAGGATATTTTGTTTTGCCTGGTTATCTTTTCCAGATAGTTCATTTATCACCTGCCAGGTAGTTTTACTAGGGTTGTTTGAGCATTGGATTTTATTGATATAATATCGTTCCTTCGTATCTGATATCAGTTTTTTGTGTCACAGTGAAGCCAGATGGTATGTTTGATCATCCTCCGATAGGTATTTTTTGAGTTTAAATAGAAATTTAAGGTTCTCGTTAGGTTGCGTTACTTCGGTGGTCACCCACTTTTTGATAGTGTTTGACACGCTTACTCTTTTCATTGGAAAACTGTTTTTGAAATGAAACGTGAAAATATTACGAAAATGTTGAAATTGGATTTCAGAATTTTGTACTTGAAAGACATCCTGCCAACTAACTGAAGACAAAGATTCTTGGAATTGCAAGACCTTATCGCGAATAAAACTTGAATTCAACCAAACGTTCAGCTAGCTCATCGCCTGCTATGCAAAAATATTGGGATTTATGATCAGAGAAACTGTTAATAGTAACATATTACTTACATAAGTATTGTTAGCATATATGTGATCTAAGAGAGTTGCTGAACTTGCTGTGACTCTAGTTGGGGTTTGTACTAATTGCGTTAAGTTAAATGTACTAGTAATGAATTGTATTTTATTTTTCTTATGAGAATATGCCAGGTAGTCGATGTTCATGTATACCAGAAGAATCAACTTACGCTTAGAACCGTAGTATTTATCAAGAACTGATTCTAGTACTTGAAAAACAATATCACAGTTAGCAGATGATGGAGAGCGATAAACATTGAAAATGTAGTACGACATATACTTAACTCCACATATTTCTATATCTTTCTCATGACAGTATTCAACAAGCGTAAGCTCCTCAGCTTGCACTCCATTTCTTATCCATGCACCAACAACACCCCGCTGGAACGATTTTCGGCTAAAACTGCTATATTAATGGAAGTTATTGAGAATCATTATATTGGCAGAATCTTCCTTCAACCACGTTTCTGACAAGCATATGATCTTGTTGTTGTCTCCTACTTCAGATGATATTACATCCAATTTATACTGGTTGATACCTTGAATGTTCAGTGCCATAACATTATTAAATGAATTAATTTTCTTCTCAATTGGCGACTTTACTGTATTGGTTTCAGTACTACTCACTATAGTTTTGTTGATTTTGGAACCTGTATGATCTCACTCGTTTCCTAGGCTAATTGCGGTATTTATACCATTGTCAAGTTTTTGTGAAAAAATCACTGTAGTGTAGTGCCCTTTGGCCAATTTCTTCCATTAGCTAATACGTCATAATGTTCGTATGGTGCTGTTACCTCAAAAGAAGCATATAGGTGTGGCTGTCTGGATTTTAGTTCATCGCATTGAACTTCATTACATAATTGTTTGAGATAATTTATCATATCATCGGCTTTTGTTGTTGGATGCAATCTTGCGACGTGTAAATACATCATCTTTCGTTTAGGTATGCTCTTCAAGGTCATTTCCCCATCACTTGTACCCTTTATTATCATGTTTTTTGCTTCTTAGCGGATTTCGTTCTAGTAGTCGAAACACTAACTCAACAATTTTTGTGAGAATCGTCCTTGACGTTCACGTTTCCATCGATGACATCCGAACTCGGGCTTGTCCGCCTGGTTATTCGCTCTAATGTGTATTCTACGCTCTCAGCTGTAGACACCGTCGATTTCTCCAAACTCAGTTTGTTTTTAGTCCTATCAGAGTTCGACTTAGCAAAATCAATTTTCGATGTAGCGAGAGTCGACTCTTACTGTCGGACGCCTTGGTCGTTATCATCGTATTCGGTGTTGCATTTGCTGTTGATACACTTTTCCCATTATCGTCACTTTGTTTAGTCAATTTTATTAGTTTACTGGAGTATTTATCATATTTAATAAATCAATTATTGTTTCTTGGTCTCTGATACGTTGTACCAATTGATTACTGAAATTTGTAAGAAGACTTACTACTCGAACTAGATATTCAGATTCATTCTTGACGTTTTTATGGGAACAGTTTGTCGGCTCACACAACACTCGATTTTTGTCATTTTTACCATTGCCACAAAACAATGTCAAGTAGTTCTTTAAAAAAAAACTATTTGTCTTTAGGCACTGTTTTGTTCACTTGTATGTCTAATAAATTTGATTTGTTTAATTTGTTGAGCTCAACAAAGTTGAAGCAATAGAAATCTACAATTATAATTTTATCAGATTGAAATATCTGCACATTTTCTAAAGCCTCTAGAAAGTTATCAAAGTGCTCAAGAGAAAGAGGGAGGAATATACATTATATGCACCAATTTCCTTGTGCAATTGGTGTTGTCGATTGCACCCACAAAACAGTTGCAAAACCATTTGAACATGGAGATGAATACTGCAACAGATCTTGAATTTTCAAGCAACATGTAATACAAAACTTTTATAGACGCACGATGGCCGAGTTCTATGTTCTGTCCGTAGACAACCGAATACTTAAGAGATCTCTACTATTTATCCTTTGAATGAAAAACGTATGAATGAAACTGCTACAAATTTGTATCAGATGAAAAAAGGTATCAGAAACGCCGATGGATCACAAAGAAAAGAAAATTGATATTCTATGTTTTTCAGATCTATTTCACACTGGAAAATATGCCATGTATGACGAAGATCGCCGAGAAAAACTTACTAATACTCAATTCATCAGGGGCAAATTAAAGAGTGAACATCTGCAATTTCGATTAAGTTCACAGCATGTATTCTTTTTATTGAACGATATTACTAATCGTCAAATCAAGCAAGGCATTTATAGCGCCTTAAATGTGCCTAATCATAAAGAAAAAATGACGGCTGGTAATTTCTTGACTATGTTGAAAGAACAAAAACTCGATAAGTTCATGAATACATTTTTTGTACGCATACATAACACTCCACAATATTGGAAAATACCTAGGAATAATCTTTTGTGTATGGTTGATCATTACGGACCTGCTACATTCTTCCTAACTCTGAGTCCAGCAGAATGAATGTGGGGGGATTTAATTGAATACATTCGCAAAGTCAATTCTCCCCTATTGGATAACACTTCAGAAGAAGAACTGATAGCTAGGGATCCGGTTCTTTATCACGTTTTATCGATAACAAATTTCATGCAATGTTGGATTTCATATGCTCAGACTATGCTTTTTTGGGAAACGTAGTTCACTATTTTTGGTGACGTGATTTTCAGTAAAGAAATTGAAAGATTGAATGAAAATTACGAAGATATTATTTCCCTAACTTTGTAGATAATTACTATCCAAGCAGACCAACCGAATTAGACAATTGTTGCTTGTACGATTTCGCAAAGTGCTTCGATGTAGTCAACTAAAGAATAAAGAATGAAGTTGCCGAATGTTACCAATTAAGAAATAATCGGTATGTGAGAAACCGAAAACGAGAATATCTGATTAACCATTTCAAATACAGCATGGAAACACATCCAGAAAAATATGTTTACTCCTTTTTCAACCATGGAGGAGAAACCTTCAGATTTGAAAAATGAATGTGAAATGTACGCAGAATCATATAATAAAGTAGCTCCTGAGCTTATAAATGCACAAACTTATCAGGAGAAACTAGAGGATATCAGAAAAGCTAAGAATGAAGCCGAAGAATTAATAAAACAGCAAATCCAAATAAATAACCAAAACGATTTGCAAAATGATAAAAAGTTTCTTGAAGATGATCTTGATTAGATTCAGGAATGAATTCAAACAAATTGATGATCAACTTCCCGAAAAAGATGTTGCAGTGTACAAATGACAGTGGAGAAGGCGGAACAGGTAAGAGCTTCCTTATTAAAGCGATTAAATGTTGGATCAAACAAATGTAGAGCACGGTAATGTGCCAAAATATGTTGTTTTGCAAAAGCTACGTCAAGATCTTGAAGATCAATATGCGTCAAAAAGGAGATACCCCTTACAAAGATATATTACAGAGGATTCGTCTGGGTTATACGACCATTGATGACCGGAAAATATTAGCGACGAGGAAAATTCTTTTCGTTGAATCTACGGTCGAAGGGAAACTAAACTGTGTGATTATGTCTCTCACCTCTCGTCTGAAACTATTTGTATATTTCCTACTTGCAATATGTGTAATATTTTGAATACAAAAATGTTGGAACGTATTTTTAGAGAGGGAATGATTGAATTACTGGCTCATGACTCAATAGATTGCAAACCGTACCTCAGAAAAAAAGTTGATAAATCTTTACGACTCAACGATGAAGATATGTCTAGATCTGGAGGCCTTCCTAGAATAATATCTATGAAGATTGGAGCCAAAATTATGATTACCAAAAATATTGACATCACTATGGGGCTAGTGAATGGTTCCATTGGCACTATAAAGTCTGTTACTCATAACATTAAAAATCCTGATGATATTGACAGAGTTACAATTATTTTAGCATCTTCAAATAAAAAATGCGTTATCGAACGATACAGTGTGAAGTTTGAAGTTATGTACAAAGCTTATGTTATTCGAAAACAGTTTCCTATGTGTTTGAGTTACGCTATTAAAAGTCATGTTGCTTTTTCTCGAGTTACAACTCTCGAAGGTTTACATATTTCTAACTTTAATCCATTTTGGATAAAAGCAAGTTAAAAAGCAATAGGTGAATATAACAGATTGAGAAAAGAACATCGCTCAGATATGTCTATGATACAATGTCATAAAAATAGAGAAGCTAAAATCATCGATGATAGATGGTTTCACTACAATCAACCTGTAAAAGCGCAAGAAACAGAACTTAATACTGTTAATGTCAATAAATGTAAGAGGATTATCAAATATTGATAAAGTTTCATGTTATGCTAATTCAGCTCTGCAATGTATTTTCCATTCTCAGCCAATGAAAAATATATTAATTAATTTTCCGACTGATCATGTTTTGCGAGAAGCCTTGCGAGAGTATTCTCTGATGAACGAACAAGTCAATGTACTTAAAATTCGACGCTTTGTTGGTAAGCGGTATATTACGGAAGAACATCAAGATGTACAAGAATTTGTAAATGACCTCATTAATGCCGTACCTGAACTAGAGCAAATAGTTAAGTTTAAGGTGAAAGATTTGAAAACATGTGCTAAATCCAACATTTTTACTTCTCAAGAAGTAATTTGCAAGACTGTTATTCTTGCCGTCACAATAGCAAAGAAAAAAACAGTGAATCTTCAACAACTGTTTGATGAAGTTTACAGCAAGCGAGTGAAATTTGATGCGAAAATGTCTCGGATCTAATGAAGGATACAAATTTCAACGAATAAACGTTGAATCTGTTCCATTGATATTACTCGTCAAACTCTTGGTATATCGATCTAGTGGCTTTGGTGTTATAGAAAAGATTGAAAAATACATCATAACGGGAATTTCAAGAGACGCAATCATATTTGGTCGTTGTTCTTACAAAGTGGTGAGTGTTGTTTTTCACACAGGGACAAAATATATAAATCACGGTCATTACATTTGCTTTTTAAGGCAGTCTAACGGTTGGCTGAAAGTAGATGATGATGTAGTTGAGAAAAAATCATGGCCTTATAAAGCCAAAGGAGTTTATATGTTATTTTTAGATAGACAGTAATTGACACACAAAAATATAATAGGAATAATTAAATAAATGATGATAAAAAAAGTTAGTGCGTGACAGCTGACATTAATATATCAATTACCAAAAAATCATTAATAGGTAAAACTTGAATAGGGGAGGGCTCTATTTTAAAAATAATATGCTTTTAGAAAATTAAAAAAGCCATATCCCTAAAAAACAATCCCAATGTAAAACATTTGGAGGTGAGAGAGGTCAAACTTAACAAAAAAATCTCAAATCTTTTGCATACTCAGTAAGAGCTGAACCAAACCGAACAATTTTTGGTATGTTGTTTTGTATAAGAATTTTGCTTTAATGGTACATTTTCATGAAGTGATTCTATCGTTTCTCTCCGCCCCCAAAATTCCTTCCATGAAATTACAACTTGACGTATAATATTCATAACCCACATTTATAGTAAATCTGGACTCGAGCATTTCCATTTCCTCACCAGACTTTTCATCAGATTAGAAGTACCTTCCTCCTCTTGCCCCTGGTCAAGAGTAAAAATACAATTATAAAAATCAATTGTATGACGTTGACACATAAGTTGTGAATTTTTCAACTGATAATAAGTTTTAGAGATACCTACTCCACTCTTTAATACGGTGTTAGCAATTATGTCCATTAGGTTTAAGTAAATATTAAAAAGTAGATCGTATCGTACATGTGTATGTTTGGCGTGTGTAAAAATATTGTAAATCACTAACAAATTTATTTTTTTCTCCCATAAGATGCTTTCGTACATGTCAATATAGTTATATATACGCATGTACTCGCAAAAACGAATGAATGTTTACATACTATATTAATTCTGTTTCAATTCATCTTCTTTTCTAAGTCTGAATATAGTGCATTCGTTTCAAGTATATATGCAAGATAGTGACAATTTTATCATTAAAAGCCCGCAGGTGAGTGACTGGAAATACTCGAGTCCAGATTTACTGTAAATGTGGGTTATGAATATAATACGTCAAGTTGTAATTTCATGGGAAAAAATTTGGGGGCGGTGAGAAGCGATAGAATCACTTGATGAAAATGTACCATCAAACCAAAATTCTTATACAAAACAAAATACCAAAAATTGTATCGGTTTGGTTCAGGTCTTACTGAGCGTATGCAAAAGATTTTAGAGTTTTCTGTTAAGTTTGGCAGAATATTGCTCTCACCTCCAAAAGTTTTACATTGCGAATGTTTTTTGGGGATTATAATCATTGCAAATGGCCATATTACCCGACTAGCAAGTTACGTTGTTGCCACAAAGTACAGATCATGAATCCCACAGAACCTTCCGACGCAAGATGTTTCCCATGGCCAGAATCTGCCCACGCAAGATGTTTCTCATGGCATAGCACATGGACCAGCTCAGCACAAATTAGTTTACATTGTACCTTAGTTTAAGATTATATTTATCCCATGTTGATTCGCTTTTGAGATAACTTGTAACTATTAGAAAATAAACTTTTTCAAAAAATAGAAGTTTTCGGTGACTGACATAATTGGCACAGGCAGTAGGATAGTACAGTAGCAGTTTCGCATCACGTCGAAAGTTACCGGTGGTTTCAACCCCTAAAAAGTCATATCCAGAATCATCAATTAATCGAGAACAATCAAGGACCATCGAGCCGAATAGTTGTAATCGATAAAGGACGAAGAAACATAGAAAACTGTAAGTGCTTTGTATTCCGTTTTGTCCCTTTCTGAACCCTTTGTTTAAGGATTTCTATATAGGGATAGTTAGGTCAGTGTATCATACACAAAATAATTTTAATTTCAGTCTATTGGAGACAAGTAGCTTATATTCATCCTGTTTATTGCTCAATCTAGATTTTTCAGTATAATCTAATAAATAATATTCATATAGTATTATTAATTAATGGTAGACACAGATATTCTTGCAAGAGATCTTTTGAATAGCCTACCATCACTTTCTGATCCAGAATCAGACACAAAAGTAACTATGTCTGAATTTAAATATGATATGTTCAAATCCAGATTAGACAACATTAAGCCGTATGACGGCGATATAAATCAACTTGATAAATTTTTGATTAGATGTGAAAATTTTATTACAAAATATAATACTTCTAATGATAACGAATTAAAACAACACGTCTTTTCAAGAAAAGCTAACCGGTAAAGCCGAAATTATGGTAGGCCGTCGAATGGAGCTAGATACTTGAGACAACTTAAAAGCTGCTTTACTACAATATTTTTCGGATAGGAGAGATTGCCTCGTTCAGGAACTTAAACGAGTGTGATCTTTTAAAGGCGAAAACTTAATTAATTTTGGCAATAGGTTGCAATTACTTGTTAGCAATTTTATTCAACGTATAAGTAATAACCAAAGTTTAAGCCAACTAAAAAAAATGTCAAATTGATCATTACAATAAAACTGCTCTAAATAATTTCATAGCTGGTTGTACTGGCAACTTGCGAAATAATATATATTTAAAGAAATCCATAACTTTAGAGGAAGCAATTGTTTGCGTCAAAGAATATGAAAATTTTCAAAATTATATGGCATTTTCCAATGAACAAGACAAACAAAAAAAATGTGATCATGCCCCGAAATTCTAATAATTTTAACAATCATACAAGTAGCAAATTTACACAAAGACCATATTATCAACATCATCCCCAAATTCCAACACCAGCAATTTTTCAGACCACAATCTTTTAATTAAAACTTTACACCAAGACCTTCATGGCCTTATCAGCCTATGAATTTTTAACCTAGGTAAATGCCAAATCCAAGGCACCCTACAAATAGTATATGGTGCCCACGTAATGTTTTCAAACCAAATCCAATTCCAGCCAATCATTTACCAAAACCCGAACCAATAACTTCTAGGATCCCTTCGCTCCATTCTAATAGAACAAATTTCAAACCCAGAAGAACTCCAAACTTTACATTTGAAGAACTGTACAATAAAGAAATTGAAGAAAATCAAGAGGAGTTTAATCCAAATCGTAACGATGAACGATGAGTATGGTTATTATGAGGACACACCATTACCCACACTGCGTATATCATGCTCATAATTTTATAAAAACAGCCATAAGAAGTCAATAAGCAAACTATCGAGCTATGATTCCAATATTTTCAGATTCTGGTATTGATATAAAACTAGATTTTATCCATTTTGAATTTCATGACTATTTTGACGGCATTTTAGGCCTTAATGACCTAATGAGATTAAACGTTAATATTGATTTAACAAATAAAATATTAATTGGTCTCTACCTAGAAATACCCTTTTATTATCGACAACTTTTCCTTTTCCGTAAGCAACATGACATAAAATATTTCTTAGAATTATTAGGTTACTATTAGGTTCATAGAAAACTTTGCGAAAATAACCAAGCCTATGACTAAATGTTTAAAGAAAAATTAATAAGTTGAACATACTAAGAAATTTTTTGAATGTTTTTATACATGCAAGAAAATTTTTACCTGAGAACCTGTACTAAAACCATTTGAACTACAGATGCTTTCAAATTTACCATAGGATCAATTATATCTCAAGATAAACACCCCATAAGCTATGCTTCGCGAACGTTGAACCCCGCTGAAATAAATTACTCAACTATAGAGAAAGAACTCCTAGCCATCGCATGGAGCTGTAAATATCTTAGACCCTATTTATTCGGACATAAATTCACTATAATTGGTGACCACAAGCCCCTTCACTTTCATGTCTTGTCCGATAGCGACTCAAATTAGAAGAATTGGAGTATACCATTCAGTATAAAAAAAATAAATTAATTAAAGCACTTCATGCCTTTACCCGCAACCCGATTGAAATGCTTTAGAAGCAGAGTCAACCACTAATAATCCGGGAGATATAGACAATATAATAGAAGAATATCTAAACAATCCAAACAAAATAAAAGAAATCAGCGATACAGAAACCCAAGAAATTTTAGAATACAGAAACAACAAGATCATCCAAAAATCAAAATTTTGTCAGATTTTAGTATCATACCAATGCGCCAAAGTGAAAATTTTGAAACAAGAAATAACTTGAACACCGAACATTCGAACAACAAAATATACTTGATCATATCACGATTATGCCTTTGGAGATTCATTTAATAACACCCAATGTCAATCAAGACAACCAAAATCATTCTTGTTCAGAAACCGTTCATACATCTACTAAAGATCCAATCCTAAATATACCAATTTCCGAACGATCGATAAATACATTTAAAAATCAATTCATTATCACTTCAGGTGGCACAGAGGAAATGCAATACCTACAAGCAAGAAAGAATATTTGAAAATAATCGTTTCTATGTGACCGTTTCAAATAAAGAACCACCATCAAATTTTATTAAACTCCCAAGAGAATATGTTAACCCAAATCAAACATATGCAAAAATAGTAACTCAAATTCTCCCATAGTTAGGTTTCATTCAACGCTGATTGAACATTTTAGATGTTTAAAGGAAGAAAATAAAGCTTTTTTAGCAGACCAATTAATAAAACGTGCCTTACTCAGATATAATAACTCTATTCATTTTGTAACGAAATACACACCGTTTGAAGTAATTAAAGGTCACAGAAACAACACTGACCCATTTGATTTAAATGACAATGTATTAATATCGACTTACGTACAATCTCATAAAGATAGTACAAAAGAGCTCTATAAGCATATTCAAGAAAGAAATGAAAAAACTAAAGAGAAGGTTATTTCAAAAATTAACGAAAACCGATCCCAACCTCCGGATTTTGAAATTGAGGACTCGACTTTGATTAAAACAGAAGCTCGCAATAAAAACCTTCCAAAATTTAGGAAAGTTTCTTTAATAGGTCAAAAAAACTCAAAGTAGGTATTTACTAAAAAAGGTACCTATCATAAAAGCACTGCTAGAAAAGCCAAATTTAAATAAAAATCAGCTTTACAGGACAAAGAGGATACGTACAACAGATAATTTTATTAATCCTGGCCCTTCTCATTCCTAGTATAGGTAACGATGTCCAACTAACGATTATAAAAACCCTATTCTTCCTATACAATAAGGAAATGCGAAAATTATATATAATAACATACATTTATCCATTACATAGATTTAGTACCTGTTATTAAGCAATTAGAGAATATTCAAAACTATTTTAGTATTAATAATGATCGTTTTAGTAAAATAGTCATCCTATATCAGTCCTGCTAAAAAGTTCGCTTTTACGCACTGAATATTTAGTCAAGAATATTGAAAGTAAAATGCAAAACCTTTACCCTCATATTAGACATAAAAGAGGCTTAATAAATATTATCGGCATAGCTCGAAAATTGTTATTCGGAACATTAGATGCAGATGATGAACTTTATTATCATGCTATCAAGGAATTGCAGCAAAATCAAGGAACAATTAACAAAGAGTTAAATATCTTTATCAAATAATTTAATTGATAACAATAATAATACTACTTCCACCCTTAGTAAAAATCAACTAAAACTGGAAGAGTATTAATAATTAAAGTTAATAATTTGAATAATTTTATTATTTTCCAGAATATTCTGTTCCATATAAATTTAGATAGTCAAAATGTAATAGTTTTTTGGATAATTTAGAGGATGCAATCTTATTTGCAAAACTTAATGCTTTACATGCCTCTATCATATCAGATTCTGAATTAAAGGAAATGTTAGGTTATGTAAAAGGTATCTATACTAAAAAGGAAATACCAGATTTCAAAAATATCTCAAGTTATTATTAAATCCTTGGTACAAAGATCAGTTTGCCGCCGCCGCAAGATGTTTCTCATGACATGGCATATGGACCAGCTCAGCATAAATTAGTTTACATTGTCCCTTAGTTTAAGATTATATTCATTCCATATTGATTCGCTTTTGAGATGATTTATAACTATTGCGAAATTTTTTTCGGTGTTTGACATAATTAGCAGGTTAATATGGTCCACACAAAAACAAATGAATATTAAGCGCATTTTTGGCATATAAAAGTACCATCATCGTCTTTTGTGAGGCCTACACACTCCTCATGATAGTACACAAGGCAAACAGAGCAAAGACGCATATCCAGCTGTCTGTTGGTCTTGTAAATCAAGTAGTACCACGACTCTTCTGTGGCTTTGAAGTTGAAGGTTCCATCGTAGTTTGCGGCAAATTTTGAAAAAGATCTGTCACATTTTGCGCTCTGTAGTTATTATTAATAATAATAATAATAATAATAGTAATAATAATAATAATGATAATAATAATAGAGGAGAGGCTTCATTGACCTGCATGACCTGCACAATAGAAAGATAAAGAACATGCGCGAATATTTCTACTCAAAACAAGGATCCATACTCAACCGCAGTATTATCAAAGCAGATCAAAACTTCACACCTCTAAATCTGTCACACGAAGAAATTCCACTGCCTGAAACCAAAGACATTGAAAAAGAAAAGCTTAATAGATGGAAATCAAAAGAACTGCACTCAAGACATCCACACTAAGTTGAAAGAGACCGAACTGACATACAGTTGACTAGAAAAAGGCGAATTATATCCTGAGACAGAAGGACTTATTTTTGCCGCCCAAGATCAAGTACTACCCACAAACAACTACAAAAAATTCATAATTAAGGATGGTAGTACTTCAGATAAATGCCGAAGATGCTGCATACAATCTGAAGCAGTAGCCCATATTGTAAGCGGATGTAAAATGGTGGTCGGAACATCATATACAGATAGACACAACGATGTTGGGAAGATTATACACCAGAAGCTAGCCCTTGACCATAAACCTATAAACGGATATACGCCCTACTATCAATATGCTCCCAAAACTACACTAGAAGACCAGCATTTCAAGATCTACTGGGACAACCCAATACAAACTGATGAGACCATCATAGCTAACCGCCCGGATATTGTCCTAGTCAACAAGAGAACAAAAGAAACTTTTCTTATCGATGTTGCTATTCCCAATGACAATAACATAGAAGCGAAATACAATGAGAAGATGGAAAAATATACGGAACTTGCTACTGAAGTAAAGAGAGTCTGGAATCAGAACAAAGTACACATCATACCATTCATAATATCTGCCACTGGTATTACCCCAACATCCTTCAAATACAGCCTTGCAAAACTAAATCTACCTGAAGACATCCAAACAAAAGCGCAGAAGGCTTTCGTCATCAAGACTGCGTCAATAATCAGAAAGTTCCTCAACACTTAAAAGGATATGTGTCCTAACTTGGAGATGACCTCCCGTTAGAGCTACATCAAATCAACCATGTTTCCAAAAGGATGTGAGAAACCATATATAATAATAATAATAATAGTTTACTCAACATTAAATATTTACATGCTCCGTCATTTTAGTCACAAGATATAGTTGAACTCAAATATTCTTCTATGCTGTAGAAAGCCCCCGTGATTAGAAGTTCTTTGATGGTTTGGTAAAATGTTTCCATAGGAAGTGTTTTTATTCTGGATGGGAGGAAATTGTTGAATTTTACTCCCCAGATGCCAAAAAAATGTTGTGTAAGGGCAAACCCATGTAATGGTGTTATTAATTAATTATCTTTTCTTCTTGTGTTGTATTAATGTTGATCTTCATATAAGTTCATTGACTTATTATGTTGTTGTTTGTACTTCAAATATTCCTTGATAAAGATTGAAGGCACAGTAAGTATATTTTCCTCTTTGAATGTATTTCTGCAGCTCTCTCTTCCACTCAGTCCTTTTAAGGCTCTTATAGCCTTTTTTGATGTGTAAAGACTTCTTTTGACGACTGGCCCCACAGGAGAATCCCATATGTAAGATGACTATGAACATAAGCATATTATACAGTCTTGGCTGTTTGGTGTGTAGCTGTTTGTCTCATCTTCTCAATAAGATACACAGATTTTGAATTTTTTCTGCAGATCTTATCTACATGTGCTGTACATGTTAATTCTGTATGCAGCGTTATCCCCAAAAATTTTATATGCTTCTCCTCAGCATGAGAGTGAAAAGTTATTTCTTCTCTTTTACTTGTATTTATTTTGAGTTGATTTCTTGTAAACCATTCTTCAATATTTTCCACAATATCTTTCTCCTTTTTTTGCATTTCGTTAATTTTTTCGCTCTTTATTAATACTCATGTGTCGTCGCAGTAAAGGCAGGTATTTACACAATCAGGAAAATTTAAGTCATTTATACAGATTATAACTGCATGAATTACCTCCCATTGTTCCATATTGTGTTCTGTTTTCCAAGTTTGACCTTAGGAGATTATTTACCACATCTCTGAAACCATAGAAATTAAGTTTGTCCAAGAGGATTTCATGAGATACTGAATCAAAGGCCTTGCTAAGATCGAAATTGAGCATTTTGATGTCTTCTCCGTTATCCAGAGCTTCCGTGATGTTTTGTATTATTCCTATTAGAGCTGTAATTGTGCTTCGTTGTTTTCTATACCCATGTTGACCATTTTGCAGTAGCGAATATTTCTCTAGAAATTCAACCATTCTATTTGTAATTGCTAGTGCGAAAATTTTTGAGAATTTCGGAAGTATTGATAGGCGTTTATAATTGTTGCACTCATTTATATTTAATTTTTTCTTGTATACTAGAATAATTCTGGAAGACTTGAGTTCATCTGGAAAATAGCCACTCCTGAAACAATTGTTTATGAGAATGCTAAGGGGCTTTGACTGTTCATCACTCAAGAGTTTGAAATCATTAATAATCTTTTCACTTCTTCTGCAGAATCTCAAGGAAAGCAACCTTTGGTAGTGTCTGCATCTACTTTCCTTAAGTATTCCACTTATTGTTTGTTTGTGGTCATCATTTGATTGGCAGTGTTCTTTCCAACCTCTGAAAAAAAATCGCTTAGATCATTCGGTGTTAATATGGTGATTTCAGTTGTATTTAGTTTTTTCTTGTTTTGAATGATATTCCACATGTTTTTTTTATTTTTTTTTGGCATTTTCTACTAAATTTTTGTTGTTCTCTCACTATGTTTTCTATTTTCCTGTTAAATCTATCTTTGTAGCTTTTATATATTTTCTTGGATTCTTCGTCTTTTTTAGCTGTTGTGATCACCTGTAATGCTTCTAATTTATTTTTCATTTGCTGTAAGTTTATGTTAAATATAGTTGTTACTCTGCTCTTTCTTCTTCTTCTCTTTCTTGCTAAGGGTTGTTCTATTCAATATATTTGATCATAATTACGGCTATGAGAATCTATGAGAAAGAGCAAGCAAGGTTAAACAAATCGATGGAAGAATTTTTGGCGGCATCTGACGAACAGGAAAAAACTATGGATGAATCTGTTGAAGATGATGCTGTTGAAATGCAAGAGTATGAAACCGAAAGTGACCAGGATGTGTTAGACAACAAAAAATACTTTGTAAGAAACTACTGGTACGTTTTTCCTCGGAAAAGATCAAAGAAAGTACCAAGTAGAGGAAACACTGTCCCTCAAAATATGTAAGAACCCTTTGGGAAAATTTGGTCACTCACTTACCCGGTCCAAAGGGAATTATCAATACTCTCATATCCCCACTAGCAATAAGGCAATATTTCTTTCCCGAAAGTATCCTTGAAACTATTGTAGATAATACAATCACACATCCAAGCCGCTCAATACTGATATTCGCGCGAACGAGATGTGAAAACAACAGCCATCGTTGAGGTGATAGCACTGATTGGACATTTATATTTTTCTGGGGTAATTAAAAGCAATCATATGATTGCCGAAGATCTCTAGAGAGTTGACTGGTGTAGAAATATTTAGACTTACTATGTCTTTACAAAGATTACGATTTCTACCACGACATTTGCGGTTTGATAATCTAGAGACGCGCGAAGACAGATTGGCGGCGATTCGAAAAATTTTTGATATTTTTGTAGAGAAATGTAAAATTGCATTTACACCTTTCCATTACGTTACAGTTGACGAAAAACTGGAAGCATTTAGGGGCAGCTGCATCTTCCGGCAATACATACCTGTTCAGCTCTAAGAACATGTCTGGAAAAACCAATTGTAATCCTAAAATCTTCATTATGGATTGTATTGATGGACTAAAAATTTCCTTTATAAATTTTATTGTATGATCAGTCATTTAAAAGTATTTGGATATTGGTGACATTTTCGGCATATTCTGTTACCACAAACGGTACCCGTTTAATGCCTTTTCGAGTTAAAATGATCGGTTCCTTATGAATTGTTAATTGACTTCTAAGTTTTCCTCGGTATTCCTCGTTTTCTGCGTTTTCGTGGTATCCATCGTAATCTGGAATCGTACATTCGTTGGACATGACCATACCATATAAGTTGTTTCCGTTCGATGTCTGTCATAAGTGACCCTTCTACTCCAATACGTACTTGAACTTCTTCATTACGTATTCTTTCTCTTCTGGATATTCCCAGCGATCGTCTGAACACATTCATTTCGGTGGCCTCCAATTTTCTTTTGCTGTTCTCTGTAACTCTCCATATCTCTGCTCCATATAGTAAAAAACTTTATTATACATGTTGTATTTTAGCTTTTTTCCTATCTAGTGACTTCAAAGGATTCCATTTAAGCTAGAAATTAATCTCCTGGTCTCCACGTTTTTAAATTTCGCGATCGCATTTTCCCGTGGTATCAAATTCAACTCCTAGGTAAGTGTAACTATTGCACACTGCGATTTCATCAATATCGAGTTGGATGTTGGATGGTTCTGCCCCTATTGGAAGATACTTTGTCTTCTGGATGTTAAGCTCCAACCCCCACTGTTTATACTCTTTCTGTAGTTTTCGTGCCATGTTTTCTAAATCATACTTTTCGTTGGCAATTATGACTAGATCGTCGGCAAATTGTAATGTATATAAGTAGGTTTCATCTAATTCTATACCCATGCCCCTGCATTTCCCTTTCCATCGATTTAGAGCTTTTGCTGCATATATTTCAAACAGTGTGGGAGACACACAGCAGCCTTGACTACGGGAAAATTTCGAGATAGTTTATTACCAATTTCTATTCTTGTTGTTGAACCGTTATAAAAATTTTGAAGAGCTTTTATTAAGGTGTAGTTAATGTTAGATTCCTGTAATACTTACCATAGCTTTTCTACAGCTACTGTTTCATAAGCCTTATCGCGATCTATAAACATAAGATGGGTCTCTTGGTTGGAGCTAGATCTTTTTTCTATCATTTGTTTTAAGCAAAACACGTTTTCAGTGCAGGTTCTACCAGCTCTAAAATGTGATTGTTCTTCCTCTTCTTGATTTTGGTATTCTGATTCTACTAGATCTCTAAAAATCCTTACATACAGGCGGCTTAATGTGCTTGTTACTGAAAAGGCCCTTTATTTTGTACAGTCCAGTTCATTTCCCTTTTTATAAATGGATGATTCGTAGGCAACCTTCCACTGTTCGGGTACGGGATCCCCATTTAGAAATTCATTCATACACCAGGTCAGAGCTTCATCCGTATTTAATTGGTTCCGCTGGTATTCTTTCCGGGCCTGCCGCTCTGCCATTTTTTAATTTAGCTACAGCTCTTTCAAGTTTGATTACATCCATGTTTATTTGTTCCCCTTCAATTAGTATATCCGATGGTTTAACCCCTTCGCAACCAGCTATGCTGTATGAGAAAGCCCTTCCTATACCTGACATGACTTATTGAATTTTTTTCATAATTGGCCCGCCAGGATGATCAAGATATCAAAATTGCTTTATTTTTCCAAAAATTAATTTTGGAAATACATTTTGTATCATTTTCTAACTCAAAATTATACCACGATATCCACATATGGATACATGTGGCATACCATTATATCCACATGTGGATATATGTGATATACCGCAATATTCACATGTGGATAAGTTTGAAATAAGTAAATGTACCAAAAAAAGAAATAGACTTTATTCAAAATAAAACTACAAACATAAAATGAAATTCACAAATTATGACATAAAGCAATACATTTTTTATTTTAATTTTGTTTGTGGTATTCAACAAAATGTTCTGCAGAACATAAACCTGGTCTTTTGCCGTCCACTTTTGGAAACTCGACCATCATATGAGGATCATCTATCTGTTGTATTTTGGGCTGTTTGAGTTTTCTATATCCCTCGTTGTACTTCATCAGTCGCAACAAATCTTCAAATACTCATACATAGGTCTGTTTCTTATGTGCATTAGTATATAGCACTTTTGAATTTAGAAGCATTTGTTGCAATAACTGAAATGTCACTTTTGTTGACCATGTGTAACTTTTACGCAGACTGTTATATGGTTCAATGTCTTGGTCTTGGATACCAACCAAATATCTTATTTTTTTACACATTCCTGCTGTATGTTTCGACGTGAGAACATAGATATCCTTCTTATCTTTGAATCTTACCAACAGTATCATGTTTTTTTTAGCAAAACAGGATTGGTATGTATTTAGAGGGATTTTTGTTAGCTGCTTGGGAACCCCGCGGTTTGTTTGTTCCTGTGAGGTATGTTTTCTGACTAAGCAAAAATTCAGCCAAACGTACTGTCACGTACCAATTGTCAAGTATCACTTCTCGTCTAGTATTGAGTACATTTCTGGCTAAATTTACAACAATTCTCTCGGATACTGATAGATGATCTGAGCCTGGTAAGTCCGATATATCTTAGATATCTTTGCCAATATAAATGGAAAAATACCACGTATAACCTCTCACTGCCGGTGCACTTGGGCACAGAGTGAATGATTTTATGCCGAATCGAAACCTTTTACTTTTTATGTATTGACGAAAGTGCAACCGGCCATTATATAGCATGAGTTGCTCGTCAATAGAAAATGTTTCCTCGGGATCGACTAATAACTGACAGTTTTCCCTCAACATACTCAAAGAAATTCCCAAACGTGTGAGGGGCGCAGATTGTCGAACAGCAGAAGGGGGTGAAAATCGAATAAACTTGAGTATTGATATAAAGCGATTTCGACTCATAATTGTTTTATGGAATACCTCAGGACCGGAACATTGTATGTTGTTACTCAAGTAATCGCTAATTCTAGGACACTTGACCACGCCAGTGAGAAAGTGCAAAACTAGGAATGTGAACATTTCTTCCTCGACAACAGGCCTCCAGATCAAACCGCAGATGGTTTTACTTCCATTGTGGTCTGTAAAATACATCAGTGCCCTCTCATTAGTCCATTGGCAAATTTCTCTTATGATTTGCGGAGAAACAAACGCCTCAAAGCATACTGAGGCACTTTTACATTCCTCAAAGCATAAGGCCTGATGAAACTCGTATTCAGGAAAAAAATCCGTGACTGGATTAGGCAATTGATCAGCAAAAGGGTTAGAAATCAGCTTCCAGTCATTTTAGTGATTTCATCGATGATTCTTTCAAAAAACTCATCCTTGATATTGAATGGCACATCATCGGAGATTGCATACACGCCCAGGATTGTTATTCGAGTCTGACATATATTCATATTGTTCCGTATAATATATTCATTTATCGCTTTAAAATCTGTTATTTTATGCTTATGTTTTCTACTGATCATGACATAAACACCTCTTCTCGCTCTTTGATCGTTTTTAACACCACGGAAAATATGTATATTGTTGTGCAACATTTCTGTTCATGTTCCCTTTTTCTTAGTTTCGGTTAGAACGGTAATATCCATCTTCAGGCTGTTTAGTTCTTTAGTCACTTCTCCCATCTTCTCCTTTATTCCTTCACGTTCCAGGTTCCAATATTCATAGTCCTTTTCCGTAGCCATTTCCGTTTCCCAAATAATCTGTTCTTCCGAGGCAAGTATTGCTTCTTGGTAATATAGTTTTTTTTACAAGTTAGAGGGAACCAGCCTGACGCCTTAACCCCCAACCTGAAGGACCAGGTGATTTTTGCTCAAGGTTCCTTCCTCTAGATTGGCTGTCTTTTTGGTCTTCAGAGACCAATCTCCCTTCTTCTGGTTCTTCCACCGCTCAGAACATTTTTTCTGATCACCTTTGACAGGAGCCCTTACAGGGTGCTATCATCCGGGTCAGGTGAACCCCGGTTTTTTAACGAGGTATTACTCCCCCTCACCACTTTTTCAACCTGGCTTGGGATAGGCTTTGGCGGGTTTTCATCCATATTGAAAATTAGCTGAGGTTTGTCCATAACGTCTAAGTCGATCATTACGGTCCTCAATGTCCTAAAATAATCGTCAACAATAAATCTGTTAAGCTTCGCAGCTCGTGCTGGATTAACGTTTTGGGATTTTCTCTGAGCAACCTTAGAATGTCTTTTTAAAAATAGACCAAGCCGTTTCCTACCAACCATTGAGAATTTTGCGTTGTGGTGGAATTGCGTGTCACAGCTTCTGATTAATAATTCTACTGAGAGCCACCTAGCTAGTAATGGCGGGAATTGGCTGCATATTTTCTGTTGTATAAGATCCCTTCTAAGGTGGATGCTATTATTTCCTTCTAAAATTGGTAACTAACTGTACTTGTGACTAGTGCCCATATTTGGTCAAGGTAGCTTAAATAATATTCTTAAATATTTCGAAAATGTTTTGAAATCTCAAAAACTCATTGGAATAACAGTGTATGGTTTAGGCCGTGTTCTTGCACCTCGAATAAGAGGATATAGTTGTGTTGTTACGAAGAGGTCACCAGAATGTGAAATCGCGTAGCCAATGGCATTGTGGGCACTATCACCTTCATTTTGTCCGTGATTGGTTTCATGAAATTATTAAAATAAAACACAATAAACTCATTCAAATAATAAACAACAACATAAACGTGTGTATATATGATACAAAATTACAAAATCGAAAACTCTCACAACAAAACCACTATGACTTCGACCGACTGCCTGAAAATGTCTGTTGCTTTGTCACTGTGTTGCCAACTTCGTGTAAACTTTAGTAGTACAATTACTTGAAAAAATATAGTACAATGAAGATAATTATAGTACAATTTTTCACGAAGCTGTATCGCTGTATCCGTGTTAATTTATAGAATATTTTGCCACCAATTGAAGAATTACTTTGTTAAAATTCTAACTTAGGTACTAGGATTGTAGAATTAAACATGTCGGTAAATGTTGTTGATTAAAAGCTTATATTTTTCGGACCGTAACTTCTAACATCAAAATAAAAAGTGCCTACACCTAATAACAACAACTACATATTATACTAATTAATAACCACATTATATAGAAAAAATATGAATAAAGAATACAGCGTGGATCATAGAACTACCTCTACCCTCCATAGAATACAAAAAAGAAGAAAATATACTTATTATGTTCATTCAAGAGCTTAAATTATAAGGATAGTTGAAATTTAAATCTAGTTCAAAATCTGAGTCGAGTTTATCATACGTTTCAGTGCCATCGCGATCGCTTTCAAAGTCTATTATTTTCTTTTTGTGATCATACATAAGTTGGTTGCATCGCTTATACATGTCTTTGGATGGCTGAAATGTTATACAAGATGTGTTGTTATTTCTAAAACTTATTAACATGCTAGTAGACTGCCATTTACAGTTTCGGTTATAAAAATAATAATAATAAATAGGTTTATTGATTATTTTATATAAGAATACAATAATAATGGTTTATGAAAAATAATGATATTAACAACAAAAAAATCAATAGAGACACCCTGCAACACAAGTTCCTGGGCACTGTTCTACCACCTCTACCCCTCAAAAAACTAAACTAAACATATACGCATTTTACAATTGAAATAAAATGATTTATTGAGGATGTATTACAGAATAATAAGTTTTACTAATTCAGAACTTAGGAACTCAAGATCGCAGACCAACTAGTAGATCCCTCTTGAAAATATATTTAAATGCATTTAAATTTCCACAGCCAGATAGCCACGTTATGGTGCAATAATCTGAATTTTCAGCGGTAAAGTCCTCGATTTGGGACTCGTAATAGAAAATGTAAATTGTGTGATGCGGGTCGAGCGAAAGACGATCACGATTGTTGAAAGAATTTCCAAGGAAGCACGAAAGCGATGGAGCCTGATGTTGGAGCTGAAATAATAAATCGGAGCACTATTCTCAAAGAGGCAGGGCTCAATGTTCGTGTCTTAATTGGTGACGAAGAAAATTCAACTATCGCAGCGGTACGTCGAGAAAGTTTTTAAGTTAGACGATACAAATCATCTTCGAAAATACTTCGTTATTAATTGTATGAGCTACAAAAATTTATAGATATATGAGATGAGAAAAAAAGAAGCTATCCCTCATCAAGGTCCCCCGGTGGTCTAGTTGGTAAGACGTTGGACTTCTAACCGATAGGTTCTAGGTTCAAGCCCAACTAGGTCAAGGACTTTTTCCATACATGAAAATTTCCTAAAAAATTCCGGGGGTAGAAGGACCGCTATAAAATGGCAAAAACTAGCGGTTGACATCAGTTGCCCCTTACCAACCCGCGTTGAGGCAGCGTGGTAAGGTACGCCTCAAAAATCCTCTGATCTGGTAGAATGGCATGTCTTTTAGAGACATATCGGTGGTTCGGAGTCCACCTAAAGCTGTAGGTCCCCTTATCAGTTGCAATACTGATAAGGCAGTGAAGAGGAGGCCTGTTCAGGAGTGGACGCAAAAAGGGCTGACGACGAATCCCTCATCTCAAAAAATGTTTCGGATACGCAATAGCTCAAAATAAAGGCAAACTTATGGAGCTAGCAAACTGCCTTCGCAATATACCGGACTATTTCTTCAATCGACACGAAAACTGTGGAAGTTGGTGCCTCTGTCGCGATAATAATTCAAGCGGTCAAAAAGTTATATTTAAAGATCCGGAGCTGTACAAAAAACTGCACGAAATATTCACCAAATATGCCAATAACGCCCACAAATTTTCGGTCGCAGTTTCGAGTCAAGCCAACGAAAGCCTGAACAACATAATGGCTCACAAGGCTCCGAATAGGAAAAAACATTTCACCCGGAAAAAATACCGCAACATTTGTTGCAACAAAAGCTCACTTGCCTAGCACAAAAACTCGCAGGAATATAATGGCTGATGAGAGACAATCTTTGAGAAAAAAATTTGAAAAACAGAAGGAATTCAATATCAACCTAAGTTCATATCGGTTATCTGGAAAGTCATAAAGGCGGTCTTAACAACAATATTAGTAGTATTCGGTATACTCCTTCGTTGTTAAAGGTTTCAAATTTCCTTTTTTTTTGATTTGGAAATTTCCGGCCTGAAGAAATCCGCAGACATTTTGCAGATTGCAGCCAAGTGCGGTGAATACACTTTCTGGGAATATGCGAATCCTTCTCAGCCAATTGCCTCTAGTACAACGGCTATCACGGGTATGAGAAATGTGGCTGGAGAGTTGTTTTTATATGACAAGGAAGTCCACTCTATTTCTATTAAGGACGTGCTTCATAAATTCAAAGAATAGCTAAATGTACTGAAACCGTGCATTCTTGTTGCTCACAATGCAAGATTTGTAACTCCACACTTACTCCAAGCTTTCAAAAATAATTCAATGGCAGAGGACGCCCGAAATCTTATCGCCGGATTCGCAGACACTCTCGTCACTCTAAGGAAGCTTCATCCTCAAAGAAAATGTCCCGGGATGTTTAAGCTATCTATTCTCGCTGCAGATGTAATTTTTTATGAGGAATCATAGGATGTCGAGATCCTTGAAAAACTTGCTTCGACTATTTCAAAACAGAATTTAATTGTAAATAGCAAATCTTTCACGCAGCTCGACTACAAAAGGAAGCATTACTCGAACGAGTGATCTAAAAGATGTTATCTCTGTGGGAATGATAAAAAAATAGCAAGTGTCGGTATCGATCTTATTAAATTACAAACAACATACACAAAAAGTGGAAGAGAAGGTATCATAGATTGTTGTCGAGTAAATAAATGGATAAAAAACCGCTTGTCACAAAAAACAAAAAAATCTAGGAAAAGATTCTTCTGATTTTAGAGAAGAATCAAAGCTCCGACGTTTAGGTTGAGAGAAGAAAGAAAACGAAAATATTATTTAAAAACATTGTTCTATTAACATATGTTCAATTACGTTATATTATAGGAAAGAAAAAAATATTTATAAATACAATTTATTTATTACATTCAAGTTAAAACTAAAATAATATCTGTTGAAATAAAAAACTTTGTTACTATTGAAAGATTTATTGAAGCAATATGTTTGCAAAAACAAGCATGCTGTGATATTTTTTGTTTGTTTTTGTCTGAAATCATTTGTATAGATAAATATCCTACGATAAGAATAGAAACTGTGCACCTCATACCATATTTTAGCAGAATTGTAACAGCAATTTTTGCCTTTACAATACCATTTGCATCTTGAAACAGAAAGTGTAAATTGTGTGATGGGGGTCGAACGACAGAAGATCACGGTTTTCGGAAGAACTTTTCAAGTAAACGCGAAAGCGATGGAGCTGAAATAATAAATCGGAGCACTATTCTCAAAGAAGCAGGGTTCAATGTTCGTGTCTTAATTGGTGACAAAGACAGATAGTTCTACTGCCGCGGCGGAATGTCGAGAAAATTCGCAGAGTTTTTAAGTTCGCCGATACAAATCATCTTCGAAAGCACTTCGTTAATGAATTGTATGAGGCACAAAAAACTTAAAGATGAAGAAATGTTTCGGATACGCAATAACTCAAAATAAAGTCAGATCTAGAGAGCTAACAAACTACTTTCGCAATATACCGGACCATTTCTTTAATAGACACGAAAACTGGAGGTCGGTGCGCCTCTGTCGCGATAGTAATTCAAGCGGTCAAAAAGTACTATTAAAAACATCAGCGATGTACGAAAAACTGCACAAACTATTCATTGATAACGCCCCCAATGCATTTTTGTTGCTCACAATATTTGCCACTCCACGCTTACTTCAAGCTTTCAAACATAATTGGATGGTAGTGGCTGTCAAAAATCTTATAGCTGGATTCGCAGACACTTTCGTCACTCAAAGGAAGGTTCATCTTCAAAGAAAATATCCCGATATGTTTAAGTTTCTTCTGTCGCTGCAGATCTATTGCACATTGAACCCAATGCTAATTTCCTTCCTTCCAAATCTTCAAAGCTCGACTACCAAAGGCAGCATTACTCGAATGAGTCTTTAGTGATCTCAGAGATTTTATCTCTGTGGGAATGTGGGGCTCTAGCTAATAAGTCGCTACCTAAAAAATAAATGGTATAATTTATTTATTTTGTAAAAAATACCGAATATCAACTGAAGTATTTATATATTTATATTACTCATTCTGTAAGTATTGATTGTTTTGATTCTATATTGTAACTAAGCATTCTAATAGCAGTCATAAAATTGTATGAAAAATTATTTCTTCACACTAATAGTTTAAGACGTGGATTACTTTACTTACGTATGGTAGTTGTATCTATAATTTTGCCTTGATAAGTCTATGAACAAGATCAATCATGTCATCTGACTTCATCAGTAGATTCAACAAGAGCTTCTTCACCCTCGAGATCATCTACTGTTGGTTGAATCTATAATGAGTAAATATTAATTAGAAGAGATTCATCAGGTCATTTTCAATACATAATGTCAATATTAGTCATCAAATCATAATCAGAACACCATGCTTACTAGGCATATGAAGTTTAGGACGTGAAGAAAACTATGATAAATTGTATAATTTTTAAGGATCTTCTCGACTGTAAGATCATTCAGTGATTGACTTGTACAAAGCTTTAACCAAACTTGAAATCTATCCATCTCTTTATCAGGGTTATAGAACCGATGCCTCTTATCTATAGAAAAAGACAGAAATCAGAGTTGAATAATGAAGGTTATATACGTTATAGCAAATAGATTCACATATGATAACCACAGGATGAGTATTATCAATTATTAGACGAATTGGGGGACTTTCCGATAACTGTGGCGCCAAGATTTATTGGTGTTTTCTAATAAAACACCCCAAAATAAGACAAAAATTAAAAATACCAATTCTCTGGTTTTCGTCTCTTTTTGGAGATATTTGCCCCTTTTTCCCCAACATGCTTGCGAGATGTTGAAGCTAAAGGAGTGTCGGATTGGAAAAAAACGCGTTTAGAGGTAAATAAAAATTCGTACTCACCATTTAAATCACTGTAGACACGAGGCAATTTCTTCATAAATTGACATTTTTAATTGAATATTACTCTGTAAACACATTTTACTTTTTGGTCAGCCGCCATATTGTAATTACTGAAATAATCTTATGGAAACATGTTTCCATACGATTATAAATACCCTGTTGCCATTTATTTCATTTTAGAAGAAGAATTAACATTAAGTATTCTTGCTATAGTTGAATACATTTAAGACAATAGAAAGAAGTATCTTAATATGAAATATAATTCAAATGAAATTTATTCGAACAAGGAAACTAAGGAAAATTAAATATAGATTTAGTATTTAGTGGTTGGCTAGGTTTGTGTTTTGGTAACAGGTTTGTTTTCTAAATAACTACATTTTAAAGGCAACGGTGTTGTATTTGTAACATACTTTCAAAACAACAATAAAATGACATATGACAATAATAGCGGCTAGACAAGATTCAAGGAGTGCAAGGTGAAATTTACGTGTTTGTAGTGAGTAATGTGAATTTTTCAAGAAAATACTTCGTTGGGACGGTTTCTACAGTGTAATTTCTGGTAATTTAGCAAGCTTTTTGGAACAAAAAGAAGTCAATATTTCCAAAAGGAGACGAAAACGAGAAAATTGGTATTCTTGATTTTCGTCTTATTTTGAGGTGTTTTAGAAAAAAACACTGTCAAATCGTGGCGCCACAGTTATCGGAAACGTGCCCTTGTGGCAACCAATAAGGGCCAATATTTCCAAAAGGAGACGAAAACTCGAAAATTGGTACTCGTGATTTTCATCTTATTTTGGGGTGTTCTTTCAGAGTACATCATCAAATCTTGGCGCCACAGTTATCGGAAAGTCCCCCCAACAAGCTAGCGGGATATTTGAGCAAAAGGTATGTTTGATAATGTTTGTGTGGAGAGCACGCGTTTAGAAATTGATAAATATTTGTACTTACCAGTAAAATCACTGTTATACCATCTCAATACCATAAATTGCCATTTTTCAACGTATAAAATACAAACAAATTTCACTTTCACTACTAGGTTAGCCGCCATACTGTAATTATTGAAATTTGAAAAACAAAATAATATTGGAAATACGATTCCAGGCGATTACAAATACAGTGTTGCCATTTACTTCATTTTGGGAGCTCATAGAATTATTAATTTCTTCTATGACAGTAAAATACGTTGTAGACAATGGGGTGTTTTACCAGAAAACACGTCAAATCGTAGCGCCACAGTTATCGGAAACATGCCTATTGAACACTAACATTGTTCAAAATAAGCAAAATATGCGTAAAAATATAAAACATAAGTTCACAAAAAAGTGAAGTAAAACGAATTGACGGTTGATTTATGTAGTATGCTTGACGACACGACTTGACGTTGACAGTAAGTAAGTAAGATTTTAAATGTGTAAAAGTTTAGTTCTATGTTTAAAATTTACTAAAAAATAATTTTTCATATATACTTTATTTGAAGCAAAAATACGATATATCATTGTCAACTTTTGATATCGAAGGTGACAAATTTTGTCTTCAGGCTTTTGAAAATATAAATTCATTGATTGCTTTACAAGAAGATATTGAGAAAGAATATAGAGAAAGAAGAGATCGCGTATACTGACAACAAGTTTCTAAAGTACCGTGGGTAATGATGCAAGACTTAATTGGCAATGCAGATAAATCTCCTTGTTTTATTAGAATAGTGTTTTTTGACAATTTATGCGATCTTAATCGAATGGTAATAGTAAATTTCTGTATAGCGAATGGAGTTAGTGAAAGTTTATGTCACGATGTACTAGAAATCTTGGTGAACATTATAGTACTCGTAGGCGTTATGAAATTTCGGCTAGGTTTAAATATTTACTTAATGCCAATGAACCTGCACGACGTGCAAAAGCTCATAGCTATGATGTCGTACTTCAAAAAAGAGTTTATTTAAATGGGAATTTATATATTAAAAAATATTAATTTGAAACTCAAAATTAAATTATATATATAAAAAACTATTACAAAACTAAATCTTCATTACATTCGTCTGACTCATTCCCAGCCAATCTCTCCACTCAGTACTACTACTATAAGAGTTCGGGCGCAAAACCGATCAATTTTACATGTAATTTCCCATAAGGAATTCTAAGGTCGAAATAGCGAAATTGGCTCTATTTGACCTTGAACAAAGTGCTGCACACCTTGCTTTCTGATAAGGCACCATCGAAGGATCACGTCGCAGCTGAGCGGTTGAGTCAGCATCGCAGGATAGGTAGAGTCAACATCAGTGCGCATGTGTAGTAGATATGCGGCTAATTTGGACACCCCCACCACTTCCATCCCCGCTGCTCTCTGATTGGTCAGCCAAGCCACGCCCCCTCGGCGGGAAATTCAAATTTGACAGCTGACTGCGCCATCTTGAAAGCGGGGGAAATACCGGCAGTTGACTGCGCCATCTTGAAAGCGGGGGAAATTCAATTTGACAAATGACAGGTGGCATGGGATACAAAGAATTTGTCAATCTGTGCACAAGCATCCAAGGAAACATCCAGAAGAAACAGTAGCAGGTAGCGTCAACATCGCTGAGCAGTTGTATTGAGTATGACGTCATGCTGGCAGGATCCAATGAAATGTTCTCACTGAATCATCAACAAACCAAATATTACAACGGCATGCTTCGGTGATATCAGTCAGCTGTTGTGAATGAATGAATGCTAGACCGCACCCAGCACGAATTGTTGTCAAAGTTACTCAGCTGATTCAACGTAAAGACCATCTTTCATGATTGTAGACAATGGCACAAGAAGCTGTTCTGTCTTTTAAAATCATAAAATTTATACAGCACAATAATTATTTCTACAAAATCAACATTATACTTTATTTATATGGTTCATATATTTCTTATCATTTGTTTATCACACATGTAATAATGAATTAATTTTATAATATCAGTATACAAGATGTATCGGCATTGATTTAAATTAATATGTATATTTCTCATAATTGTGAAAAAGGTACAAATATCAAGAAAAATGAGACAAGTAACTACAAAATGGCTATGTGAGATGTGAAAAATGACAGAAAGAAATGAAAAATACATGAAATGAGAGAGAAAAATGTTACAAATATCAAGAAAAATGATACAAGTAACTACAAAATAGCTATGTGAGATATGAAAAATGACAGAAAGAAATGCCAAATACATGAAATGAGAGAGAAAAATGGTACAAATATCAAGCTAAGAAAAATACAAGGAAGCGAATAGGTAAAAAAAAGTCTATTTACATAGATTCACAAACATAATTTTCACTTGTTTTCACATCACGTATTTCCCGAGAACACTACAGCCACGTAAGAAAACATAAGAAGGAGGAAACGCAAAATACTAGTATGCTAGGTATATGTGTGGAGTTACCGTTGCGTTCAACTGCGTGATATTTTCCAAACATAAACATCACGTCTTCACCTAGTCTACGTATTGTAGATTATTAACCTATGTTAGGGCGATGACCCGGTACATTGGTCCATCACACACCCCTTCCTTAGAAAAAATCTAATATCTTTATAATTTTAGATTTTTCGTCAAATGACTATATTAACTATATTACAATATAACAATATGAACACAATAATAATTCCTTATACATAATATAAAATATTTAACAATAACATATTTTGACTATACGTAAAAATATATAAACAATTTACATCGACACAATTAAATATAATTAAACATTTGACAAAAGATATATACAAAATAATTTAACAAAGAACCAGCTTTACCTGTAACACTTTCCATTTTAGTTAATCTAATTCTTATTACATCCTGCGATATAAATATTACCTAATAATAATTCGAGCAACACATCAGAGATACGATGACGACTTGCGGTTAAACGATTACATTATTCCGACAAATAGCAATTGTCTCTCAACAAAAATTTACTTGAAAATTGAATGAATCCCCGGAAATCAGAAACAGTCATGCATGAAAAAGTCAGAAATCTCAAATCGTTTTGTGTCTGGCTCAATCTTTCTCTCGATATTAAAATTGTCCTGAATTCATTTTTAAAATGAAACTTGGTGGTCTTTGTTGTGAAGGTAATTTATTTCAGAGAGCATTTCATTGAAAACTTTGCATGCAATATATTTGTATTCTTTTCATCCTACTTCTCTTTTTGGTTTTGGTACTTCAATTTTGTTCTCTCGAGTAATGGTATTTATATTGTTATAAGCTTGTTTCATTGATTGGAATAACTGATTGCAAAAAGAAAGATTGCCTAATGTTGACGGGTTTTGATATTTCATTGATGCCAAAACTATTCTTAATACTTTATTTTGAAGGTTAATTAATTTTTTAATATGTGTTTCATAGGCCCCTCCCCATGCGAAATTTCCATAATTTGCAATACTGTGAAAGAGACCGTAATATATAGATACCAGTTCTGAAATGAAATGAAATATGTATGTTTTTCAAAGATTTGCATACAAAATTAATCACAAATACAATGAAAAACCATAATATATTGAACTCTACTGGGTCATTACCAAAACATAAATGCAAACTCAGCAAGAAATTTACTCGCTACCGCCTATCAACAGCTGATAGATATAATCGTTCCGTTATGTATGCAGGAACACCTGGTGAATGTAGGTTACATACACTATACATTCAGTATGATGTAGGTTACCACATTTAGTTGATGTTATTTACCATTGTTAAACCCAAAAAATTTTTCATAATAAAATTATGAGGAAATATGTTTTGCTATAACACAAATACAACAATATCAAATCGTGTATTAATCAAATATAATGACTGAAATACAATTATCATTAAGTTTTGTTTAGGCCCAGTCTCATAGCTGAATACATTTCTGATAACTCATCATTACTATAACCAAGTCCTAAAGTATATTCGATTTCAAATGTAGGAACCATTGATTTCCTTTACGAGAATAACATATTTTTTATCAGAATTTATGTGTATTTCAACACTTTTCAATTCAGTTCGAGGAAGCGACGGTATGTGTATGGTTATTTATATAGACTAATACTACCTACTAAAACTAAATTAGTGAGCACAATCTGCTCAAATTATTCAAGGAAAACATTTTTTTTATGAACAATGCATCTGTTCCAGATTTTTTTCACAGTATATCTTAATCAGTGAATTGTAGTTAATTAATAATTTTATGAGATCTCTATGGAAAAACAAGCCTTTGGTGCAAAAATCAACCAACCCGGTGACAAAGTAGTCGCTTACTTCCGTGTTTATATCTCTTATTGCTCTTAATGCATCGGAAGACGCCAACATATAACTGATCATTACTATAACCAAGTCCTTAAGTATATACGAGAATAACATATTTTTTTATCAGAATCTATGTGTATTTCAACACTTTTCTATTCAGTTCGAAGAAGCGACGGTATATGTTATGCATAGGTTATATGCGGTCAAGGTCAACTATACACTGCGTGATATTTAATATCATAACAAAACATTAAGTCTTCACCTAGTCTACGTATTGTAGATTATTAACCTAAGTTAGGGCGATGGGCGGGTACATTGGTCCATCACAAAGCGTTTAAAAACCAGCCGTATGATAGGTAGGAGAAACGATCCTCCAGATTCCGAGGATGAAAATGAAAAATAAGATTATATAATAAATTATATTTCATAAGTAATAAATAAAACATGAAACTAAAATAATTCTTTCATTTGTCTATGTAGGTACTTTATATATAATACATGTTGTCGCCTGCGTGGATACTGTACTTTAATTATTCATAGAAAGAAACAACTTTTGATAAAACAGATTTCAATTGGTCTAAAAGCGCCATGGTTGGACACTGAACACCAAACATATTCCAATTGAACTCTCCAACTTCAATAAGTTTGCTTTGGAATATGTTATACTTGAAGTAAGTATTTCCTTTCAAAAAATACATGTGACCATCAAGATAGCGAAAAGCTGATGTTACATGTGGGGGAATATTTGGAAACATATTCTTAGTAGAGCCTCTGGTAATTAACCTGCAACCATCTTCAGTGTATTCTAGACACTCAGAATTTCCCATTAAAATGTAAATTTTTCCCGTGTATGTTTGGAAGATAGCATTTACTTGAGAAGAAGTGGGACCATCGAAGGCAATTCGTTTCTCAACATGTTAGCTTGGAAAGTCACTAGAAACAAAGGTGGTGTTATCTTTATATGTTGCTACAATAATTTTTCCATTCGAAGTTTGAAAAACATTATTCACTTCAATGATCCACCAGGGTAGATAATTCCGAAAGTTACTAGGACGGATTTTTTCAACTTTTTCACTGCTATCGTTAATGTCAATTTTCCATAATAGATTCTTGGAAGCTACATACAATTTATGATTGGGGAATCCAGGAGCTGATGCCAAAAACATGAAGTCGGGGTACTTTACTTCACACAGGTTATGTCTGATGTTTTCAGATATGATTGGTGACGTAGCTGTTGTGGTAGTGGTGTGTGGTTGCGTAGTAAGGGTAACTGATGTGGTAGTATGAACTGTAGTGGTGTTTTGGTAGCAATAGTAGTGCTGGTCACTATTATGGGAGCACCATATAGAGCTTTAAGGGCAGATATATCATCGTCATGTAGGGGACGTGTTTCATCATTATACCAAGGATACATAATTGCTGCCTCATCATTACTATGAGCAAGTCCTAAAGAATGCCCTATTTCATGCACTAGAACCATAATTAGATTTGTACCACCTCCATGTTTCCTCCCTGAATTCCATTTTTCATCAGCATCTATGTGAACTTCAACACATTTGTGGCCTACTTCAGGATGAAAGGAATGACCTAAGATCTTACCAGGACCATCAAATTTGTACAGACATTCAGATTTACCCATACAATTAATATTGAATTTATGTTGCTTTCCACCAAATGTGATTTGTTTTGTTCCATTTACCTGAAATTCTAAACAAACAATTAAATATGAAGACAATAATAATTAGTTATACATAATATAAAATATCTAACAATAACATGTTTTGACTATACGTAAAAATATATATACAATTTACATCGACACAATTAAATATAATTAAACATTTGACAAAAGAAATATACAAAATAATTTAACAATGAACCAGCTTTATCTTTAACACTTTCCATTTTAGTTAATCTAATTCTTTTTACATCCTGCGATGTAAATATTACCTTATAATAATTCGAGCAACACATCAAAGATATGATGACGACTTGCGGTTAAACGATTACATTATTCCGACAAATAGCAATTGTCTCTCAACAAAAATTTTCTTGAAAATTGAATGAATCACCGGAAATCAGAAACAGTCATGCATGAAAAAAGTCAGAAATATCAAATCATTTATCTCTATGTGTCTGTCAACTATAAAATAAATACATTAATAAAGCACTGCAAATCAAGAAAAAGTGCAAAAAAGAGTCGGAAGAGTCCACTATTTATCTGCCCGTCTGGCTATACCTATCTATCTGTTTCTCTGTATCTATATGTCTGCCTATATCTATCGAACTGAATGAAATACCAGAAATCAACTTATATAATTGAATAATGTCCAAATAGTCCAACTATTTGGCTGTTTATCCTTCCTCTGTGTATATCCATCTAGTAACATACGAAACTGAGAATAAAACAGAAATCAAAAAAAATGTATGAAGGAAGTCGAAGGAATAGTTCATTTATTTATCTTTTTATCCTTCTGTTTGATATACCTGTCTCAATGTTTGTTAGGTTAGACAGATTGTGAGTCAAGACCATTGTTAGGTTAGATGTGATGTATATCTTTTCCAACAAAAGCTTTCCTCAAGGGTCCAGTAATGCTGGATCATTCTCAAATATATGCTCAAAACTAAAAACAATGTAAGTTGATAAAGATCGAAATATTTGTTATTATTTTCTGGAAAAATATGTTCAACTGATAATCAAACCCTGTTACCTATATCCTAAAATCTTCAAATCTTGTACTTCCTGTGCCATTTTGTAAACAATATTATTCGGCATCCCTAGGGTCTTGTGGTTTTCTAGTAAGGATGATTCATCAACAACAACGACAACGCTCGTCGCCAACTTAGTGTGCAGAATATTAAATTTCTCAGGTCTATCGGTTATCATGTTAACGTCCCAAGTATTTAACATCTCTCGAAAGCCAACCATGGACGAGTGCATACAAAAAATGGAATGGTGAACGTAGTACCCGTACGTCAAGTCTTCTCGAAATAATGACCTCATTGAAATCCAAATCAATCAGTCTGATGCTTTCGATGCTCTGTACGAAAGTATTCTACATGTCAGAGGTAAAATCAACAGAACTAAAGGAATGTTAGCTGTCAGATATCCATTGCCAAATTTGAAGAAAATACTCAGGAGGAAAGCAGTCAGAACTACTGAGGCATCCATAAAAATGAAAAAGAATACTTACATGCATATCATCGAAAAAATCTTATTTGAAATAAAAAATACTAGACTTTACAATAAATGTTCCAGAGAGAATTGTTAAGACAAAAAATAGAAGCAAGATATTGCTGATATTTTGAGAATTTCAATGTTGAAGTATTATGAAAATTTCAACTTATTTCTTAATCTGAAAATGTATATTGAAAATGCCTAAGATACTTCATCTTATCATTGATTCTAGAGACGGTCATGAAATTAACATTTGATCAGATTACCCGCGAGTTTGAAACAAAAATATAGTTACAAGAGAAAACATTACCAAATTATTTGAAATGTATTTCAAGAAAAGACAAATTATTATAAAGGAAAATATTATTGATGTGGTTACTAATGAAATAAAAAATATTTTTTAGCTTGATGTTAAATGCATTTATTCAGTCCAGTCTTTTATTAACAATAGTGTATCATTGTTTCAAAATATTTAGTTACCAACAAAAGATATTTTTGTAATAAAGAAACAGTAGCAAAAAATGTACGTTTATGTTGATATAACAATATAAAAATATTTTATAATAGAAGCTATCAACATAGATAATTTTATAGCATCGCCAGCAGTTTCATTCTGGTGTAGAGACGATGGAATAATCACATCTTGTTATAATTCTTTCAAGATTTTTGAGTTTTTCTTTGATACAAAATTTTCGAGATCTTCCCAAATTTAAATAGAAGGTATAAGACTTAAAGATTTAGGATCTGTTTTCCTGAATTCTATTTACTGTACTATTACGTGCGGTTCCTCATATCTTGTAACCCATTTGTACTGTATCTATAAACCATGTTATGTATTAAATTTGATATTGCAGAGGTGAAAATGTTTAAAGATAAACAATGTGTATAATGAGCGACACAATTTACATGTTTTCATATTTGATTTTCATTACGCTTATCAATTTCATACTTCTGGACTGTTTTTTCAAGTTAATAAATTCTATTTAATGTCTGTTCCAGAATTGGAATAACAGAACAGAATAACAATTGATAAGAAATACTTGAATCTTATGCAACATATAGGGAGATGAATGTTGAGTTTCCTGAAATAATAATAATTTTGATCGTTTCTTTCTGGCAATTCTTGTGTTTTATGTCAAATCTCGCTTGGCTATTTTTCATCGATTTTTATTCCTAAAATTTAGGTACTTTGTGTTTTTTGTAGTTTCCGTGTATATCTCCTTGTCAATTTCGTATATTTTTTCGATTCTTTCTGATATTTTCTTGTGTTTTATATCGTTTCTCGTATCATCCAGCTTCATTCAAAAGCTTTTTTTGTTTTGCTATTTGTCGGAATAATGTAATCGTTAAACCGCAAGTCGTCATCGTATCTCTGATGTGTTGCTCGAATTATTATTAGGTAATATTTATATCGCAGGATGTAAAATGAATTAGAATAACTAGAATTTTTGGGGAATGTTTATCACACTCTCTTATGTTTTTCCAAATAAAAAAAAGTTATTCGCAATTTTCTAAAATTTTCTATCGCGAATATCTTTTTTACGACTGACTAAGTGACCTTGGACGTAAAACAATCGCTGTTACTGATACTACGTTTTGCAACATTCGTTATATAAATATTCATTTTGATCAATTATTGTAAAATTGAGAAAGGTTTGATAAATACCTACAAACAAACTACTAAAACAAAACTACAAGATATCTCTATGTGTCCACCGTTTTGGTTCAAGCATTTGACAATACGTTCCTGGACAGCATAATTTGTGGCTCTTCTTATTTCATTTTCATCAAGTGTGGTCGTAGCTTGCGCTATTCTATTTGTTAAATCCTCTAGAGATCTAGGTTCTGTTTTGTACACCTCTTCCTTGACTTTCCCCCACAAGTAGAAATCAAGTGGTGTCAAATCCGGTGAACGTGGCGACCAAAGTCGCGGACCACTATTTCCCACCACCTATCTTGAAACAAATCTGTAAGTTTTCTATCCACGAATACTGTAGAATGTGCAGGTGCCCTGTCCATTTGGTAGCACGTATGAATCAGCTCTTGTAGAGGTAAATCATCTAGGAAATTTTCCACAAAATTGCTTATGATTTGCTGATAACGTTCCCCATTTAAATTTTCTTGGTACATGTACCATGCCACATGATCGTCCAACAACAAACAGAAAAAAAAGTTTTCCACTTGAATAATCAAATGTGGATTGTCGGTGGCCCAAAAATGACGGTTTTTTCTATCGAACACTCCCCTTTGAGTAAATTTGGCCTCGTCCGTCTATATAATCCGCTTTAAAATATCAGCATCTTCTTGTATTTTGACGAGAAGGTCATCACAAAACGCAATCCGTCGTGGATAATCTGTAGGCCGAAGTTTTTGTAATTTTATGAAGGAATATGGGTGATGTTTATGAAAAGCCATAATCTTCTGAATTGAGGAATAACTCCAACTCAAATCACTGACAGCCGCTCTTATTGCCGCCTGTGGAAAGTCGGCAAAATATCCCAAAATATTTACTTCGTTTCCTTCATCTCTGGTTACCCCTTTGATCCTAATTCTGGGTGGATTTATTGTTCCAGTAAGAGTAAATTTCTGGCGTAGGCATTGAAATTTCTTCCTATTCATTGGAGGTAACTCAGGATATTTGGCATTAAATTCACGACAGGTTCTTTCATCTATTATATCACAAGTTCCGTAAATAATAAACAGATCAAAAATGACACTGATTTATTTGGATTTTTGAAATAGATATTTTGTAGTTGAACTGCAAAACTATCAATTTGACAGCTACAACGTCGTATCAGTGTCAGCGATTGTTGTTTTACGTCCAAGGTCACTCAGTCATTCGTAAGAAAGTTATTCACAATAGAATCTCGAATATCTTTTTTATTATTGGAAAAAAAACATAAAAAAGTGTAATAAACATGCCCCTAAAATTCAATTTTCTACGTAACGACGATAGAAAAATAGGTATGTGCTATTAAGAAAAGTTGAGTTTTTTAACTTTTGTCATTAACATCTTTGATACTTTTTTTTCGAGTGTTGAACAAGACAATTTTCAAAATAATGGACGTACTGAAGGAAACTCTAATTTTGTACTACCGATCAAAACAAAAATTTTGCTTTTCGGGTGGACAATAAGAGAGATATGAATTTTTAAACAGACATCTGTCATCAGAACTTTTTTCAGAAAAAAAGACATACGTCAAAACCTATGACAGATAAGTTATAACAACTGGGGCTTTTTATACCCACTTGAATGTGGGAAATTCAAATATGTAATAAAAAACAGGGGGTTCCATTTGAAAAAACAAAGTTAGTATAATTTCTGATGTAACCGGATGTGCCACCATTTTGTAAATATCTTCACTAAATTGGGCAACGTTGATTGGAACTGGAAATCTTCTAATGGGCAAGTTAAAAATTCAGTATGTATATTACGGTCTCTTTCACAGTATTGCAAATTAATTAACCTTCAAAATAAACCATTAAAAATAGTTTTTGGCATCAATGAAATATCAAAACCCGTCAACATTAGGCAATCTTTCTTTTTGCAATCAGTGATTCCAATCAATGAAACAAGCTTATAACATTATAAATACTATTACTCGAGAGAAGAAAATTGAAGTACCAACACCAAAAAGAGAAGTAGGATGAAAAAATTATAAATATATTGCATGCAAAGTTTTCAATGAAATGCTCTGAAATTAATTACCTTCACAACAAAGACCACCAAGTTTCATATAAAAAAACGGATTCAGGACAATTTTAATATCGAGAGAAATATTGATCCAGACACAAAATAATTTGAGATTTCTGACTTTTTCATGCATGACTGTTTCTGATTTCTGGTGATTCATTCAATTTTCAAGTAAATTTTTGTTGAGAGAATGGCTATTTGTCGGAATAATAATAGTAATAGTTTAACCGCAAGTCGTCATGGTATCTCTGATCTGTTGCTCGAATTATTATTAGATAATATTTATATCGCAGGATGTAATAAGAATTAGATTTACTAGAATGGAAAGTGTTAAAGATAAAGCTGGTTCTTTGTTAAATTATTTTGTATATTTCTTTTGTCAAATGTTTAATTATATTTAATTGTGTCGATGTGATTGTATATATAATTTTTACGTATAGTCAAAACATGTTATTGTTAAACATTTTATATTATGTATAAGTAATTATTCAACTTATTTCTTAATCTGAAAATGTATATTGAAAATGCCTAAGATACTTCATCTTATCATTGATTCTAGAGACGGTCATGAAATTAACATTTGATCAGATTACCCGCGAGTTTGAAACAAAAATATAGTTACAAGAGAAAACATTACCAAATTATTTGAAATGTATTTCAAGAAAAGACAAATTATTATAAAGGAAAATATTATTGTTGAGAGACAATGGCTATTTGTCGGAATAATAATAGTAATAGTTTAACCGCAAGTCGTCATGGTATCTCTGATGTGTTGCTCGAATTATTATTAGATAATATTTATATCGCAGGATGTAATAAGAATTAGATTTACTAGAATGGAAAGTGGTAAAGATAAAGCTGGTTCTTTGTTAAATTATTTTGTATATTTCTTTTGTCAAATGTTTAATTATATTTAATTGTGTCGATGTGATTGTATATATAATTTTTACGTATAGTCAAAACATGTTATTGTTAAACATTTTATATTATGTATAAGTAATTATTATTGTGTTCACATTGTTATATTGTAATATAGTTAATATAATCATTTGACGAAAAATCTAAAATTATAAAGATATTAGATTTTTTTCTAAGGAAGGGGTTTGTGATGGACAAATGTACCAGGTCATCGCCCTAACTTAGGTTAATAATCTACAATACGTAGACTAGGTGAAGACGTGATGTTTATGTGTGGAAAATATCACGCAATTGACCGCAACGGTAACTCCACACATATACCTAGCATACTAGTATTTTGCGTTTCCTCCTTCTTATGTTTTCTTACGTGGCTGTAGTGTTCTCGGGAAATACGTGATATGACAACAAGTGAAAATTATGTTTGTTAAACTATGTAAGTACACTTTTTTTACCTATTTTACCATTTTTTCTCTCTCATTTCATGTATTTTGCATTTCTTTCTGTCATTTTTCACATCTCACATAGCTATTTTGTAGTTACTTGTATCATTTTTCTTGATATTTGTACCATTTTTCTATCATTTTCAGTCATTTGTTGAGTTACTTGCCTCATTTTTCTTGATATTTGTACCTTTTTCACAGGTATGAGAAATATACATATTAATTTAAATCAATGCCGACACATCTTGTATACTGATATTATAAAATTAATTCATTATTACATGTGTGATAAACAAATGATAAGAAATATATAAATAAAGTATAATGTTGATTTTGTAGAACTAATTATTGTGCTGTATACATTTTATGATTTTAAAAGACAGAACAGGTTCCTGTACCATTGTCTACAATCATGAAAGATGGTCTTTACGTTGAATCAGCTGAGTAACTTTGACAACAATTCGCGCTGGGTGCGGTCTAGCATTCATTCAACCTCTTATCACAACAGCTAACTGATATCACTGAAGCATGTCGTTGTAATATTTGGTTTGTTGATGATTCAGTGAGAACATTTCATTGGATCCTGCCAGCATGACGTCATCCTCAATCCAACTGCTCAGCGATGTTGACGCTACCTGCTACTATTTTTTCTTGATGACTATGTTCCTTGGATGCCTGTGCACAGATGACAAATTCTTTGTATCCCATGCCAGCTGTCATTTGTCAATTTGAATTTCCCCCGCTTCCAAGATGGCGCAGTCAACTGTCGGTATTTCCCACGCTTTCAAGATGGCGCAGTCAGCTGTCAAATTTGAATTTCTCGCCGAGGGGGCGTGGCTTGGCTGACCAATCAGAGAGCAGCGAGGATGAAAGTGGTGAGGGGTGTCCAAGGTAGCCCCATATCTACTACACATGCGCACTGATGTTGACTCTACCTATCCTGCGATGCTGACTCTACCGCTCAGCTGTGACGTCATTCTTTGATGGTGCCTTATCAGAAAGCAAGGTATGCAGCACTTTGTTCAAGGTCAAATAGAGCCAATTTCCCTATTCTTAATCTTAGAATTCCTTGTGGGAAATTACATGTAAAATTGATCGGTTTTGCGCCCGAACTCTTGTAGCTCATTTACTCCACTCTGTTCTTAACCCAGATGTTGCCACTGTCCTTTGTAAAGCCACTCGCCCCATTTTGCCAACAACTTTTTTTTAAATAAAAAGGTAAAATTTGGGAAAACAACTCCTTACATCGTCTCTAGGAACGAATAGGTTTTGAAAAAATAGGTGTCCTTTTTAAAGGACAATGTCAAAATATGTTACCAAAGTGTTTTATTACTTTATTTTATTCATAATATAACCAAGCAAAGGTACCTAATATTGTCCAACCTAAATTAATACTCTAAGATATAATCAAAATTCATAATCTATTGTATCGTATGATATAATTTGAAACATTCCATAGGATGTAAGGCTAAATTACATTTTCCACAAAGAAAATTACATTTATATATTTATACTCAACAAGACGATACTTTCCATCCAATTTCGAAGAAGAATGAGCTCCTTTTGGAAGTCTAGAGGATCTGGTAACTGATACTTTTTTGAAGGTCTCGAGAATACCCACCGCTGTTGATCTTCTAAAAGCAAGATGGTCTAGTTTGCCTTCCTCAGACTTGTAAAGACGCCAAGCGTTCTGATCGGCCATGTCCACAAAGTGACTGAGAAGGGGAAAGTACCATTTCTTTCCACGAATTGATACCCTATATAAAATGATATTTTGATCAGCCCTGTCGACTCCTCCCATATGTACGTTGTACATTTTTATCAAGTTGGGTTGTTCAACATGAATTACTTTTCTTTCACTCTTACAAAATCGCTGAACTTGACCTGTTCCACTATTTTTTGTTGTGGCAAATTCAAAGGTACCCCTAGGCTTTTTTCATTTTATCTGAAGAAATTATTGGACAGCATTTTGGAACACGATTTTCACGAAGTTTTCCTGTGGACTTTATTCCTCTTGACTTTAGTTCTGTGAGTAACGGAATAGTGGTAAATAAGTTGTCAAAAAATAATTGATAGTTCATGTTATTTTCTGATGAAGATTCAAGTATATCTGCAAAGTGTAACACAATACTGGGCCCCATACCAAAGTCTTTATATTTATCTGACAATCTAGTTTTTGAGCCCTGATAAGGCTCGCATTTCATTCATACTAACATCACCGACTCGGTTGTAGGTGCTTGCGTATAGGTTAGTGTTTGTTACCAACAAGCTCATGACCTCATCGTCAAAAAATAACGAGAAAGATTCTAGAGGTGAGCGCTCTGGTTTTGGTCCATATACATTTTTCCATGGTGGCAAATCAGTCGTTCCTTTCTTCATTTTCGAAACCTTCTGTCTTTTTACAAAGCTCGACAATGGAAGTTCGTCGTCAGTGTCAAATTCTTCTATTATGTCAATAGTTCGAGTTGTATCCACCTCCACCTGTGCTCTAAGCTGCGACTCAGGAAGATTGTTGAGCGAAACATTTTCTTCATCACCGCTGTCTTCGTCTACAGAATCATTATTTTCTGGAGGAAAAAATATTATTTCTTCTGGAACCAAGTCATCATCTATGTTTTCTACTTCCTCCAAAAGTTCATTTAGGGACAATGGTTTTTTACATTTCCAGTATTCACTGCAAACATAGTGAAAAGTTAGCTAGCGTATTTTGCCATCGACCTTTTTAAAGAACGCATTCAAAAACAACCTCCTGTAACTACAATTTCAGTTCAAAATGAACAAATGTCATTCAATTTTACAAATATTAGCACATTAACATCACACTGCCAACAAATATAATAGTTTCTGGTAAGAAGTAAATTTGAAAACTTACCTCGAATGTGGCATGTTTCCAATCAAGTTTCTAGCTGATGTTTTTTTCTTTAATTATCTAAAGATACTTTACCATAACAACACAATTCAGACATACTTTTTTTCTTTGGATTATGGTCTTGCAGTACCAGTAGCGCTATCTCGTTATCAGTATTCCAATCGAAGTAATTATGAGAATATTTTTGATGGCCTTTAAAAGGAGATTGGCAAAATTATTTATTATTAATGTTATTCGATTTTTTTTTGGATTGTATAAATATCCAATTACCTTAAATATTTCACAATATCGGTGTTCAGCAATTGAAAATATACGGCAAAACAGATATTCGACCAAATAGCCTTCGAAATTATGTTCTTTTCGACCAAATCTAGAAATCTTGCATCTGTCATCTCTCCAGTTTCTCTCTATTTTGTGTATGAGCACCTGTTCCTGGATCGACAAAATTTTCGGAATGATTTACCGTTGCATATTCATACTCGGAACAATCTGTGAGTGCATCATATGCGCGCCAACAATCACTAATTATTTTTGTTCCTGGAGCAACACTTTCTTTTATAATTGTTATTAAAGTGTTTGCTGTTCTATCAGGCACTGCTAATATAAACATATTTTTTGATTCTCGTTCAATGCCTCCAAAAACCCACTTTCCATCTACAATTCTTCCTCTATTATATTATCTTTTGCCGAATCAATTTCCACAGTTTTTCCTGGCCCACCAATAATTTTGACACTGTTCTCATACGCCCAAAAAACAAACACTTCTCTAATACACAATATCCAGTCTATTACTGTTTGTCCTGCAATTTGGAATTCATTTTGAAGAATTTCAGTTTCGGGATGATTAATGAATAAATAACTATATACTAAAAGTAGACAATTTTACAGATAATTTATAATTACAAAAAACTTTCTTTTTGTTTTTTATAATGGATTTCTGACAGCGCCATATAGTGCCATTCTCGGATAATGTCATATTATTTCCAACTATTCTCTCACTTTTTTGAATTCACTGAAACACCATGTTTTTTTAAAAAAGTTCAATAGTTTATTTTCATTTTCACTTAAAACCAGAACACTCAATACTTGTCAGTTTCGAAAACGTTAAACTGTACAAATTGTAAAATATACTAAATTCTGTTGCTATTGTTGTTAACTTTTTCTAAACAAATATCCTTGGAATTGAAATTCAATTCATAGAATACAAATTTATAAAATGATTTCATAGTACGAAAGTTATACTGACAGAGTTGGCAACATTAATATTAATACCACTTATTAGTTCAGTATAGGTTGTCCTCACGAAAAAGCACATAGAGACGATCGTATCGATGCATTTAGGGGAACTCCAGATAGAGACCAGACCCTCAGCTAGATACCTCGGAAAATGATCGACAGTAAGATGAGCTTCAGAGAGCAGATTCGACGTACCGCTGAAAAAGCCGCCAGTTTTGTAGCTTCTCTCAGTGGTCTCATGGCCAACACTGGTGGTCCACGCTCAAGTAAACGAAGGCTTCTTATGTCGTCTGTAAACTCTGTTCTTCTTTACGGATCGGAGGTTTGGGCGCATGTTCTAAGTAAAGAGTGCTACCGGAACCAGCTTGCACGAGTGCAGCGCCTGGGTGCTCTACGTACTGCCTCGGCATACCGCACGGTTTCTGAGCCAGCTATACTGGTAATAGCAGGAATAGCCCCCCATTCACCTACTAGCACGTGAACGACAGGCGATCTACCAGAGAAACCGCGAAAATGAGAGAGATACTCTCGCTGCAGAAGAGCGGGACCACACTTTCAATGACTGGCAGGCCAACTGGGATGCAGAGCCAAGAGGGAGATGGACCAAAAGGCTAATACCAAATATTAGACCGTGGGCTGAGAGAGAACATGGTGAGGTGGGATACTTCTTGACCCAACTCCTTTCTGGTCATGGGTATTTCCGCCACTACCTCCACAAGATCGGAAGGACTGAAAGCCCGGATTGCCTTTATTGCCCAGGTGTCGTCGATACCGTAGAGCACACCTTCTTCACCTGCAGTAGGTGGCATGACCGCCGAACCTCACTGGTGTCCATGATCGGACCTTGCAATCCGGATACTTTCGAGGATGTCATGCTTCGTAATGGAAATACTTGGAACAGTATAGTCAATTTCACTGAAACACTACTCAAAGCCAAAAAGGCTGACCTAGATCGGCCTTAACATGCCAAACTTTTCAAACGTCGAGCGAAAGGGCTAATCATCGGCCTAACCTTGATAATGTGTCAAACGGTCTCAGGTTAGTGCCATCGGAGAAGAGGGGGTTTTTAGCAGGTAGTCTATCAGATTTCGTGTTTTTCGAACTGACAGGAGTCCTGCACTACTGTACGAGCTGCTTTACCGTATAGCGTGCGTAAATGCATTTTCCTCCTCCACACAAAAAAAAAAGGTATACTACATATTCAACCGTCAATTCATTTTACTTCACTTTTTGTGAACGCATATTTTTGCTTATTTTGAAGAATGTTAGTATTCAATAGAATACAAGGATGGTTATATACTATTTGGGATTGAAAAGAAACTTCCAAATTGAAAATTTCTGCTAAAAGTCGTAAGTCCCAAAAACACAATTTTTTGCTTTTTTGTAATAAATCATTGAAAATAGCGTCTTCCGCCTCACGTTTATTAGAAGTTATGCTACCATATATGTATTTTAGCAAAAGCCGCTGAACTAAAATATTACCATCTATGCACAACGAACAACGAAGCTAAAGTAAAAAAAGAACTAATCATAGAACATAGGGTACTATGTCGAAAACCGATGCATGAGGCTCAAATGGAGAATGAAAAAAGAAAGGCCAGAAAATTGGATCTGGAAGAACTCTTAAAATTGAAAATAAAAAAGTAGAAAAATTGAAATTTGTCATATATTTATTATTAAATATAGATGAATATTTATCTAGATAAATCTTCTCTAACTAAAATGACGCCTAATAAATTCACGTAAAAGTGCATAATTTGGGCCTCTTCCTCTTCTTGGTTCATAAGAGGTGCTGGTTCATTAGCAACTACTTCATCATATGAAATTCACAAATAATAAACAAAGAAATGAACAAGTAATCGCAATATTGTGTAACTCTGCAGGAGCCACAATGGTTGGCTTCACATTTTTCAAATCTATTGTCATGTCATATAAAATACACTGGTATCGTTGTTTCCATACGCCAAAACAACGCTCGACAGTGTTCCGAGTAGCGACGTGAGCTCGATTATATCGTTCTTCCGCTTCTTTTATAGGTCTTAATATAGATGTGAATAAGTATGTTTCCAGCCGGTATCCAGAATCTCCTAAGAGACGCACTCTAATAAACTCATTCCTCTCAAAACGTTCCTTCAGAGTTGATTCATTGAATATTCGAGAATCGAATCGAGAATGCGTAGAACCTCTCCATCTAGCAACAATATCCCTGATTATTAACTTGGCATCGCAAGTTACCTGCAGGAAATGTTTGAATTATTTGTTTTGAGTTCATTGAATAGTATAAAATGATTTATTTAAAAACCTGCATATTCAAGGAATAGTATCCTTTTCTATTATTATAATATTGTGCCACATCACCACCAGTTTTTTTAAATTTTGATTTGGGTATACAGCCCAACATGCCAGGGAAATATCTAATGCTTGAGAATTCTCGCATAACTTTTTGTTGTTCTGCCAAACTCTGGGGCATTTTAATATATGTGTTCAGAGTTGCCCAGACGAACGAACCTCTTTATCAGTCAACTGTCAAGTGTCAGTGTGTGTGAGGTCATTGGTTGTTGAACAAACTAAGAGGCCAAAGAGAACTTTGGAAGGTGAACTAATAAATGACAACAACCATATCTTTCAATTTCAAACTAACCAGTGTTTTAGATTATTTTGGAAATGCGCAATGCCACAAGAAAACATTACTACATTCATCAAGATTGGAAATTGCACATCAGCAACAAAAAGAAATAGATGTCACCCTAACTTCTTTACCTAGTACATTAACAGGGATACATGTGCCCCATACAGCTCACCCGCACCCACTGACAACTCTTGTACATTATGATAGGCACGAAACTGGGGCACTAAATAATTACATTTATCTGTTCAAGTGATGAAGATGATCCCACTCCCATTCGTGAAGTTCAGTCATCAGATTCTGAATCTATATTGGACGAGGAAATTCAGCTGCAAACACTGTCCAAAAAACAAGCAATGCAACCCCGGATGTTGTGAAACCTAAGAAAATTTACCAGCAAAAATTTAGATCCGAATGGAGAAGCCAAATTGGAGAGACTCAAAAAACAATTTGCCATACTGCACGGTTTATGGCAAAAGTTTAAAAGGATCTATAACACATGTTACTCGTCATGGGAAAACGGGTGCACACCGGAAAAATCTGGAGATAATTAAAACTGTACCGCAAATTGACAAATTAATTTTGTCAAAAGCTTCTAAGGGTTACCTACAGAGAAATATAAGAAGAGGTGTATTAAAATTAGTGGCACTAATTTTAGAACATAATTTGGTATTTGGCAGATTATTTAACACCTCTTTGCACTTTTATGCGCAAATGTGAAATTAGTACTAAACTAAAATGTCGTCGTACATATGGTACCTCTATTGCGGTAGATATTTTAGCGCCAGAAAGTTTGCAAAACACTGTGAAAATTATGAAAACAAATCCGTTTTCAATCACCATTCATGAAACTACGGACACAAGCACCACAAAATGTTTGGCAATCGTAGTTCGCCTGTATGTTAACAAAACAGATGATACATTTTTAAGTCTGAAAGAAGTAAATTCAAGTGATGCTGAAAGTTTGTATAATGGCAATAAAACAATATTATCTGAAAACAATGTTCCACTCAAGCAGTTTGTAGGTTTTGCTGCTGATAATGCATCGGTTATGATGGGTGCATTATCAGGAATGCAAGCACGACTAAAGAATGATATTCCTGATATATTTGTACTTGGATGTGTATGCCATTCTTTTCACTTATGATCATCGCATGCCTGTAATAAGCTTCCTAGTACAATAAGGATTTGGCCAGAGATGTTTATGCTTACTTTGCCCATAGTTCGAAAAGAATAAGTGAACTGAAATAATTTCAATCTTTTTTAACAAAATATTAAAGGTTTCACAAACAAGATGGCTCTCTTTGCAGAGTGTAGTGAACAGAATGCTGGAGCAGTGGGATGCATTGATTTTATTTTTTACTCGAGCAGCGCTGGAGGACAACTTACAATCGGCAAGGACTATTTTAAGTGCGGTAAAAAATCCAATTTTTTTAAATATATTATACATTTCTGTCGTTTATTTTGCAATTAATGAACCAACTAAACACCTTATTCCAAAGCGAAAGAGTACTCATTCATAGATTAATGCCAGAAGTTAAGCAAGTCTATTTAACACTACTGAGGTGTTACTTGAAAAAAATCCATACTGATTCAAGAGCTGTTCATCTCAAAAATCCAGAAATGTCTACTGAATAGAAGACTGGAGATGAAATGTACTTTGGGGCAAAATGCGAAATACAGACTGAAAAGTGTACATCAGGAACACAAACTGATGGTGATTCTTTCAGGGCTGATTTGCGATATTTTAAAATGAAGGCACTCTCATTTTATATCGAATTATGTAAGCAAACACGACAAAGATTTCCTTTTGCAATCAAATTATTACTTTCCCTTTCACATTTTGAGCCTGAAAATGCTATGAGTGGTAATATACTGAACTGAGTTGCATTTCGGAATCCTTTCGGCTTTGTCAAAAAAACAAAAAAACACAACTTTCCGGTTTCAGAATTTTATTCTCCCAAAATAAAATTGTTTTGGTACGCCACTGGCAATACAATTTGATACCAAATTTATCGATGACACGTGCTGTCTGGTCTGTTTACGGATGTCCTCTTCTTCCTTGATGATTCAGCTGGGAATAATTTGATTTCGAATTTCACTGATTTTCACACTACGAGGTCTCTAGGAGAAATGATCTGCCCGTCGTATGAGATTTGCAGTTTATATAGGGAATTAGATTGATCCAGCGTTGACTTCGATGTTTCAATTGGGCGCTGAAGATGGCGACCTGATGTCTCTCTCCAAATCGCAGTTTCATGGCCTCAACCAACTGCTGGAAACTCCATGATTGGCCATCTGGAAACGATTTGAGAACCTCTATAGAACTTCCGCGGAGTGCCAATACCAGTGCCGTCGCCTTTTTCATTAGGCTCCAATGATTCGCGTTAGCGGCTGCCTCGAAGCCTCAGATAGTTTGTCCAAGAGGTGCTGCCGTCGTAGGTGGGGGCTTGGATTTTGCTATCAGCTCTTGTAGAATGTCCAGAGCAGGTACGGTTTTCTAAGAAGTTGAGCCGCTCCACAACATTTCCGGTATTATCTTCAAATTGTCTCTGCATGCTCTCCACCTTGATCTGCAGCTGCTCCGTTTTTGTCTTAGCTTCTTCAGCTGTTGTCACGGCGGCGTTCGTCCTACCGTTAACCTCTTCCATTTTGCAGGTCAGGGCGTCCATACTGTAGTTCCAAAGGTCCTTCTGCTCTTCCAACGGGTCATGAAGGCGATCAACCTGTGTCGCATCTCTCGCAGATATTTGGTTTGCTCCTCTTTCGACCGTTCTTCCTTACCCTGCAGAATACGCTCCTCCAGTCCCAGGGTTTGTTCAGCTTGTGTTTTGGACTGCTCTGCTAATTTGGCTTCGATGTTGCTGGACTGCTCTACTAACTTGCTGGACTACTCTGCTAACTTCCTGGACTGCTCTGCTAACCTGCTGGACTGCTCTGCTAACTTGGCTTCGATGCTGCTAGCCTGCTCTGCTTGTTGTTTCGCTTGCTTTGTTTGATTCGGCAAGGGTTGCCATAATGGATTCCGGCCTTCCTTGTGGACATCTTCTGTTCTTGTTATTTGACTAGAGATCCCACTTCTGATACCAATTAAACTGAATTGCAGTTCGGGATCCTTTCGGATTTGTCAAAATAACAAGAAAACACAACTTTTCGGTTTCAAAATAAAAAAAAAATGGTACGCCACTGGGAATACAATTTGATACCCAATTTATCGATGACACGTGCAGTCTGGTCTGGTCACAGATGGCTTCTTCTTCCTTGATGATTCAGTTGGGAATAATTTAATTTCGAATTTTACTGATTTTCACTCTACGAGGTCTCTAGGAGAAATGATCTGCCCGTCGTATGAGATTTGCAGTTTATATAGGGAATTAGATTGATCCATCCTTTTTCCAATTCAAAAGTGCATTTATCTATTCCTCACACTCCGTAACACATGGATTTCATCTGAACAGATCCTTGGCATTCCATGCTCATTACAAGTGAAATTCCTTCTCTTGCTTTTTGTTGTTTGTTGTAAATAGAGGATTTTTCGTTTTTCCTAATTAACTATTTAATAGTATTGAATAGGACTCTTAATTTTCAGTACAATACAATCAATAGTCAATGGAGCAACATATTTTCCTACTGGGATTTCTGAATTAGATTTTGAAAATCTGAACGCTGAATGGAGGCAATTACCAGATTTAAAAGAAAGTAATGTTTCATTTTTAGGGATGTGCAAAATTGTAGATTTGAAGAGTTCTGGCAGAAAGTAATGTCATTAAAAAATGCCTTCCAGCAACCCATGTTTTCAACATTGACAGTTTTATTAAAAATTATTCTGTGTTTGCCTCACAGCAGTGCATAGGCTGAAAGAACATTTTCACAGATAAACTTAATAAAGACGAAAATTCGTAATTGATTTGACATTAAAACTTACATTGCATTGCTATCGTCTCGCGAATTGTTTAGAAATACAAGTTGTTATAAATGGGAACATCCACAACATATTACTGCTGCGAGCTTTGGAAAAAAAGCGCTGTTGAGTCTACTTCTATTGATGCTGAAGCACATACAGAACCAGCAGAACCAGATATAGAAACCATAGACATGGATGCCTTTTTGTAATCTTTGTACCTGCAAAGTGTTTTGCGATGTATTTCGGTTGTATTTGCATTTATTATATTTTATGTTTAAGGATCACATGTTTTATTTTTTATCGTTTAAGGAACTATACTATTTCAGTACGTATAATAAAAGAGTCTAGTACTTTACGGGGATTTTTAGTACATTTTGAACAGGTTTTCCAGTACTATTTAAAAAACTAGAGTGGCAACACTAGTTGGACAACAGCAGAATTAATGAAGGTTAAGATATAAGTTAAGATTGTTAGATTGTACATTGTTCTATAAATAAGTTCGCTCACATAAGTACATTTGAAATATATCAAATCCTTCGCTCCAACAAATATTAAAACATGGCGCAGTCAGGGATAAGATTACGAGTATGATTGTGAGAAAACATAACCAGATTGGTGAAAAGAACCAAAGATGAATGGGCCAGTGAAATTACCTCCAGATTTCAATTATTGGACAAATATGTAAACCCGAGAGTAAACGAGTGCTTTGAACGTTATAACTTTCTAAAACGTATGCAGAAAGAAGGCGAGTCATTTGAACATTTTTTGGCTGAATGCAAATATTCAATTAAAACCTGTAATTATAATACGGCCGATCCACAAGAAAGAGCTGAAGATAAAATGCTAAGAGGCAAATTAGTTATGGGAATACGAGACCCTACAACACGAGAAGCTTTACTGAGAATTGATAAACTTACCCTAGATAAAACTATACAATTCTGCAGAACCAGTGAACAAAGTAAAGCTCAAAGTCTACAATTTCAAGACGAAGCAGAAAGGAAATTATCGAAAAGAAAGGAAATCCAATGAGAAAGATGAGAAGCTTGACTGAAGAACCGAAAGAGAAATTCTTATGCAGAAGGTGTCATAGAAGTCATGGACTCCGAGAGTGTCCCGCATATGGAAAGAAATGCAGTAAATGTGGCCTGGAGAATCATTTTGCAGTTGCATGCAGAGTTTGAAATGTAAGAATTGTTGAAGAAGAAATAGAGGGATCCAATAGCGAAGCTGAGAACGACTTATTTGTTGATGAAATAAACAGTTTAATTATGGTAAGTTCCATGGATAACTTTTATATTGAAGATAAGAAAATGAAGGTACGTTTGGACACAGGCGCTGATGTTAGTGTTATGCCTTTTAAATTATTTAAGATAATTAATAGTAAAACTAAGGTTAGACCTACAAATTATATCTTAAAATGATTTAAGGTTAATGGATGGTTAAGGATTTAATGATAAGGCTCACATGCGAAACCAATAGGTACTATTAATCTCTATGGTAAAAATAAGGACAAAGAAATTTACGAAGATTTTGTCATCATTGATGGAGCAAATCAAATTCTTTTAGGAGGTTGTATTAAACTAAATTTAATTAAACGAATTAATAATATAAATTTAATTTCTTTAAAATATAAGGAAAAATAATTATTTATCAAACAAAACATTGAAATCTCTAGTGGACATGGGGAATTTCCAGGTAAACACAATATACCTACCGAAGAAAATTTTGAAAGTGTGAGTTACCCCCCCCCCACTAAAATTCCAATTGCCATCCGTGATCAGTTTAAAAAAGAATTAAATCGTTTAATTGGAAGAAAAGCTATTGTAAAAGTGGATAATATTGTTCCTGAAGCAAGTATAAATAGAATTGTTCTGGTAGAAAAAGCTACTGGTAAAATTAGACTTTGTTTAGATCCATCGGATATTAATTCTCAAATTATTCGAAAGCCTAGACTTGGACTAAATATAGAAGAAATGAGTGCTCAATTTAAAGATAAAAAATATTTTACTGTTTTTGATCATGCGGAAGGGTATCACCACTTAAAAAAATCTTCATGGAAATGTTGTTTTGCAACCCCATTTGGGATATACTGGTTTATAGTTTTACCGTTTGGTTTAGCAAACTCACAGGACATATTCCAAGATGATGTGGAGAAATATTTTTCCAATCTAAAAAATTTACTTATTTGTCATGATGATATGATTATTTCGGGTAAAATGAAACGAGAGCATGATGAAGCATTAGAGAAAATTGTTGAAAAAGCAAAAGAAATTAATGCAAAATTTAATAAGGACAAACTTCAGTATTGCCAAAATAAAGTTAAATTTATAGGAAAAATATTCTCGGAATGTGGTATGCAAATTGATCCAGATAAATATCAATCCTTGTGCAAGCTTAAAAATCCCGAGAATAAAACAGAATTACAGAGAATTCTTGTTTCATTTAGTTATATCAGACGCTATGTAAACAATATGTCTGAAATCATGCATCCATTAAATCAACTACTCAAAGTAAATGTCGAGTGGGTATGGTTACCCAAACATCAGGAAGCATTTGATAAATTGAAAGAAATGACTACTAATTTTCTAGCTCTTGTCCCGTTTGACCCCCTAAAAAGATGGTATTACAATGTGAAGCCTCAAAAAATGGAATAAGCTGATGGATGTTTCAGCAATATGATAATGTGTTAAAATTGGCAGCTTGTACGTCAAGATCCATGAATGATCACGAATTAAACTATAGTCAAACCGAGAAAGAATTTTTAGCTATTTATAATGTCACAAAAATGTTTCACGATTTCATATATAAACACCATGTTGACGTACAAACTGATCATAAACCCATTATCTCAATCATAAAAAAACAATCCAAAAAATAGGATCTGTTAGACTCTAGTTTGTCAGAAAAAGACCCCGTATCAAATGAAATGTTCGAAATGATACATTCAGTATCAAAACATTTGCCAATGAGCCAGGAAAAAAATATATTCTGCCTTGAGACTTGTAAAGACCCTACATTAAATAAAATCCAGGACTATTATTATAATGGTTGGCCAAAGGATACTAGAAGCGTTGACGCAAGTTGTAGATTTTACTACCCAATAAGAGATTCTTTGTATGTGCAGACGAGAAAATAGTTATACCTAAAAACCTTAGAAATGAAATGATGAAACTTATACATAAAGGGCATATTGGAATTAGCAAAACTATAAATAAAGCAAGAACGTTATTTTATTGGCCCAATATGTCCAACGATATAACAGCTCATATCAAAAATTGTCGCTTGGGCGAAAAGTATATACCATCCAATTATAAAGAACCTCTTATGCCACACAACATCCCCAAAAGTCGATTTTTCAAAGTTGCTGCTGACATATTAGAATATGGTGGGAATAATTATTTAATCGTTATTGGTCACTTTTCACATTGGTTAGAATTAATCGTAATTAGAGACAAAACATTTGAATCTGTTATAAATGCTTTCCAAGATATTTTCACTAGATTTGGTTATCCTCAAATATTGATTGCAGACAACTTACCTTTTGTTTCGAATAGATGTAAAAATTATTATAAATGTAAAGATATAATAGTAACAACTTGCTCACCCCATTATCAGCAAAGTAATGGAATGGCATAAAAAGCAGTCAATATCTGTAAACAAGTCTTGAGAAAGAGTTAGGGTGAAAATTCTGATTTTAGAGAGGGCATAATGGAGTATAATCATTCACCGAATATAGGTCTTGATTCTTCACCCTCACAAATTTTACAGAGCAGAGTTTTACGATCAGAACTTCCTGGTAGTACTAAAATACTGGAGCCCAAAATTCAAAATAATGTATATAACAATCTTGTTAGCCAAAGAAACATTGTCAAAAATAGATATGACAAGCATGTTAGAAGGCAAACTTTGGATTATAAAAAAGGTCATAAAATAGTTATCAAGACAAGCAAGGAGAAAATTTGGAAATAAGCAATTGTAGTCGGTAAGCAAAGGAGTATAGATCCTATTAGATAAGGAGGGAAGATAATAACAACATTATCACACAAAACATCGCACACATGAAACCCTCATGTACCAAAAATGATATTAAATATCTGTGTCAACCCGAATTATTTTACAATGAATCTGCTCCTCCTGATAACAATTTTGTTCCTCCCAACAATGCTGTCACTCCTCCAAGCTCCAGCTCTGTGAGACCACGTGATCAACCTAATAACCCAAATAGATCAAGACTTTACGATCACCGTAACCACAGCTCATTAGACATGAGACGCTCTCGAGCCGGTCGTGTTGTAAAACGACCCCGCCGCTTCAATCTTTAAGGGGAAGGTGTCCAGAGTTGCCAAGACGAACGCACCTCTTTATCAGTCAAGTGTCAGTGAGTGTGAGGTCATTGGTTGTTGAACAACAGCAGAATTAATGAATGTTAAGATATAAGTTAAGATTGTTAGATTGTACATTGTTCTATAAATAAAGTATAAGTTCGCTCACATAACTAAATTTGAAATATATCAAATCCTTCGCTCCAACAAATATTAAAACAATTTTATTAATATTATTATTTGACGCAGGGGTGCCAAAGCGGGTACTTAGGCCAATTCGGCCCATTGTGCCTCCCCCCCTTGCTCCTCAGACCTACGGTTTACCGAGTATCCCAACAATCTGGTCCAGATATCTCAGGTTGCCACAGGCGAGGTGCGTCTGATGTTGCTCAGATCCGGCCACTTCAGTCCTAGGATGGCCTTACGAACGTCAGATAGCGCGGGGCATTCTGTGAAGAGATGCTCCACTGTTTCTTCCTCCTCCATGCATGCCCGACATGTCGGGTCGTCGATGACAACCATTGTATGTAGGTGTTTTCTTAGCGCAGCATGCCCGGTCCAGATGCTTACAAGTATGCGTAGTTTGGCCCGGGGCAAAACTAGGCAGTCTTCGGCTCGTTTCCGGCATGGCTCTGTGATGAATTTATTGCTCTGTCGACAGCCCAAAATTGAGTTTCACCTCTGACAGTGTCTGAGGTGTGTGTCCTCTTTAATGAGGTTGACCATGATGTACGGTGTGATTGGTACAGTCGGTTCGATCCCACACATTGTTCCCGACGAAGTAGCACCCGCCAGCTTATCCGCCTTTTCATTGCCCTCATTCTCATAGTGTGCCGGCACCCAAGCTAGTTCCACCACATTTTCATTCGCTAGTACCGACAGTTCGCGGTGGCAGTTCAGCGTGGTTCTCGCGTCGTATCTGCCCTTTCCAAGCGCTTTTAAGGCGTCTTTACTGTCTGTGAATAAGCGTATTAATCGTCCTCGCACTTTTCTCATGCGGACCTCATTAGCCCCTCGAGCTAGTGCTATTAGTTCCGTTTGTAATACGGTGGCATACTTCCCGAGCGCTTGTTGTAGAGATAGTTGCAGGTCTTGGCTGAAGATTCCTATGCCTGTACTGTCCTCTTTTCATACCCATCAGTGTATACGTCTATTGTCGGCACAGTGCGTGGGTCTGTTTCCCAACAAATGTGGTATTTGCATTTGCTGAATAGGGGTGCAATGTGGTCTGAGCTGGCCTCGAGGAGTGGTATTCTGACGAGGCCCTCCTCCAAGATAGCTGTATGGCTCTTGTACACCCTTAATGTTCCACCATCTCTCTAACGAAGGGCGGCCAGTATTGCTCCCCAATCCAGATATAGATCTAGTGGTGGCAAGCAGAACAACGCCTCTAGCGCAGCAGATGGTGTGGTCCTCATGGCACCAGTGACTGCGATGCAGACAGATCTCTGTAGGCTCTCAAGCCTGTCCTTCTCAATTTTTAATTTGGCGCGTCGCCACCAAACTATTGAACCGTATCATATCATGGGCCTTATCAGCGCTGTGTACAACATAGGGTGACCTTTGGCGATAGGCCCCAGCTTTCACCTACAACTCTTCGACATTGTCATAGAGCTGTACTGGCTTTGTCCAGCTTGCTATCCAGATGTTTTCCCCAGGTCAGTTTTCTGTCGATAACCACCCCTAGGTATTTCACCTCGTTGGACAGCTTAAGCTGGGTTTCATTTATTGTAGGCATTTTTCTGTTGCTCACCTTTCGTTTTCTGGTAAAGAGCATAACCTCTACATTGTGGGGATTCACAGAAAGAGACGTTGCCCTGCACCACTTTTCTAGGATGCGTAGTGCCCTTTGCATCAGTTCGCAATATGCTTCCCTGTCAGCAGTATGATTATATCATCTGCATATCCTATGGTGTACAGGCCCTCGTTGTACTATGTTCCATAGCAAGGGGGAGAGTACCCCTCCCTGAGGACAGCCCTTCGTAACACTCCCTGAGACAGTTGCGCCTGCGACACTAATTTCAACTGTTCTGCTCTCGAGTACATTTCCTATCCACCTGCGCAAACCTGGCGGTACGGTTCTGTCCCGAAGAGCTTTGTTGACTGCTTCGAAGGTAGTTCGATCGAACGCACCCTCGATGTCTATGAAAACTCCTAGGGAGTTTTCGCCATTGTCCTGGGCTCTCTCTATCCTGCTCATCAGAACGTGGAGAGCGGATTCCGTAGATTGCCCTGGTGTGTAGGTGAATTGGTTGAAGTGTAGCGGTCTTTGGGTTAAGACCTTACCCCTGATCCACCCATCGCATAGCCTCTCCAATATATTCAGTAAAAACGAGGTAAGAAAAATTGGACGGTATGATTTGGCAGATGAGTAGTCACTCTGGTTTCGGTAGGAAGACTACCCTGGCTATTCTCCATTTCTCGGGTACGTGTGCAAATGCAAGGCACGCCCTGAGGATAACCACCAGTTCGTCCAGTACAGACCACAGGCCCCACTGAAGGGGACCCGAGAAAATCCCATCCGTGCCTGGTGACTTATATGGGGAGAATGCCTTGACGCCAGTATTGTTCCGGTTCGATTTACGACTTCTCTCGCCAATTGCCAGTCCTCCGCAGAGGAACATCTCGAGTTGTGAGGAAGTTCCGTAACGTTCCCTAGTAGTATCGACCCTGGGAAGTGTGTTGACAGAAGTGTTTTTGCTGTGTCTATAGCAGTGTCAGTATAGGTACCGTCCTCCTTTCTGACACAGCCCACTTGTCTAGGATCTTTGGAGATCACCTTAAGCAATCGGGATGCTGCAGGTGTACTTCTGTCTCTTTACAGAAGAGTCTTCATGATTCCCGTTGCTTTGAGCGAATTTCCTTCTTATACGACCTTTGGTATAGTTTGTAGACCTCCCAGTCGGACGTATTTCGGGATGACTTGGCTCTGTTGAAGAGTCTCCGCAGTTGGGTCCTTTTGATCTCAAGACTCATGCTCCTCCATGTGGCGGAGCCAGGTCTGAGCTGTCCCCTTCTCAGGGGCGAGGCGTGCTCATAAGCACTCATAATCCGCCCAGTGAGTGCGTTGACTCGCTTACGAACGTGGGTTCGTTCCCTCGGTTGAGGATTTCCAAATTTGTCCCTAACAGATATTCTAGAGGTGTTTTTTCCCTTGCTCGCAGAAGTCGACCAGCTTCGCCACCTCCTTGCTGGGGGATAGCTCTGTGGCGTCTATTGGCACGTAGGATGAGGCTACAATAACCTCTTCTTTGCCCTTTCCGAAGTCCAGGTGTACTTGGACAGCCGTTAGGTCCTGTCAGTAGGATGGCTTCTATATGACCTGAAAGGCAAACACATGTACTTGGTCTTTCAATAATTGCTCCAACAAAGATTTTCCTTTGGGAGGAGTTGTCGCTCCATCCACATACCCGGTTGCCTGTGCTCCAGGGTTCTTGGATAAAAGCTATTGTTGTCTGCTCAGCCTCCAGGTGTCGACGTAGAAGAACAGTCGCCCCCGGGAGCGGCGCAGGTTTGCCTGAACTATGGCCAAGCCGGTGGTTTTGGCCATCAGGCTTGTACTGGTGGGTCGACCTGACTCCGAGTTATCCATTTGCATAGGCGCTCCCTGAGCCGAGGCAGTCTCACCTCCCTCTTTCAACTTGGTCACCTTGCAGGTGACCTGATCAAGCAGGTAAAATAATTTACCTGCTTTTTCGGCTAAGGCGTCTCTCTCCTTTCTCAATAGTTTGAAAACAAGGAGTTTGCCCTGAGGTTTTTCCTTGACGGCCTCGTGGAAGAGGATCCACCTTGGTATGCCTGCCCATGGGTTTTGAGCAGCCAGGCGCCCCCTCTGGACCCCAGTCTCGACAGGAGGGCCTGGGATCCAAAGAGTCGCCTTGGTTAGCTCAGACAGCTCATTTCCTGGGAGTACGGTAAGCCTTGCTCCCTCCCACAGAGGTTTCATGGCTTCGACCGCCTTTACCAGAAAGTCGCGTGCAACTTCGTCGGTGCAGGTGATTCTCAGCGCTCCCGCTGCGAAGCCACAGCGCATGAAAGTGGGAGCTCCCTGCGCCGTGTCCAGCGCGTTAGCCACAATGTGGCCGAGCTCTTTCTTGATAAGTGTTGCCTTTTCCTCGGTGAGGGGGCAGCTTTGGTCCGACCGGCAGACAATGGCCAGCCTGAGGTGGCTGGCCACTGCCTCCCTGAAGGACCGTGCCGCCGAGACAACCTTTGTCTGCCTGGCGCGCGTTTGCTCCCCGGCCTTCGCCCTCTTTCCAGGACGAGTACCAGGTGAGGGTGTGTTACCGGGTGAACTTTGGCGCTTGCCGGTCGCCGCACCGCTTTGAGCCGGCAGGGTTTTACCCCCGCTCGTGCCCTCAGTGGCCGCGCCCGACGTAGGCTGTGTTTTGATGATAGAGCTTGTCTGTCCCTCTTCCTTCTGTTGTAGCGCCTTTCGCTTCTGTAGCTGCCTCCTTGCTGCCCCCGACAGCTTCTTCTTCTTCGGAAGGTCTTTCGGTACCACTGGCCTGGCCAGATCGTCCGCAGCCCCTCCTTGCTGCTCCAAAGCTTTTGTGCTAGTATCCATCGATCTTGGTTTGCATTCATCCGTCGGGCTCCCCACCCGCCATGGAGCCCGCACTGGGGACCCTTGATTTTATTTCCAAATAGGGTTAATAGACATTTTGCATCAGTTTTTATCGGGAATCTCCTACCATACAGATACTGGTAAAACTTTTTGACACCAAATACAATAGCTAAGGCTTCTTTTTCTAATTGACAGTATTTTTGTTGACTACTAGAAAGGATTAAGGATGCAAAACTTATAGGTTTTACTTCATTATCAATGACATGTGAAATCATAGCGCCCACACCATAATAAGAACTATCAACAGTTAAATTTACTGGTAAGTTTGCGTCGTAATGCTACAAAATGGGATCAGAGCTAAAAATGTTTTTAATTTTATTATATGCCATTGTACACTCTTCAGACCAAATAAATTCAAAATTTTTTTTAGTAAATTGTACCAAGGCCGAAGTACTGAGGCAGCATTAGGTATAAATTTATTATAGAAATTAACAAAACCCAAAAAAGATCTAAGTTGAGTTATATTTTGAGGTACTGGAGCTTCGACAAATGCCCTAACCTTATCTTTACTTGTATGTAACCCGTATTTATCAATTGTGTTACCCAAATAGTGTACTGAATTTTTGAAAAGTTCGCATTTGTCTAATGCTACTGTAAACCCACTTTTTTTTAACCTATCCAAAACTCTTTTTTAATGAGAACCCCTGTTTTTCCCAGTAATTAAAATATTGTCTAAAAAGCAAACAACCACATCTAAACCTGCTAAGACTTTCTCCATTATTCTCTGAAACATTGCCGGGGCACTAGCAATACCAAAAGGCAAATGATTATAAATAAATAAACCCTTCTGACTATTAATAGTTCTAATTTTTTGACTCATTGTCTAACCCAATCTGCTAATATGCCTGTGAAAGATCAATTTTTGAAAACTCCACTCCACCTTGTAATTTAGAAAATAATTCCTCGATACGAGGCAATGGATATTTATAAATTTAACAATACAGGAGGATTAAGCGTAATTTTATAGTCACCACAAATTCTGATGGTTCCATTTTTCTTAGCTACTGATACAATGGGTGTTGCCCAATCGCTGTATGATACTGGGCTCAAAATGTTTTCGGTGAAGAGACGGTCTAGCTCAGCCTCGACTCCTCGGCAACGGGAACAGAACGGCTTTTGCAGAAAATAGGCTTGGAGCCCTCTAGCATGTCATCGCAGAGTACCTCCATTCAATTTACCTAAAGAAGGAGAAAGTACTTTAGAATATTTTTCTGACAAAAATTTCTTTATCTGACTTACATCATTTAAATCTTCAATTTGCAGTAAGTTTTCTTTTTTATCAATTAAATTATTAATACTATTTACACTTAATTTAAATAGCTTGAAAAAATCCCTACCCAATAACGGAGGGCCCCCATTAGGAATTATGTACAACCGTATTGTTTCTGTTTTCAAATTAAAAGTAACTTCTACCTCAATAAATCCCAAAAGAGCAATACCTGAACCATCATAACTTGCTAAAGTTTTGCTGGTCTGACAAATAATAAACTTATTAAAATATTCTTCTCTAAATTGTTCAGAAATTACAGAAACCGAGGCCCCAGTGTCCAATTGAAAAGTAAACAACTGTTTGTTTACTGTTTCAAGGGTAATTTCATCATTTGAAGTAGATAAATATAAAATATGATCAAAATTGCTATGCTCATCATCAGATGATGAATAAGAATTATTATTATATAGAAAATAATTACCCCTTTTTAATTTTTTCTGGCAGATATTAGCTAAATGACCCTTTTCGTTACAAAAATTACAAAAATATTTTTTTTCTACCGCAGACTTGGCAGCTGACATTTGACGTGTTGACAGGTTGACGTTGACTTGGGCCGGCTCCATCATGTGCTTCTTGCGCGCTCCGGTTGAACTTACAGCAACGGCTAAAGTTAGGACGCCACACCAATGTTGCCAATTCGTTGGACTTACGACATATGGCGGGAATTTTATATAGCCATCTTGGAAACTTTTTGTTAGTCAAAAGTATAAACACGTAATGTTATTGAAACTATTGTTTGGAATTTCAGTTCTTGTTTAATTTTTTATTCAACATATTCAAAATCTACAACAATACTACAATAAAACAGCAATTATTCGACAATAATTTTTAAGTTTATTTAATAAAAATAAGTTTCACAATTATATAAAAAACAAGTCGTTCAGGAATTAAATGGAAATGCAGGCAATTTAAAATTCAGCACTAGTCATTAAAAAAATACAAATTAATGGTATTTGCTGCTGTTGAATAATTTATACATAGCAATGATCATTTTCAGGATCAACAGAAGTAACAGCTGAATGAATACCATATAATGTTTCTGTTTTAGTTTCCTCAATGTTAGGTCTTCGACTACAGTTTTTATTTTTATTTTTCTTTCGTGTCGAATGAAATGATATCTGTATGCAGATCTTTTTATTGGCCGGCACTGCAATACAGTCTACTTTTACATCAAACTTTTTTGTTTCTATATGACTAATAAGTTCAGCCTTTTTGATACTCTCTAGAATAAGCTTTAATTGATCAGTTGCATTCGTCTCCGTTTTTAATTTTTGGACTAAACTTAAAGCTCTTGAACTTATTTCATCTATTATTTTTTTATTGTTTGTTGAAGATGTGGCTAGGTCTTCAATAATATTGTGAATTTCGTCGAAAGTGATGGACACTTTCTATCGCTGTTAAAGTTATATTATTACTTAGATTATTACTCATACTGAACTTATAGTAATTCAATGCAATATAATGGATATGTTTACATATTATTGATCTTATATTAAACTCCAAACAAGTACAAGTAAATGTATGTAAACATATACAACAAATGGAGCATATTAATGGGCAGCATATTTTCCCATCAAAAATATTTTGATTTACCATGAATTTATTTTTACTTGAATCACTGGTAATGGCAAAACACTCCATATCGAGTATGTCTACCTTAAATTTGGCAGAGATTGCCTCACGATGTCTGGCACGAATATTATTAATTAATGTTGAAGGATTACCTCTGGTTAGTTTTATGATTCTTTCAAACTTTTTATTATTTAGGAATTCCATTAAAACGTGAATTGTCTTGTCCAGGCCTTTTATCTTTTTCCTTGCAAATAATAATATGTCTTATGCATACTTTGGACGTGCATATTAGTATTTGCAACTGACTTTGCCCGAAAAAAGCCCATTTATCACAAATAGCTACATAATAATTAATAAAATATTCCCTAAAATGTAAGGTTGACTCATTATCTAAAATATCTAAGAAATTTGTCAGACCCTCTTGGAAGTTTTGTACATCTAGAAGTGTTTGTAGATACTTTAATGTTTTACATACCCATTCTCTCTTCTCGGGATTATTAATTTTACATAAATTAGACTACCAAGCACGATCAATATGCCAGGAATAATAAAGCTGCCTATTCGGATGGCCCATAACAATTTCCCATGGGTTATAAAAAACGTTTGTTTATATCTGACATAAATGTATCAGTTTTTATAGTGTCAAAGTTATCTCTTATTTTTTGAAAGAAAATTTGATTTATTAAATATTCTTTTCTATTTGAAAACATAAATGCCAAAGGTATGCCTTCATGAAACTCATCAATACTTAAAATTCTTGTGAGTTCAAAGTCATACGCATTCAATCCATGTGTGCTATCAATAGCAATAAATGTAGTTCCAAACTTTCGAAACAAATCTCACTGGACTTTGTCCATAATAATTAGGCAAAAATCTTGTTTCATTAGATTAAATTCCGAACATATTTCTCCTTGTTTTTTGTGATATAACAAAGGATTGTTGTCGCTTTCCAAGCATTGTGTTATCCACACTGGTCGCATCATCAACATGTCTACACCCATTTTGAAAATTGAGATTATATACTGTTGCAATATTTTGAATAACTTTTCTAGTGAGCATATTACTTCTATCAAAAGTATCGTTTAATGTTTCTCTAACTGCATTCAGGATTCTAAATAAAATAGTACATTAAACATAATAATAATATTAATAATAATGAACTCTTACTTTGATGCTGGAACGCCCAACATTAATTTTGAAGCTATAACTTCTTTATCTAGTTGACTGATTCTGAGGTATTTGATTTCATTTTCATGTCCATAATGTCTCTGTAATATTTAGCATAACATTTTTCAGTACTGCTATGTTCACAGACTGTAATAGTACTGGTACAAAATATGTCAGTCCTTCATGATCCTTCAATTTTTCGAAAACGATGTCAATTTTCTAAAGGTTTGGGCTGATGTCCGAAAACACATTGTTTTAAAAAAAATATTGGCTAAACTAAAAGTATCTAAAATCTAAATAACTTTGGGTAAAAGATTTCACAGTTTGTTTTCTTTTTAGACAAAAAAGAGAAGGCAATTATATTTTCTCAATACAGAGTATCTGTGCGACTTACCAGATCGGAAACAATAGAATTAACTTCTCTTTACACAAGAATTTTGGGATCGTTTTGTTCCTGTTGATTTAAAAAACTGGACACTATTAATTTTTTCTTCATTATTTAGCCACTTCTCTAAACCATGAACTTCTTCACGATGTCTGTTCACGCAGCTTTGGTTCGAAAGCAACTTACCACACTCTAAACAAGCTACACCCATAATCATAGAAGAAAAACGCAAGTTAAGGATTTTGAATGAGAACACCAATATTTCAACTTGTTTTGATGTTTATTCGCTTTGCACTTGTTTTGTTGGTTAAGAAATGTGGCAACATTGGTAGAATGTCCTTACTATAGCCGCTCGTGAACTTACGCCGTGCGATTTGGGGTGCGACGTCATTGTTCCGTGATTTCATGGGTGGCTGAAACTGAGGTGGCCTTCGCTGCGGCGGCGCCGGCCCCCTGTTGCCAAATTCTCTTCCTCCTTGTTGATGCACGTTGTCTTGATAGAAAATTTCGTCTTTCACGGTTACGTCATGCTGATTTCGTACGATGTCAGCTATAATTTTCAAATAATATCACTATTATTATTGCTATTTAGCCAAAATAATACTTTTCTAAACTCTTTGAGGGGAATGTGTAAATATTAGCTTGCCTTGTAGTCTTCCCGGAGGAACTTAGTGATGGTAAAGCTTATTCTATGTCTACTAATGGAACAGAAGCTAGTTCAGGTTCTAGAAGAAAATAGAAGCTATTTTCTTGCTTGCTGCTTCCTCGCAGAAAGCTTATATCGTAATTATTCTTCTCATCAGCAATTGATAATATTTGTCCTGAGAAAAACTTTGTTTGCTTGCCTGGAATTCGAACTAAAACAAGATATTGAACCGTTGGTGTTTTGATAGTGATCTGTGGGGTGTTGTTATCTTCATCAATGTCTGAGTTATGGTCGTCACAATCAGAACTTGAAAATAAAACTCTGGCTGCTTTATCAACATCCGCTTTTCTTGGCTTCCATAGTTTAGAATATTTTTTCTTGCTTTTCTGTTCTCTCAGACGTGCAAGCTCTTCTATTTCAGTCTTGACGGGATGTCTGTCACCACTGAACTCTTGCCTTTCTTTCTTTTGTGACCTGATTTACGAGTTTCTGCTCTTAGATACTCTCTGAATCCAACTGGGCTTTTTGTGTTGTACAAAGCACTTCTATCATTTTGTATCACTTGAGAAAAGAAATTCACGTTTGGTTTAGACTTAGACGGCTCTTCGATGCCTTGCTATTTTAAAAATGAAGGCTGCAGTTCAATTGTAGGTGACGCAAAAGTTGGTTTGATATTTTCTTGACCGTTTGTGACCTCACTTTGAAAAAAATCATCTTCCGTAAAGATTTCTTAATCAAAAAGGAAGGCACCAGTTTTCCTAAATCCGGATATAATATTGGAAGGTGTCAAATGCTACTCCCATAATTTCGGCAACCTGGTAAATAGTCAACGTTTGTCCTGGGTGACGATGCATCCATGATTCTGCTGCACCATTATAATAGTTTTGAAATGGACCAAACACGGATACGTCGAGATCTTGGAGTTCATGACTCGTATGTGGAAGGATAGTTAGTTATCCTTTGCGAAATTGAGCGCAACTGTATTTAAATGGTTCTCATGATTGTCCAATAAAATAAGAGTAGGGTTTTCTTTTGTCGATGAAGTCAATTTCACAAATTGCTTCATAACTCCGATGAACATCTTTCCAGTCGTCCCACCTGCCGGTTGAGCGAGACCCAAGGTTCTAGGTGGAGCACCATTTTACTTGTGGGTTTCGAATTTCTTTCTTGGGAAAATCATAATTGGTGGCAAGGTTCTGCACTGGTGACCTTGTTTAATTGTCTAGCTGCTTTACAGGTCAATACTTTTTTGGTTCTTGCACTGTTGTAGCGCTCGTTTCATCTAAACAAAACATTCTCGTACTATCGCCACAAGCAGGATTTCGTTTTATTCCTTTTTTAAATTGTAAAAAAAATCTTGACATTATGTTTATTGAATCACGTGCACCTCGTAAGACTACAAGCTTCCGGCTTTCTTAGTGTCAGATCTCCATGGCGTACGTATTGGGCGGAATTCTTAAGTTATGATGCAAAACCAATGCATATGCTAAGTGTCTAGCTTCCATAGTATCCAACACGTACCATATTTTAGAGCAAGTTACTAAATATTCTTTCAGACGCTCTTCATGCTCTTGTTCAAACACTTTTCTGTTTGCATACTTTGGAGGCATTCGAAATGTAAGACTATCGTTGTTATTACTTTTACTCACATAGCGAGATAAGATTACATGGTTCACATTTTTTAGTTCTGCAGCTTTTCTTAGACTCATGTCATTTCTTACTAATTCTACGGCTTCACTCATGCTTGCCTGACTATGTAAACCTTTGTTCGTTTTTCGTAAACGATTTCGCACCATATTGACTCTCTAAAAATAAATATAGCGAAAATTCAAGCATAATCATTATAATGGGGTACAATGTAACACTGTTTTATGGAACGCCGTTACATTGTACCCCAACTAGATAAAAATATTCAACTACAAACTGTCAAGATTTTTACTTTGACGTTATTCTTAGAAAAATGCATAAAAAGTAGCTCAAATACGCCATTTATTCATAAACAAAATATCACAAACCCTGGTTCCAATAGTTTTCCCGTAAAAGTGAATGTTTTATCACTGGAAATTAAAATTTTTGACTGCCAGAAGTTAAATTCTTCCTCACAAAACTCACACAATAATCTGGTCCTCGAATCAACTAACTTCATGTGTAACTGGAATAAATAAATCCCCACTTGTCCCTAACTTTCATTAGTATTGATGTAGATATTCAATTCTCTCACATCCAAACAATACAATACTTCATTTTTTATTTTTGAATGTAAATCGGCTTAGAAATTTCATAAATAAACATAACACAAACATCATCTGCGGCAGCGGCTTGTTGCCAACGTTTATGACAATATACCTAAATGCACAATTCTCATTGTCTGCCAAAGCGTACACAGGTATGTGATTTTAATTATTATTTCGTTATATAATGTACAAAAGTTTTGCAATAATACACATAATTTATTATGAGATTCTACTTTATAATTATTTTATATGCAGATTGTCGTTCGATCTTGTATAGAAATGTAATAGAAATCTCAATAAGCTGTACTGTACAATAAGGCAATCAAAGAAATATTGAAACGTAAGGGCGACATTATGATGTGCAATTTAAATTAACATCAATTAACAAATATATCAATCGCGAAACATCTATTTGCAGTGAACATAAAAAATAGCGTACACTTTTCATTAGCCATTGTTTCATACCGCATGAAAATTACAAATGTACACTATTTTCAGACGCTTCCTCTCCTTTCGATTTCCTTTTTAATTCTTCTCCCTGCGTTTTTCTTTCTTCGCGGCATTTCCAAACAAATATTATCCAAGAAAATGCAAACACACTTATTTAATCACTGAATAACCAGCTGCATTTCACACTTCTAAACTCATAAACTGCAAGTAGAGTTATTATAAAAACTACAACTACAATTTAGAATAAACAACAATGAAAGCAAATCGGTTCTGTTCAATTGTTTCAAATGTGCAATTTGCAATTGTCATACTCATCACTCATCATAAAATAACTCGTAGATTAGAACAGTAATTTTCGAAAATGTCGAACGGCCGTGTTCTTCTTACACACCTGCTAGCTCTTGGACACAACTTTGATTTGCGCTAGCGCTAGATGTCATATAAACTATTGAAATTCGAAAATGTTAGAAGAGAAAGGCAGAATATATGATGTCAATTTAATTAATATACGAATAGAGGAATCGTATACGAAACGACGTTGACATAGCATGTTCACGAATGAAATTATAAAGGGGGGTAATTATGAAATTTTATCTAGTGAATATGTATGGAAATGTATGTTCACCAAAATCATTCAAATATAGATGCAGAAAATATGCTTACACACCGCACAACTTGACTGGAACAGTTCACTGCGGTAATGATGCGATGCAAGAAAACCTGGCATAAATACCTATTTATTATTTGCAGTAGAATAGAACTATGAATTAGTTTATTTATATACCATGCTTTTAAATTGTATTTAGAGAATATACTCGCAAGTATATTGTGTTAATACAACTTTAAATAATTATTAATAATTATTTTTCTAAAATATATTATTACTGTAATTAATGAAATCATAATTAAACCTAAACTCAAATTTGAGCACAATATATACCTATACAATAATAATAACATACAGGGTGTCCCAGCGGTGGGAGGAAGTAGGATTACTCCTAAACGGAGAAACATATCGGCGGTTTTCGGAACAGGATAACTTATGTGAGTGCATATTCTAAAATTATTTTCATTTATACAGGGTGTACATACAAAGAGTGGCTCATAAAACATACGTTTTTTTTAAATTAAACACTCCATATTTGATACCATAAATTGAAAGTCCCATCAAAACGGTATAACATAGTATGGGTCTGTTAAGTGTCATTCAGGAGTTATGGGCACTTATATAGTCCTACATAGTCCTCATATTTTATCAGAGTTCTGAAGAGTTGGCTACTTTACACACCACTTTACCCTTTAAATAGTTAATCAACGGGAATAATATTGGACATTTAACTGTGGTATGCAAAGAATGCAGTCCAAATCAATCTTGGATCAGATGAAATCTTCCAGTAATATAGGGAACCAATGGATTCAGAAGATATGTTTTTACTGCTCCCTGGCTGAAGAAAGAAGAAATGTACAACTAATTTTTGGCCAATAGGTGTGGGTATCAAAAGATTTGATTTTGAGAAACATAAGCATTTTCATGAGCAAACTAGACAAAAAAATTTAGGGAATTAAAAAAAACAATCAGTGAGTCGGAAAAATTGTGGAGTTAGCATAATACATCAAAACGTGCAATCTATAGGTAACTGTGTAGTCGAGTTGATGTCATAACACAATCTGTCACCATAGAATGTGACAGATTGTCATGGAACACTGGAAAACGGAGGAACAGTTAATAACATTCAACCTTAATTTTTACTTGGTGGCAAGTTACTGCAGACCGAACAACAATGAGCACGGATGAACGGTAATATATTTAAGAAGTGGCACTCAAAGGTAAGAACGAGAAGAATATAAAAAGTTCTCGATTAAAAATCAGATTGAGTGTGCAGTGAGTGAGGTTATTATTGAGAAAAGAGAACTGCTTATATCTCTATCTATAGACCGTCAGGTGCAAACACTGAAATGTTTTTCTCTCAGTTTGAACAAATCTTAAATGGCGTATATAATGAAGGAGGAGATGTTGTAATTCTGGGCGATTTCAATATAAATCTGAAAGAGGAAACTATAAATAAACATAGATTTTGTGAAATGATAGACTCTTTCAATATCGAATACAAGATTAATGATTATACCAGAGTTACAACATCGTCTCAGTCATGTTTGGATGATATTTTAACTAATATTCAAGACTGCATTGCGGCTGAGGTATTACATACCACTATATCAGATCATTTTGCTCAAAAATTAACATTTTTGGAGTGGGAAACAACATGCTGCTATTCTTATAGGAGATGTTTCAATAGAAATAATATGGGAATATTCGAGGGTTTACTGAAAAATCAAAATTGGTCTCATATTTACAACATAGCGAATGACAAAATAAATGAGCAATGGGATAGGTTTGTTGACTTTTTTATGGAATAATTTGCAGAATGTTTTCCATTGAAAAAAATACCAAACAATATAAAATTGAAATTTAAAAAAATATATGATCCTGAGATAGAGGAATGTAAGAATCGGCTGAATGTATTTTATACAATGAGTAGATCGTAGATTCACTGATTATTATCGACTTGTAAAAAAGAGTACAATGCTAAACTGGAGAAAAAATTATATGAGAAAAAATAACTCAATCTGATAATAAATCCAAAACACTGGCAAGTAGTAAACATTATAACGGGAAAAGGTAATGTAAACAAATCCATAAAAGTTAAGGGAAATGCACAAGATATTGCTGATGGCTACCTTAAGTATATGTCAGACTCTTCCAACAAAATGATAATTCAACAAAACCAGCTCAACTCAAAAATATGAAATATATCTTTGTTAGGCCAGTTACTATAAGTGAATTCATGAATATAGTTAAAAGTCTGAAAAATAAAATGAGCAGTAGGGTAGACGGAGTTCCGAACACATTGATAAAATTCGTCAGTCTTTCAAATCCGGTATATTTCCAGATCAGTTAAAAACTGCATGTATTATTCCCGTTTTCAATATTAAGGGAGATCCAAAAATCATAGATAACTATAGACCAATAAGCTTATTATGTGCATTTTAATTTTTTTTCGAAACGGCTATGTGTAATAGATTGATACACTTTCTTACATCATGTAACATAATTAGTAGTTCTCAACACGGTTATTTGAAAGGAAAATCTACCCAGACTGCAATATTCCAGTTCATACAGAATATAATAAAGTCATCAGATAATGAAAATTTGGCATTAGGTTTTTTTTGATCTTTCTAATGCATACGATTGCTTGAATCATGAAATATTGCTGAATAAACTGGGGGATTGCGGCATAAGGGGACAAGATGAAGTTGAGGGAAAATCTGTGATAACAAACTTAGAAATTCCACAGGCAGCATTATTGTTAAAGTTTTGGCGAGAGAAGGTCGTGTCTGAGTGAAGCGGCTCGAATCTTCGTTATGCCACTAACACGTGAACAGATAATTGAACTGAAAAACTGGGCTGAAATAGTTGTAAAACAGCTATTCAAGGAGCCAGATTTCATAAAACAAATAATTGAGAGTGTATCAAATGTAATTGTTAAAAGTATAAAACAATAGCTGGCTACATATAAGAAAAGAGTGAACGAGCTGAATTCCAATATCCATGATATGAAGATAGAGCAAGAAAAACATGTGGAAAATCTCAATGACAAGATAAATTTACTGAGTGCCAAAATCAATGATTCGTCAGTGGCGTTTCAAAATCCCATGCAAATAATATCTGAAATATCTGAAATTAAACAACGAGAAAATAATATAATCATGTTTGGTGTTCCTGAGGATAATGCTGACCAAGAGGCAATAGTTAAGGATGTTGTCAAAATTATTATTCCGGATTTTGAAATGACAGGATCAAAAATACATCGTTTAGGAAAACCCTCTGCTGGGAAAACTCGACCTTTAAAAATAATTATGCCTGATAGTTCGAAACACTCACAACTCATTAGAAATAATAAGATGATACAAGCTGTTGACCGGTTCAAAGATATATGCAAAGGGAGCTTTTTGTTAGACTGTGCCAGGAATTGAATGAGCGTCAGGAGTCCGGTGAAAGTGACTTGATTAAAAACTAAATCACACATCCAGTAGTACCTCCCAAGAAAATTCTAGGAAGTAATCAAAATATTATTGTAGTTACTGACAGCTGGTTACACGATTGAGTAAACAATGGAGAATTATTTCCAGATAATTTCGTAACTTACCGAAAAGACCGCAGAACTCGAAGTGGAGGTGTATTAGTAGCAGTGAACAGTATATTATTTAAATCAGAAATATGTGAACATATATGATGTTCTATTGAGAGAAATGCTTTATTGTCGAAAAAATGTAAATTTTGTAGACAAAGCAAAATAAAAATATCAAAATCAAACAATACAAAAACAAAAGAAAGTCAAAACTAAAAATTAAATTAAAATTAAATAAATTTATATAATATAAAACAAAAATATAAAAATATAAAGATGTAAAAATATAAGATAATAAGTATCAGAATGTAACCTACAGCTGTATATTCGGTTAGAAAGTAAGTTAATATACAGCTGTAAATTCATTCAGAAGGTAAACACTAACTATATCACAAAACAAAAACAAATTTTGTACAAACAATAAACCAGTGCGTGAGCTGAGCAGAAACGTGCCTTAGTGAAAAAAGTCGCTTACTGCATAAAAGGCTCTCTCCAGTAAGTATGATTTCAAAACCTTTCGAAATTCAGGAAAAGATCTTATGGATTTGATTTCAAATGATAGATGATTGCATTTTTTTGCATTGTACAGTATAGAACTTTTAACCAACTCTGAGCGAGGGGTTGGCAGATAAAGATCATGCTCCGTGTTTCTAAGCGGATAGTTGTGAGATGGCCTCTCTGGAATAGAAGATACGTGCTTGCGGATTAAGGATACAGATTCAAATATGAATAGGGACGGAAGAGTTAATATTTTAAATTTTTTAAAGTAATCCTGGCAGTGAGTCCTACTGCTAAGTCTCAGTGAATACCGAACAGCTCTCTTCTGCAGTTTAAAAATACGTTCAAATTGAGTTGCACAACACGTACCCCAGAATGGAAGGGCGTATCGGAGATGCGACTCAAAAATGGCATAATAGACTGTTCTAGAAGAAGACAAGTTGAGCTCCTTGGAAACTGATCTCAGCGCAAAGCAGGCAGAACTTAACCTTTTTGATAAAGCATCGATGTGCGAGTCCCATTTTAAGCGGTTGTCTACAATAAGCCCCAAGAATTTCACAGATTCAACGGCCTCAATAGTGATGTTATTAAGTACAAAAGATTGCAATGTACTTTTATATGATAAAACTTTTGTTTTAGAAACATTGAGGCATAGGAGATTTGAATCGCACCAAGATTTAATCGTGACTAAGTCTCTAGATACAGTCCTATGAAGTGTCGTAATATCCGGGTTGCTCCACGTGAAACTAGTATCATCCGCAAAGAGGCAGATTTCACCGCTAATGTTCAGACTAGCAATGTCGTTGATAAAAAGCAGAAACAAAATAGGGCCCAGTACTGAACCTTGAGGCACTCCATATTGATACAATAGATTTTCTCTGTATCAAAGTATCAACGGAAAATATGAAAACCTTATATATAGCTGCTGATTATATATATTCCTCCAAAAACAACATTTGAAGAATATGATGAATTCTTTGGATTTATGGAAAACATTTTCGAAGAGAATAAATTCATTATTATTGGGGATTTTAATCTCTCTGAGTTACAAGAATTCTACGACACTGGTAACCAAACGAATCTAATACGGCGATTTGTTGGTTTCTTGAACTTCGGTGACTTAGTTCAATGGAATTCAATCAAAAACATCAATTACAGGCTGCTGGATTTAGTGATATGTTCAACCGAATCTACAAGTGTTGTGCAAAATAATGTAGATCCATTAGTACCCATAGATCCCCATCATCCAGGACTTCTGGCACAGCTTGCCGACGACTTTGTAAGCTTCAAAAAATTTCCATCAATTATTAAAAGGTATGACATGAAAAGAATCGATGTACAAAAGTTTCCTCGGTTATTGTGTGATATTAATTGGACTCAAAGAAAGGCTGAAGAATAACCCACGCGATTTTTGGAACTATGTAAATTCAAAAAAAATAAGTCTCGCATTCCGGATCAAATGACTTATCATAATCAGACACATACGTCAGCGCACTCGATCGTAAATGCGTCTGTAACACACTTCAGTGGTGTATATAGTCAAGATGACAATGGCGACAACAGTGATACTTACCTGCCAAATCATACAAACCACCCTTACTTGAATTTAACATCAATTGCAACTCAACAAATAATTGAAGCTACTAAAAAACTGAAGAATAAGTTGTCCAGCCAAAACCGTTAAATCGTTAATAAATAGCCTTTCAGCGCCGCTAGAGGTTATATATAACTCCATCATAATAAATCGCTATTTCCCAAAAATATGGAAAATGTCAAAAGTGTTCAAGTCTGGAAAGGTAACATGTGTTGAAAATTATAGCCAATTACATTAATATCAGTTTTCTCTAAAATACTGGAAATTATACTATCAGATATGATCTATAACCATGTTTGTTCCTCATTGTCAATTTTTCAACATGGCTTTATCAAAGCACGTAGTACTGCAACTAATCTTTGTATATTCACTCAATTTGGTTCAGATGTACTTGATAATAAAAATCAAGTTGATGTTATCTACAACAACTGCTAACGAAATTGTTTAACTTTTGCATTTCACCCGGTATTCAGTTGCTCCTGAAATCATATTTATCTGATCGATGTTGTTATGTTGAATGTGATGGTATAAAATCCTCCTGCTTTGTAGCGAGTGCGGGTGTCCCACCAGGGTCAAATCTTGGGCCATTGTTATTTATATTAGTTATAAATGACATAGCCTAAGGCTTCTCATAAACTGCTATTTGCGGATGACATGAAGATATATCGTGAAATACAAAGTGAAGCAGACTGTCTCACATTGCAGGAGGACCTAAATTCGTTGACTAATTGGTGTATTCGTAATAAATTGTACTTAAATACAAATAAATGTAAAATAATGACATTTACTCGCAAAATCCTAGCAGCAACTTTCAACTATGTAATATAATCAAAGGATCTTGGGGTTCTGTTTGATCAAAAACTCACGTTTTCCAATCAATTTCAGAATGTGATATCAATTTCAATGAGAAATTTGGGATTTTTGATACGCAACTGCAAGGAATTTAGGACCTTTGGCTCCGTGAAAACCATTTATATCAGGAGCAAATTAGAGTATTGCAGTGTCGTTTGGAATCCGTCCTATATGAAACATGCATATTTCAAAAAACATGATGTTTATCCAGAAAGAGGTCATAGCATTATGATTCATTGTTGGACGAGTTTCATATGACATCTCTAAAGAAATTAAGGGAAAGTCGAAATATGTGTTTTGCATATAAAATCATGGACAAATTGATTGTCCACCTCTATTGTCTCAAATGCTATTCAATGTACCGCGTATTTCATCTAGGTTTTGCAACACATTTCATATTCCTATTTCCAATAACTGTGCATCATTTTTATTCTCCCATATCTACTATATCTAGAAGTGTTAATAAGGTTCCTAGTGTAGATATATTTTTTCTAACGTTTAAAAAATTCAAAAAAGAGATGTTCCGTTTCATTCCGAATTGATTATGTTATATGTGAAATTATTTATAATGCTAATAATAATACACCTGTAAATGGGCTTTTGGGCCTGCTGGATGTAATAATAAACAATAAATAAAAATAAAATAAATAAATAACAGGACCTTTACCATTCATTATTTATCTAAACGATTTGCATAACTTCATGAACCTCAATGAGAACTGCAAATTGATAAATGATGCGGATGATACAAATATCCTTGTCAAGAAAATGATCAGTCTGTCTGTTGTCTGTTGTTAATACAGATTTATACTTTGAAAGAGCCAAATCTTGGTTCATACAAAACAAGCTGATTCTCAATTGAAATAAATCAAACTTTGTACTGTTTAAAACAAACTATGCTCGCATTGACATGTCAACCCAACTTAACTTTGGTAATAATAACTTTAAAATTAGTAAACACTCCTGGGAGTCGAAATAGATAGTTTTTTATGCTGGAATATCCACGTCGAGCAACTCTTTAAGAGTCAAGTTTGTTACTCACTTAGGGTATTTAAAAAATATTATATATAATAATATAACTTTCACTCTCTGAAAATTGTATATCATGCTACTTTGGAGTCAAGAATAAGATATAATTTGATATGTTTTGGCAATAGGCGAGATATTGGAAAAGAGTTCTTAGTTCAGAAACGAGCTTTGAGAATAATATTGAATTTGAAATACAGAGAGTCTTGTAGAGGTTACTTCAAGCAAAACAGTATCCTAACCGTAACTGCGTTATACATTCAAGAATGTCTTTTATTTTTATTTAAAAATAAGAATTTATTTGAGAAATTAGAGACAAGAAGACTACACCCAACCAGATATATAAATCTGCAATTTCCAATACATAGATTGAATGTAACTGAGAAAGGGGCGTTGTACTCCTCCATCAAATTGCCAGAACACATGAAAGTAATCAATAGTAAATAAAAAGGCAATCTATAATTTATTGCTCAACTTGGAACCATACTCAATTGAAGAATATTATAAAATGTAAATGATTGTTGACATTTTTATTTATTTTATTCAATAATTGCTCTCCCTGTATGTATTGTGGTTATTTCTTAAAATAAAAATTATTATTATTATTATACGGAAAAAGGTGTATTTGGACGATCGTGGTGGTGTTAATGTGTAAGATATTGAAGAAATTGTATCACAAGAATTTTTTCTATGTCCTCAATGAAACTTGCAAGAGGATTAAGCAAACATACAGGGTGATTGAGTTTGCAAAATTATGAATAAATATATTTTTTCAAATGGAACGCCCTATATATAAATACATCATTCAATGCAATAATCATTAAGCTTTCCGAAAGTGTGCAACATGAATAAGAAATAGCTAATTACTACGAAATTATTACGTAAAAACTTCACAAATTATTATGTCACCTTACTTATTGTTGGATTTTGATTGTTGCCATGAAAACCTCATATTTTGATCAAAGTTATGTTATGCGCAGCCGACAGAACTCCGCTTCCAGTTAAAATATTTTTTTAAGTTACGGCATCTAAGCTCAAGACAACCAAAAAAGGCTTTTATAGAATGCATCCTGAAAATTTGATACTGCACACTAGGAGAAGTAGCAATTCGTGCTTCCAAGGTCTTAGAAACCATATCACCTCATTTTATTGTCTTTTTCATGCAAAATAAACAATAAGATGCAAACATACATTTCGATTTAGTAATGTAATAACTAACCTATCGAAAACAACGAAGAGTTATTAATTAAAAATTAAAATAAAACAACAGAAAACAACCAAACGTATTACATTTAAAATTAAAGTAAATGAAAGCAAAAATAACAAACAAACGAATATCTTATAAAAGATATTCAAAATTGTGGCCGTTTTCTTGCTGGCATATTCAGTCTATCAACGAAAGAGCGTCTGACCTCATTCAGATTATTAGGCGTTATAGACTGAAATGCCTGTCTTATCTTGTCTTTCATGTCCTCACGGGTTCTAGGTTTGTTCCAATAGAGTATATATTTGACATGTCCCCATAGGAAAAAGTCCATCGGTGTTAAATCTGGAGATCTCGGCGGCCAACTAATAACCCCTCCTCTTCTAATTCACTTTTTGGGCCAAAAGCGGCTCTGATATTCTTTCATACCCCTGTGAAAATATGTTGGACAGCCATCCTGCTGAAGCCACATGCCCCTTCTCGCCTGGAGGTCTAAATTTTCCCTTAAAATAGGGAGTTCATTTCTGAGGAAAGAAGATTACTCCGTGAGTGTTTCATTGAAAAAGAAGGTCCCAATAACGTGACCATCAATTATCCCTCTCCACATATTTAGAGATTTTGATAATCAATCAGTCGCATCCAGTGCGGATTCTCAGTTACATAATGCATGTTATGCCAGTTGACTGCTCTGTTACTTCTAAAGTAGCTTTATCAGGGAATAGAATCCTGCGAATTATTGGATCATGCGCCATCATATTATTCATAATATTGCAAAATTCTAGTCTTCTCTGGAAGTCATTGGCTCGAAGTTCTTGTTGTAATTCCAAGTGTTAGGGGTGAAAACGTTGCTTCAGCAATACACGATTTACACTAGACTTGGATGTATCAAGTTCTGAAGCTATTTCCCTGCCACTGATTTGAGGGTTTTCTTCAACATGTTCAGTTCCAAATTTTCAGAAAGCCATTCACAAAGTAGCTGCTTCTTTGAATAGGATACACTTCCGGAATTTCCAAACTTCTTCTAACACTTCTAACACTTTTTGCATTGTCTCTCGTCTCGGTTGTCTTGCATTTGGATATCGTGCCTTACAGATTCTTGTAGCCAAAAGAGGATTCCGATCAGCTTCACCTAAGACAAAGATCATGTTTATCATTTCTTCATTGGACAACATCATTCTGTTATTATAAGTAAGTATTGACAAGACTAAATGAATAAATAAATAGAAGGTTTCCATGGCAACAATCGAAATCCAACAATAAATAAGGTGACTTAATAATTTGTAAAGTTTTTACGTAATAACTTCGTAGTCATTAACTTTTCTTTATAGATGTTGCACATTTTCGGAAAGCTGACTTATTATTGCATTCAATGCTGTATTTATATACAGGACGTTCCATTTGAACAAACATATATATTCATGATTTCGCAAAATCAATCACCCTGTATATTTGCTTATTCCTCTCGACAGTTTTATTCATTATTATTAAACTACAGGACATATAAAAAATTCTTGTGATAAAATTTCTTCAATATCTTACACAGTAACACTCCGATCGTCCAAATACATACCTTTTTTTCTTATATAAGCTCCCATAACTCCTGAATGACCCATAAAAAACACATACTATGTTATACCATTTTGATCGGAATTTGAAGGACTTTCAATTCATGGTATCAAATATGGAGTGTTTAATTAAAAAAAAAACGTGTGAGCCACTCTTTGTATGCGCAACCTCTATAGATGAAAATAATTTTAAAATATGCTCCCAAATAAGTTCCGATAACTGCATGTCGATATGTTTCTCCGTTTAGGAGTAATCTTACTTCCTCTCACCGCTGGGAATCCCTGTATAATAAGACATATACTTGGTATAGGAAAAACTAATTTGAAATAGTTAATAATCTTGATGGACTCCAGTTGGCATAATATTCATAAAATCGTCAAAACTATCGCCATCTATTCTGTACCTAACAAAGTGTAATATCGATAAGTTTGAAACTCATAAGGGGTTATGACATTATCTTCATTCGAAAAGTACAATAGCTCTTCCAATTAACCATTTAAGTACCTCAAGTATTGGTCTATTTGGTAGTATATGTTATATATTGAACATATTAACATTTAAAATAAGTTAGCTTGGTTGAATTGGTATGTACACGGCTAGTATGCTGGACATACGCGTTCGAAACCCTTTTTTTTTGTTTTTCACCCTTGATTTCTAACTTGCAGTGTACCAATTTCTTGTCGCTATTTAGGGACATTTTGAAATGGATTTACCTCGCTATAAAAGTTACACTTCAAAAATGAATCTCAAAAAAAGAATGTCGGCCCGGAACAAAAATCTGGTCATCAACTTAAAAACATTGGCCATATCTGAACTGCAATATCTTGAAAATTTAAAAACGCGAATTTCATTGCCATAAATTTGTAAGAAGATATTGAAAATTCTCGAATAATTAGAAGGAATTGATAAACTTTCCTTTTACGATTAGTATACATAGAATACATGAGTATTCTAATTTGGATTAATTTAAAATAAGTCCATGTATTCGAATGTAAAAGTAAAAATGTAAAAATGTAATAGAGTTCAACATATGATTTACAAAATATTGAATATTAATGCAGAAATTTTATAAAATCACAATATATTATAGCTTCTAACTAATTGAATATAATAAAAAAATATATTTATACTCCCATTTAATGGATTTGTTCGAAAATGTATAAAATAATTAGCGTTCAGTCAGGATTTGATCTCGGGCCTCTCGCTTGGCAGGCGAGCAATGTACCACTGAACCACCGCCGCTACACTTATTTTCAAGATGATGTGTTATATATTCTTCCAGCGTCCATATTAGGTTTTTTTAATCAAATTCAAAATTGTTTTAATATTCAGAGTTAGTTTCCTGTAAATTTAAAAGGTAAAGTATGAATTACTCGAATATTATAATAAAAACCAGGGGCCTTATTCTCGAACTGAGAGGATGTGAGCCCGTTCCTATACGAGAACGCTGACTCACATCACACGTATTTCTCCCATTGTTTTATTCATGCGTGGGTTGTATTGCTTGAGGGTTATAAAGAGAATAAAGTTTATTAACGGAATAACTATTTTAAAAAGTGAAACAGGTAAATAATTACATTATTGATAATTAAAAATTAAACGTTTGATCTATACCTTCGTAATTTGACACCAAAAAAAGCAATTACATTAGTGAATGAATTAGCAAGCCTACATAATCTATTAGATGGAATATTTTGGCCGTAGTTTTTTCTATGATATTCAATATTCTGCAGTAACTCAGATGAATCGATCATCCAATTCAAAATTTTGTACAAAGAAATCATATCTAAAAATTTTCTTCGATGATCTAATTTAGGCAAATTTTATATTTTAGTATTTTCTTCATAGTTTTAATTATCCATTGGTATGCAGAGCTTAAATCAAAGGAACTTTCTACTTTCTTTGTATTTTTTCTAGGCATTTCACATGAATATCATAAAAGAGAAACCAAATTTTGTATGCATTATTCCTATTTATAAACTTGAAATACCCATGTTTCAAAATTTCCTGAATACTCATTGTCAACAAGACGTAAATGTATCAAGCAGCTCAACTTTGTGTGAGAAATATGTAGATGTAGGTAATAAAAATATTGTTTTAAATAAAATGGTGTTTTACTTTTCGATATAAATGCAACATCAAGTTATTATATGGCATGAGATTTATATAATTTAATAATAATAAAATAATAATAAAAATAATATTTTTAATAAAAGGGTGTTTTAATTTTAGGTATAAATGCAACATTTATTTATTAACGTTAATATTTGGTAAACAACTGACAATTTACCGCTCTTAACCTAAACTGTCAAGTCAATTTTCGCGAACCGTGAATTTAGTTTCTCATAGGAATATCTGTTTCTCAAAGTAATTACCAAGAGAGCTGGGTTCTCTCGATTTTCGTGAGAAATGAATTCTCCCTAGATTCGAGAATACAGCATGCGCGTTCCGTAAGAGAACTCCGCCCACTATCTCATAGGAACTCTACTCCTGCGACTTCGAGAATAAGGCACCAGAAGGAAAACCAACATCATATATATGAGAAACAGTGGAAAAATGTGAATTTCATTGCCGTAAATTTGTAAAAAGAAGATATTAACAATTCCCGAATAAATAGAAGGAATTGTCTGATCACGATAAAAATTTCAACACTGATTGAGGAAAACCAACATTAAAAGCTACTTTAGCCTATCGACTGCCGAGTTCTGGCGGTGGGTCTAGGTTCGTAAAATACTTAAGACCTCCGAACAGTTGTTGATTGAGCGCCAAGCTCAATACAAATAACACAACAGAAAAAATTTAAGACAATCTATCATACTAGAAAAAAAAAAATATTAACTATAATTCAATCTTTATTAACTAAAATAAAAAATTACATACAATGGCCTGAAGGGCTAAAGCTATCAGTCGGCTATTCCCTGGAGATGCTGGATAAGATAACCAGAATGGACTTACAGTTTGGGTGGCGCCGGAAGCAATTCAGGAAGGGTAACAGTGAGAGCAATCGCTGCGCTGGCCAAAAATGGTGCGCTAGATATGTTCTAGCGGCGGTTACGTCATCCAAAGTGGCCAGAGGTTGAATCAACTAGAAGTGGTGTGTGGGGTGCCGGAGGCACTTAATGCTGCATTCAAACGCCGCCCAGTAATGGTTGTCTCGGTATGATCTGGCGGTTGGACCAAAGACTCGTCGGAACACTTTTTCTGATCTGGATTTGGATAAGGCAACTGCTGGCCTCACTGGAGCTCTGAATTTGGTTCTTCAAACCAGGTGATAGGAAACAGAAAACTTGATCTCTGCAATATCCATGAAGTCCATGAAATCATCAGGAAATAACTTTAGCGTGGCTGATAGGGGAGGGTGGGGTAGGTTCTTATAATTTCAACATTTTTTTTCACCCTACTCAATCATGACATTAAAAAATAGATTAACCCCCGTGACCAGTTATACTTCTACTTGAAACACAAATTTTAATTACTATTTTATTACATAAATAGAAAAGTTATTAATATTTCAAGACACTGATGTAAAATGTATCAATTTGCCCCACTGTGGGGCAAGTTATTACACCATGAGGGGTAAGTTGTTATAATGCATGTTGGACAGAAAATAAACATTATTTGAATCTAAAAACATATTTAAAGTACGAACGAAATTGTAAATATTTATTGAATGGCTTATAAAAACAAAAAACATTAACTATACCTACTTGAGAAAAGGAAAAAGTTATATACCTTTTATCTTACAATCATTCACTATCAGATGTACAGTTCAAACAAATATAATAAACTTTATCATTGCCACAGGACAAGTGTGCCCATCTCTTGCAAATGGTACACTGAATCCAATCTTCATTAATGGATTCGGAGTAAACCATCAAACAGACCAGGCACAGTTCATCACCTTCTTCAGAATCTGAAGACGCCTGATCTCTTGTAATTTGATTTTTCTTACCTTTTTTTTATTTTCCAACATCTTGTTCATGTTAGTGATATTCCTCAAGATTGTTTTACCCTTTTTCTTTATTTCTTGACGTGCGGTAGCTTCTGCTTCAAGTTCAGCCTTTATTGGTATATCAGTTAATATAGCAGATTTGTGTTTCCGGCCATTAATTTAATTAATTAATGGAACTCGAACGGGTAGAGGTAATACTAGATACGAGTTTCCAGATATTCCAAACTATGTAACTTCAGCATTTAGTTATATAGATGAACATATATATTTCTTTAAGAATCATACTTACTTCAAATACAACGAATTTCAACGAAAACTCATCCAAGTGGGGAAATTTAATTGGAATTGTTTGGTGTACATTGTCCTAGCAGTGGACTCTTGCAAGAATTGAAAACTTTGCTCTTCAAAGTGACTTATTTTTATAAATGATTGTTTTCCTATATATAATAAATAAAACACTTACTAATATGTTATTTTATTTATGGGTGAAATGCAATAAATACAATAAAGAAAACCTCAAAGAGCTCTCATTCTCTTGCCAACCGAAACCTTCATTATTTATATATAAAAAGCAGATATATATATATATATATATATATATATATATATATATATATATATATATATATATTGTTTGATTCTGAATTCTTGACTGGTTTATTATTTAATAAAATAGATTTTTGTTGGGGATGCAGTCATTTAATAAATAAAATTCTTTGGATTATGCCAAGCTTTCGAGAATGTTTATTCTCTTCGTCGGGGCAAACTAAAAATCGTTACAATTTTTTTTTAACTACATAATAGATTATTAATTAAAGTACTTACATTCGTGAATTTATATAAAATTAACCACAAACAGGAAAGATTTCATAGTCAGCAATCAGAAATGTCATTAGTTATTTATAAATGTCATGGTAACAGCATATCTAGAGTTGAAAGTGTCTAGATTCAAGTTTTCTTAGAAAAAATCCAAATAGGAGTTATCTTTGTGTTTGTAGCTCTTTTTTAACAAGTCACACATTAAACTTAAAAATATTGAGGCAGATATAAGTTTAGTAAAAAGAAAAAGTTATTATTCAATTATATATAAAAAAAAAATATATTCATAACAGACTTAGAAACACATAATATAAATAAATATATACCCGTACACAGACTAGACTATCTGAATTCGTAGGTATTGCAGTATAAATTCAAGTTTATTATGTCAATAATATTATTTACTATTTTGTTAGGCATTCAGATTATTTGTTAATTATATATAATCATATTCTCTCACAATACGACATACATAACTTTAAAATGAATAATGGAAAGCGTCAATTACATAAAAAAACAAAAAAAAAAAAAACAAGTCAATCTCTCTCACAAATTAACCTGAGAAATTTATTAAAATAAGATATATCTAATAGAGAAATATTAACATATATCATCTTTATCGTATTCTCTCACAATACGATAAATACACAATATAAAATATCCTGAAAAGCATTCATTCATTCAATGAAGCTAATAATAATGATAAGCTGATTTCTCTCACAAATCAACATGTAAGAATATTTTAAACATTTTCCATGTTATTTAATACATTTTAAATAGTGTTATCAAAAAAGCAAATGGCGAAACAAAAGGAAGGATTTTCATTTCATGTTTAACCTATAGTGAGATATAATACGATGATTTTTTCCTTCCTTTTGTTTCGCCATTTGCTTTTTTGATAACACTATTTAAAATGTATTAAATAACATGGAAAATGTTTAAAATATTCTTACATGTTGATTTGTGAGAGAAATCAGCTTATCATTATTATTAGCTTCATTGAATGAATGAATGCTTTTCAGGATATTTTATATTGTGTATTTATCGTATTGTGAGAGAATACGATAAAGATGATATATGTTAATATTTCTCTATTAGATATATCTTATTTTAATAAATTTCTCAGGTTAATTTGTGAGAGAGATTGACTTGTTTTTTTTTTTGTTTTTTTATGTAATTGACGCTTTCCATTATTCATTTTAAAGTTATGTATGTCGTATTGTGAGAGAATATGATTATATATAATTAACAAATAATCTGAATGCCTAACAAAATAGTAAATAATATTATTGACATAATAAACTTGAATTTATACTGCAATACCTACGAATTCAGATAGTCTAGTCTGTGTACGGGTATATATTTATTTATATTATGTGTTTCTAAGTCTGTTATGAATATATTTTTTTTTTATATATAATTGAATAATAACTTTTTCTTTTTACTAAACTTATATCTGCCTCAATATTTTTAAGTTTAATGTGTGACTTGTTAAAAAAGAGCTACAAACACAAAGATAACTCCTATTTGGATTTTTTCTAAGAAAACTTGAATCTAGACACATTCAACACTAGATATGCTGTTACCATGACATTTATAAATAACTAATGACATTTCTGATTGCTGACTATGAAATCTTTCCTGTTTGTGGTTAATTTTATATAAATTCACGAATGTAAGTACTTTAATTAATAATCTATTATGTAGTTAAAAAAAATTTGTAACGATTTTTATTTTGCCCCGACGAAGAGAATAAACATTCTCGAAAGCTTGGCATAATCCAAAGAATTTTATTTATTAAATGACTGCATCCCCAACAAAAATCTATTTTATTATATATATATATATATATATATATATATATATATATATATATATATATATATATATATATCTGACTAAATAAAAGCATAAAGGTGTAGAGCATCCCCATAATTTTATATTATATACTCTTTCATTTATGAAATAATAGATACCTTCAAATTATTATATATCATTACGTTAAACGTAATTAGGCTCTCGTTACCTAGGTGGCGCGAATTGTGCCCCACTGGTAGATCAGGTCAGAGAACTTTGACTATCTTCCAGTTGCTTTTGTTTAGTCAGGTACAGCTTCCACTTATGTGGCGCTGATGAAAGCTAACGAGCTTGAAATCACGTGATCCGCTTCTAGAGGGTGGTTGTATCTGACTAAATAAAAGCAAGACCAAAAAAACACGAAGGCTTCTCCACAGTTTATTATTAAGGATTAATTACTGATGAGACATGTTTCGAGATTGTACAGTCTCATTTTCAATCGAAATATAAAAAGTCTGTAACAAATTAAAGTGAAAAATTATGTAGTTAAGATACAAAATGGTGGATAGTATACTCACATGGAGATGAAAATAGGAAAAATTTAAGAGAAGAAAAACATTATGTAAACGATCCCAAAACCAGTACAATAATTGAAATTAACATATATATATACTTGAAAAATAAAATAAATAAATTATCCCGTTATGAAATTAAAAAATTGAAAATAGTAAAATAAAGTCACATTTTAAAAAATAAAAAATAAAATACGAAATTCTACGTCACGTCACATTGTCCGAGTATGAGTGTTCGTGCCCGGTGACTACATATTGGTCAGCTGATGGTAAAAGAGATATATTTCTGGTTGGGGATCGTTTAAATAGTTTTTCAATTACATGTAACTAGAGCCATATAATGTTGGATAGTGAATATTTTGAAGTTTAATAAAGAGAAAGATCATTTAAATAGTAGAATACTGTAATTTTTGACATAGAATTATAGACAAAAGGTTAGGAGAAGCACAACAACAAAATAAAATGTTTATAAACAAGTTCAAAAGTTTAAGGAGTTGAATAACTGTATGCAGTCAAAGTTGCTTTGTTCATTAAGTGATATAGTTCGTGGGTTATTATTGTTGGAATTGATCTCGAAAATCTCAAGAATGTTCAACAACCGGCCTTTTGGAGCATGCTGTAATATTTTTACATCATTGTTGATATTGAAGGTGTGTTTATTATTGATTACATGATTTGCGAAAGAACTTTTCGAATTGATATGCTGATAAGGTGTAGTAAGAAACAAAGATTTATATTTATCTATTATTTTAGCGTGTTCATCTATTCTAATACTTATTTTTCTGCCAGTTTGACCTATGTATTTGGCTGGGCAATTAGAACAAGAGATCTCGTAAATTCCGGATCTATCAAGAGGGTTGACCTGGTCTTTAACATGGACCAACAACCTATAAATTGTGTTATGGGTGGAGAAGCATACTTTTAGTTCCTGGTTATGGTGTTGGAAAATGTTTCGGATTTCTTGTGAAGCTTTGCCGATGTAAGGTAATGAGCAGAACTTAGTTGATATAGTACAATTATGTTCCTGTTTATGTGTTTTGTCAAGTGTCTGTGATATATTCTATCTATGAATAGGGTAGTCATTGTTGGTGCTAATGTGTTTAATGATGTTAAGTTCCTTGTTAAAATTTCTTACACTCATCGGGATGGACACCAGTCTATGAAAAAGTGCGTTGTAGGAGCTCAGTTTATGTGATATCGGGTGACAAGAATAATAGGGGATGATGTTGTCTGTATGTGTCGGTTTTCTATAAATTGAGAAACTCAAATTATTATCTGTTTTAGTTATCAGAATATCCAAGAAAGGTAGGCGATTATTATCTTCTATTTCCATTGTGAAGGAGATAGCTGGGTGTAGCGAGTTCAAGAATGTTAAAAGTAAGTTTAGTTGGGTTAAGCTACCATCGAAAAGCACTAAACAATCATCTACATATCTGTAGTAGAAAAGAATCTTATCATAGTGAATGAAATCCTGGAACTTTGTTTCCAAATTGTTCAAAAAGTTTCAGCCAACAACGGAGATAGGTTACTGCCCATAGCTAGACCCGTTGATTGAGCGAAAATTTCATTGTTGAATTTAAAGAAGTTTTGTTTCAGGACCGTGTCCAAAAGATGGCAAATATTGAGGCAATGTTGAAAGTTAATGCGTGATTCAAAGAGGAGGTTCCTAACTAGTTGAATACAATCATCTGGTGGGATACTAGGGAAGGGATTAACTACATCGAATGATACTAGAATAGAATTATCTGGTATGACCAGAACAAAACACCAAAGATATAATTAATAAAATTTCAAACGTGGTCGTACCAGATAATTCTTGCTTGCAGATAATAAACTGTGGAGAAGACTTCGTGTTTTTTTGGTCTTACAATTTCACTCCACTTCGAGAATGGACTTCTACAACCATTACTAAAGAAAAGCATAAAGGTGTAGAGCATCCCCATAATTTTATATTATATACTCTTTATTATGAAATAATAGATACCTTCAAATTATATATATATATATATATATATATATATATATATATATATATATATATATATATATATATATATATATATAATGGAGATGTTTAACAAACCACCATGAAAATCATTAGGAATATCATCAAAATCTCTCAGGAGATCTTGACCTTCTTCATAGTCTGTAGACCACCCTCTTCTTCTTGTTCCTTTTCTCATTCGTGGCTGGGGTTCCTCCCTTAACCTTCGTAATACTAAGTAATTTTGATACCCTCACATTGCTAACTGGGGTATTTTTGTACCCCACCTTGTTTTTATATATATTTATAATATTTACTTTTATTTTATTATTTGCACTAAAAAAATACACAAATAACAAATTTTGTTTAGTTATATTAATAAGTTTTATAGATTATGCAGTACAAAACTAATACAAAATATAAAAATCAACTTATAAAATATACATTTTAAGATATTATTTATTACATGTGATACATATTATTTTCTTCTGGCTGTGTTCTACACAAATAAACTGTCCGCAAATTTCACATTTGTTACGGGTTTTCCGATCACTTTTCCGAGGACAAAGAGTACAACGTCCAGATGTCCTTTCACCTGCTGGAACTACTGGACGACTACCTAACTCAGGAACGACCGTAACCATATGGTCACGAATTGTTTGGGGAAGCCTGTCTTTCTTACCAAATCTTCTAACTATGTTTTCTCTTGTAAGTTCTTTACCGAGACTTAACAAAAACTTGCGCCTTGCATCCAAATAGGACTTATTCCACTCGGGGTATTTTATTTTCCACAAAATAAAGGAATTTAGAGCTGCAGTGTCAATCATGTGTCCAAAAATAACCATTGGCCATCTATTTGTTATGCGACGGGTAGTAAATTCTTTTGTCATTTTGTCCGTCGTATCAACGGCACCTTTGGTCTTGTTGTAGTGAAGGATAATCTCGGGTTTGTGCATGTTTCCCTCATTACTTATTTGGTCCATAGAATGTTCAGTTGATAACACAATAACTGCCTTATTTTTTTCAGCTGAATATGAGACCAGGGTATGGTCTTTTGTAAAGGCAAAAATACTAGAAGGGGACGGACGAGATTTTTTGGGAAGAAGTTCTTTTGGAATAAAGGTTTTATTTTTACGCACGGTTCCACAAAGGGTTAAATTTCTAGCCAAAAGTTTACCAGCCAAACTTTTTGACGTAAAAAAATTATCGGTGGTTATCCCATAACCACCTTGTAAGTGTTCAACCATATCAAGAACCACCCTTTCACCTTGATTCCTTTCCACTATATTATTTTGCTTTCCCAAATAGATCTGCAGATTGTGGGTGTAAGAGTTCGTAACATCACACATAGCCCAAACTTTAATTCCATATTTGTCCGGTTTACTTTTCATGTAGACCCGAAATGGTGCACGTCCTCTGAAACTTAGCAGTTGCTCATCTACTGTCATGTGTGTTCCAGGATACATCATAAGTTTTAAATTTTGTACAAATATGTCAAATATATGTCTTATTGGAGCTAATTTGTCTAAAATTTTACGTTCTTCTCTAGTGTGTAAATCGTCAAAGCGAAGAAATCTCGTCAATGCACGAAACCGATCTCTTGACATGGCAGCAGGAAAAATAGGTCTGCAATAGCACTTATCTGTTGTCCATAAGATTTCGGTCGGTTCCTTTGTAGCTTTTAGAGCACCTTGAGAAATCAAAAGACCTATATATGCTTTTATTTCGATAAGATCAGTTGCCATCCATTTTCTTTTATTTTCAGGATTTTCCTGATTCCACTTTTCATGTTCATAGAGAGCTTTTTTATTTGTTTCTACAACAATCATTTCTAAAATTTCATTGGACATGAAAAGAAAAAACGTCTCCTTGATACTTTCAAAATCCTTACTGTAATTTGTAAGGCCCAATCCATGCCTAATTATGTTCTTGGATGTAGATTTAGTACCTCTCACAGGTCTTTTGCACCACAGAGTGCCATCCTTACTAGTAAAAGAAGGCATTGATGAAAAGTCGGGGTTATCAGACAAGAGCTGACCATCCTCGTCATCAGGCGCCAAGATTTCATCCGGTACAGCATCAATTTCTTCGACAATGTCCTCTTCTTCACTGTCTTCCTCCTCCCAAGGCAAATCTTCCCCAAGATCAAGATTTCCATCATGATACATTTCTAATTCTTGATCGGTGAGTCTGTTTACATTTTTAGGCTTCACACCAGCCATTTTCTAACATCCAAATAGATTTTCTATAACAAAAGTAAAATAGTAACACATGTCTAATAAAAATAAACAAGCATTACTTACCCGACAAATCAAAATTCCAACCACTTCGAAATAACTGTAGATATAATAGCGCGAACACACAAATAACCAAGCACACTGTTATTTACACTATAAGAGTCGAAAACAATGTGAGCGAAAGAGATCCTACAAATCTGAACTCGAAAAAAGACAGGAATCAACTTGTCTGATAGAGATTTCGCACGACTACGTACATTACTAACTGGGGTATTTTTGTACCCCATCTACTTTGAATGTCTAGAAATACTGAATGGCATGGTTTTTTTTATTTGATATTTTATATAACAATTAAAAAATACTTAGAAAGAGCATATTTAAAAGGATTATCGGATATTAATACGCAAACAAAAATTATCGCCATAACCACGAAAAAATACTAATTTGGGGTACAAAATTACCCCACTTAGTATTACGAAGGTTAAATCGATTGATTCGTTGCTGCTTGACAATTCCACGGATGATAGAATACTATTTTGTTCTTCAATTTCCTCATTTTTAAATGGTTCTGTTGGTACTATTGGAGTCCATTTATGCATGAGCTTATGCGAGGGATTTCGTAAACAGAATTGGGGGCGCCTTTGCATTCAATACTATCGGCAGCTTCTTTATTGCAGAAAAACATTTACTTTTAAAAATTCTTCATCATCATCGTCTGGTGAACACTTTAAACATGATGAATGAAATATCGTCTTATCACAATAGTCTTTTAAAATACAATCAACTGCTTCTAATTGTTGCACTTCATACACTCCAAATTACATATCTGTGAAAGATAAATGGTTTTTAATTTTTTTTAGATTTTTAGACAATTAAAAAATGGATATAGTAAGAAAAAAAATCTAAGTGATGGATTGATGTCCCAAGGTAATGTCTCGTAGGTATCGTTAGGTAACAGGAATCTTTTATCATCATACGGACTGTTAATTACTCTTTCAAAGTAATTTTTATTCATGTTTGCAATTGATAACTAATATTTCAGAATATAACAGATTAGTTTATTCAAATAAACGTTTTAACAAGCACGTGCGTCTCAGATCTTTATACATCAATATCAAACAGCAATCTCTCTCTTCTAATTCGATCTACCTTCTCTTGACTGTGTGGCTCGGCGCACGCATCACAGACAGACAATACTTCCTGTGCAGATGCAGCGCTGTTGCTATTCTCACAAAATAAAAATATAACAAAACCACTTACAAAAATAAGAATACTAAACATGCCGCCCACCTTGAAAGACTAGTCTTTCAACGACATCTTATTACAAAGTCATGAAAATAATTACAATATGGCTCTGAAACATAAGAAATACAAAAACAAATAACAACAAACAAATAACCTATATACAATAAATAAAACATTTTATCAATTTACAGGCAGTGAACATATCTTTGAGAAACTTCGTTTTATTACACCTGATTCAGTTTTTATAAGTGCCACTCGCGCAACACTGTCCTTTCCAACAAACACAATCAGGACTCTTCCCATTTTCCACTTCATGGGTGACGCATTGTCATCTTTGATTAGGACTATCGCACCTTCCTTCAAAGTGTCATGATTTTGTCTCCACTTGTTTCGCTGCTGCAACTCTGAAATGTATTCTTTGCTCCAACGAACCCATATATGTTGCTTCATCTTCTGTATATGCTGATACACTGACAAGCGATTACATGGTAATTTTTTTACTTCTGCACTAGGTACAGGACTCAATTGACAACCAATCAAAAAATGTGCCGGTGTCAAGGGTGTGAGATCATCAGGATTAGAGGATAGGGTAGATATAGGGCGAGAATTTGTTATCGCTTCTATTTCCGAAAGAAGGGTATATAATTGTTCAAAGGTAAGCGGAGTATTACTGACAACGCGCTTCAGATGATGTTTCATAGTTTTAACCCCTGCCTCCCAGAGGCCCCCAAAATGTGGCGACTGAGGTGGTATAAAATGCCAATCAATTTCTTCCTTGCAAATCCTGCTAACAATGGATTCCTCATTATCACTAATAAAACGGCCTAATTCTTTTAATTCTGAACAAGCGCCTACAAAATTACATCCATTATCAGAAAAAATAGTGGACGGCTTACCTCTACGAGAAGAAAACCGTCTTGATGATAAAATAAAAGCTTCTGTTGTAAGATCAGTCACTAATTCTAAGTGCACTTAACTAAATAGCAGATATAAAGAGCGACATATGCCTTTGATAACTTACCACCTCTGCCTATACGATTTTTTACATAAAACGGCCCTGCGTAATCTACGCCCACAATATCGAATGGATGTTTTGGAATAAGCCGTTGCTCGGGTAGGTAACCCATTATAGGAGTCAAAACCTTTGGGTTGTATCTTCTACATTTAACACAATTACTTACTATTTTTTTACATAACACTCTGCCAGAAATCGGCCAATATTTCTCGCGAATAGATGAAAGTAAGTGTTGCGGCCCACAATGGTGCATTTTGATATGTTCATGTCTTAAAATTAATTCTGTGACAGGATGGCTAGAAGGCAAAATTATTGGATGCTTTTTCTCAAATTGAAATCTAGCATTCGATAATCTTCCACCAACTCTCATAAACTCATTATGATCTAGAAATGGACTTAAACTAAGTATTTTGCATGACTTCAATTTTTTGTTTTTTTTTTTACTTATTTCGACTTGAAAATATTCATGCTGAATATGTTTCAAAAGTAAATTGAATGAATACTCAATGTCACCTTGTAATAACGGTCCTACCTTTCGCACTGTAGGATTTTTACAATTATACGCAAATCTGCTCATTAATGCAACAATTCTTTTCAGCCTCACAAGATCTGAGAATCGCTCAATAATATCAGTATTATTTTTATCTATTGATATACTTGCGTTGCAATTTATTTTATTTTGTTTCACATCTGGTAAACAAACATTCTTATTCGGAATTTTTGGTCAGAAGGATTCATTCAAATGCAAAAAAGTTGGTCCATGCCACCACATCTCCATATCCCTTATTTCCGAACATTTTACACCACGTGATAAATAATCTGCAGGATTATGCTCACTTGGAACATGTCTCCAAACATCATTGCTAGTAAGATTTTGGATTTCAGACACCCTATTTCCTACAAATGTCTTCAACTTATTAGGAGGTGTTTTCACCCAACCCAATACAATAGTGGAATCTGACCAGAAATATCTTTTTGCCACTTCAAGTCTTAAAGCCTTTGAAATTTTATCTGCCAATCGGGCAGCCACAAGTGCGCCACACAGTTCCAAACGTGGTAACGTTACAGATTGCAATGGCGCAACCTTTGCTTTAGAAGCCATAAAATTAACAGTGAAATTGCCATACTCGTCAAACGATCTTAAATAAACACATGCACCATACGCCTTTTCAGAACTGTCAGCATAACAATGCATTTCATTATTTCTAGAATTTTTACACAACACATGACGTTCTACTTTCAAATTATTTAAATCAGTCACCTCAGATACAAACTCTAACCAAACAGATACAATATGTTGAGGAACCTGATCATCCCATGACAATTTTTCAATCCACAGACTTTGAAGTAATATTTTGATTTCTATAGTACAAGGACTAATCAAACCTAGGGGATCAAAAATCTTTGAACTATTCGATAAAATTAGACGTTTAGTTATACATTTACTCTCTGACATAGGTTTAACCTTAAACATTAACTGATCCTGGGATGGCGACCAAATTAGACCAAGTGTCTTTTTTCCTTCATTTTCACCAAATTCAACAATTTTAGACAAATTGTCATTATCAGGAATACAATCTAAAATCCTCGGAACGGAGTTATACGTTTTGCTTCTTGAGCTGACTCTGCACCTGTCAACATATCATCCACGTAGAAATCATTTTTATAATATCGGAAATAACGGGATAGACAGATTTGACATTCTCAGCTAATTGAACTAAACACCTGATTGCAAGGAAAGAAGCCGGACCCGTTCCATATGTTAACGTATTTAACTGATAAGTATCTAAGGGACTTTCACTATTGAAACGCCAAAATATTTTTTGAAACGTCCTATCTTCGGCTGCTACCCACACTGACCTATACATTTTTGTACAATCAGCAGTAACAACAATGTTATGCTGCCTAAAGCGAGTTAAAATAGAGAACAAATCTTGTTTAATAGTTGGACCAACCATTAAAATATTATTCAACGAGTAACCTGTGCAACTTGGCAATGAAGCATAAAATACTACTCTATACTACTCTTAATGACGTAATAATAGAATCTTCCCGATAAATCCCATGATGGCTCATGTAATACCCTGATACCATATCACTTTCATCAACGTTTATTTTGGACATATGACCTAACTGAATGTATTCTCTCATGAACGCATGATACAATTTTTTGTATTCTTCATTAGAGTTAATTTTTCGCTCCAAATTACAAAATCTCTTTTTTGCTTCGTTAAAAGAGCTACCTAAGTTCGAAATATTCATTTTTAATGGTAATTTAACGATAAATGCACCCTTTTCATTGCGCTTAGTATTTTTTATAAAGTGATTTTCACAAACAAGTTCTTCTTCTGAACATTTATTTACTGCATCACAATTTTCCAATTCCCAAAATTTCTTTAAATCATTTTGAATTTCTTGCTCTATCGTAAGACTAACATTGCCAAACGATACCCTATTTTTACCCTTATTATACAAAGGAACAGTGACAATCCATCCTAAATGGGTTTTTGCAAAATTGGATTTCTGTAGCCAAATAAGATTCCAAACCAAATCAGCGCCAATCAACATATCTATCGATTGTGGCTGGAAAAAACAAGGATCCGCGAGCTTATAATCTTTCGGGATATCTAATTTACTTACATCTACCTTTGAAATGGGCAAACTGCCAGTAATGCTCGGGATAATAAAACAAGAACTTTATGTTGAAAACCCATTATTTTTTGAATAAATTTTTGTATTGCATCTATAGTTTATCGTCGAAACTGTACTATTTATGCCATTAAGAAGAATCTCAACTTTTTCTTTTTCTATACCTAATTTGTTACATGCTTGATCAGTAATAAAGCTTGACTGTGACCCACTATCAAGAAGAACTCTAATTGTTTGCTTCCTATTGTACCTATCCAACACGTCAACATTTGCAGTAGAAAGTAAAACTTCACTTATTGTACAACAAGCAGAATTGCTTGATGTAGCACTTAAATTTCCTAAGGCCATTCGCCTCATCCTTTATTCTCCCGATGACCTTCTTTCCGACCCGGGGTATTTTATAAGGGTTGTCGAGACTATAATCTGACGTTTCAGATTTGGAAAGGTCGGATTTTATTACCTCCTGGTACGCATCACTACACAAGTAAGCTGCATTTTTCCACCCCTTTTTTCGGTAACATGTGACCCTAATGGAAATTGTACATGCAAATTTTAAACAGATCCAAAATAGCCATCCCAATATACAGCGGTTTATTGAAAGTTATATTGGTCTTTACTAATTCGATTGCCACAAGATTTTCATCAAAAAAAAATATTTCGAAATTGTGGGCTCGCAATCAAGTTTATCGCTCCGTAGCGCCCTTCCCATGACCTAACAAGTTTCACAACCCGATGCTTCCGAATGTTCTCCATTGTTTTTCCAAACACCGCAATATTCATTAATTTATAGAGGTTTTTCTTGAATTCCGTTGTGACTGCCGTCCTCAACCGAGTGATCAACTCAATGTAGGGCTGCAGCCACGCCGACTGTTTGAATTTTAAAATTTTATGAATTTTCGTGAATTCTAGTCCGTAGTCCAAACATTGCTTCAAATTTCGATAGTGTATGATGTAATTTGTTTTGTTGTATAGTGTAGTCATTAATTTCGGTAATTTTGAGCCGGGATGGATACGCTGTTCGGCAGCGAATGGAAAATCTTTGTGAGTATCGTGTAGTTTGCGAGGATATGCTAAATCAACTTGAAGCATATATCCGTGAGTTGCATCGTCTGCGACAGTCATTATCGGTAATCTGTTCGTCGTTCAGTTTATTGTAAAACTTACCTTTTGTCGGCAATCGTTTGTCATTTAATTTAGCCAAACTGTCAATATAGTCGTAGGGAAATATCCCTTTCCTTGTGAGAATGGTGAACTTATCATCATTCGAAACATCGCTAAATTCACGTGAAATAATGCCGTTTCATTATGGAAGCTAATTTGTCCCACGAAGTCCCCAAAAAACGTAGAGAGTCAATAAATCGAAATTTAATGTCGGTATTGTCGTAGAGGAGAGTGAAGGATAGGTATTTTTCCTTATTAACGGGAAGTACGCTTAAACGACCCTTCTTACTTAGTTCGCGAATCATGAAATGACTGTCGTAACCTGAGAGGTTGTGAAACACGATAGGAACAACATACTGTTGTTTGAAATTTAAATTGCATGCTTGGTGAGCCAAACCCCGAAATTTTTTTGAAAAATTATCGTGATCGCGAACGATAATGTCTGTCGATACAAAAGCTTTTTCACAAATATGACATAATGTAGCGTTTGCAGGTATATTACTTTCGTCCATCGGAAGAACATTTGTTAGCTTTGATTGTACCATTTCGGCAATAGTCTGCATTTGATTAGCTACTATCCTCCCCTCGGTAGCTCTTGTAAAACAATAAAGTGTCATCGTAGTTACATTTCAAATAGAAAGCTGCACTGTATGGAGAATGTTTTTGGTATTTGACAGTTTTAGATGAAATTGCATTATTGAAATTCTCTAATGTACATTCAAAATCCGCAAGGATGAACGGAGCCATTTGTTTGTATATATAATTTTTTAATTCAACATGATCGTAATTGGGGAAGGAAATTATGCTATGATTGACTTTAGAACACAGATTTTCATGTTCTTCCGATTTTTGTTGAGACGAGAAATAATTTAGACATCTGTCGCAAATAAATTTTTTATTCTTCTTTTTGTTTACCTGCTTTCCAATCAAACAGGAGTGGTATTGGATTTCAATAGTTTCATTGTCAATAAGGGGCGCATCGTAGTCGGTTAATTTAGGAAGATATTAATTTTGAATTAACAATAAATTTACATGCTTGTCTAATTTATTTTTGGTTAATCTTACGGGTACAACTGAATAAAATTGTTTTTCTTTAACTTCATTCAACTCCAACGCGTAAACATTTACAGAAATATGGTTTGCTCTTTCAAAGTTCGAAATATGGTGTAATGACATCGGTATATCCAGATTTTCAGTTTTCAAAACTGTTTTGTAGTGAGGGTATGATGAGGTTCTCGTTACCTGTCCTTTTGCAGGATGTAACGATGTAAAAACCGACCAATAAATACAGGCTGTATCGTCATTTTGAATATTCAAAAATGCATGCTTATTGATGATTTGTTGCGACAGTCTGATGAAAGATGAACCGTTTCCAACTTCAACTTTATTGATGTTTACCTCTAGTGGAATAATTTTAGATAAAGCCCAGCTGCTTTCTTTCTTCGAAAATTCAGACAGTTTGTTGACAATTTGATCGCGAATGTACTCACCAAACCAATGCTGTAGGTCTGTCGTTACGTCCACAACGGTATTTTTAGTATTAAAATACTTGAAATCTAAAGTCTCCCCATCTTTACCTTTTCTCACAAATTCTCCGCAGAAACACACGTTAATTTTGATAATTGGAAATTCAGTCGTCAATATTTTCGCAAGATTTTTTTTGAGAACAATAAAACAATGAGACAAAAAGTCAGTATGGTATAAATTAAAAATTAGACCTATTTTTGAAACTTAAATTAACGATCCTCCACTAAACCCGCTATTTGAGTTTTAGCCCACCACCAATTTTGATTCGATTCCTAATTGTGTATTTAAAATTTTTGAAATGTCCAATGTTTTTCTGAAGTTTTTTCCTAATACCTATCGACAGATTCCTGTTTCCAATTGTGTTTTTACATAATTTGATGTTTATCTGTTTAAACGATTAATCCAATTTTTTTCGTCCCTATCTCTAAAATTGTCTAGCACATATTTTTGTAATTTCCTAATGATGGTGAGTAAGTTGTTTGATTTCTCCACAATATCCATTTTTTAAAGTGAAAACACACAAGCAAATAAATCTCAAAAAATGAAAAAACTTACAGTGCTATATGATTTCAAAGGAGATTACCAAATTCGGTTTCCCCACGTTTTTCAGTCCGCGGAACACCAGCGAATATCTCCTCCAGATGTGGCTTATATGCATCAAACACCCTCTGCGGTAGGAATGTGACTGCCTCTTCCAACTTCCGCAAAATTGTGTGCCCAAATTTACCTCGCACCTTTTTCGTTTCCATGATCTTGAACGGGGAGTCGATGGGTAGTTCGGATATTTTCCTGATGGGTTTTTCCTCGCCAATCATCGAAGCTTTATTTAAGTTTTGAAGGAAAGCCATCAGTAACAAAAAAAATAAAAAGCATCATTTTTGAAATTGATATGTAGAGAGAGAAAAAAGAAAAAAGTATATGTAGAGAGAGAAAAAAAAAAGAAAAAAGTAAATGTAGGTAATACTTACTATTGAAGGTTGGTTGACAAGAGAAAGGTACTGGTTAAATGATGAAGGCTGCTGGTTGTGGCAATAGAATGAGCTCCTGGAGGTTTTCTTTATTATTTATATTTTTTGGAGAGGTAAGCGAACCCATGCGAAACCTAGGTTGTACGACGATAATATGGAACCGCACATGAATTGTTTTGTTGCAACAAGTCTCATTTCAATTGGATATTGTTTCCTGTTGATTAATATCAATTCCTCTGATAACCAACTTGTTTTTTCCGCCAGCGATATTTTTTATCAGACTTATCATACAACGGTGTTGTTTTTGTGCTTTGGGAAACCGTTCTAATTGAATACAAAAATCCATATCAATTACATTCATTTTTATTTTCAATTTAAAATATACACATAATAAGTGTCATTATATATATGGAAACATTTATATATGATATCATAGATGAATTGGTAGTATCTAATATTGGTGTTGATTTAATTTTGGGATTTTATTCGCTCCTGCTGCTGCTCTCAAACGAGGTTGAGAATTCCTCTTCGTCACCGTCGTCGGATATATTCCTTATGGTAGTTTCTTCTGATAGTAGATGAAATATTCCATTATCTCCCCATGTAAATAAATAACAATGTATTATTGATCGTTGAAACAAATGCCTGCTTCGATTACATTTGGTGGTATATCTACGTACATGTTTCCAATTATATTGTATAAAAGTATAAACGATGCCTTCAATTTAACCATCTTCTACTGTGTTTCTTCTCTATTAACAGTGATAACTGTTATTCCTACTTCAAAGTAGCAGTGAATGGTAGGATTGAAATTTCACTCTTTATTTGTTATCTCAATTCGCGATCGAGGGAATGCGACCTCGACTGCTGGCTGATACTTAACTGCTACCGAAAAAACAGTGAAGGTGTAGTGCTTGAACCACACATCACATATTTGTGAAGCTGTAGGGTCGGGCTAATTGGACAAAGGGCCTGATGAAAAAATAGTGAAGAACGACGAAAATAAGTTTTAATTCATTGTTAAAAATACAATATGGATAGGTATTCTCTTAAAAAATAAAAATAAACTTTTTTCTACTTTGAAGACATTAAAAATATTATTTAATTATGATTTGCATTCAAAAAAAGAAGAAGTATTTACTTTGAGATGTGAAAGCCTAGTACGCCTCTCACTTATAATTAAACTTTCTCTTGAAAATAGCCTTTCGCAAGGCACAGACGTTGCCATAATACACAGCCTACTTTTGGCAACTTCAGCTAAATTTGGGTAAATGTTCTGATTATTCCGCCACCACAGTAGTGGATCTTCCGATCTTTTAATTGCGGCGTCATTCAAATACCGTTCAACTTCTATCATTTCGCGACATGACGCAGTTCCTTTTGGCACTATATTTGCCATTGATTGATCAAAATCATCCCAGTTTAATCCGTCCTTTTCTGCTTCCGTTACATCAGCATTATCCATGTTTGTAATGTTTGTGACTCTCCTACCTTAAAATATCTTCACGACAAAATATCACAGGTACATAAATCGCAGATGTCTATAGAAAATGTTGAAGCTCTAGGAACATGCTTAAAGAAAAATAATGACCTGTTTCCAATATTTTCTGAAATGTACGACATTTTAAATACTCATGATGCCAAATGGAAAACGTTATACAAAAACATAGATGAGATTCATAGTCAACACACACGATTGGCGGAAATTACACCAGAATCTCTGTTCCATTCTATCAAGGAAATGAAACAGGATATTTTTAATCTGTCATCTATTTTTATGGACAATCAAGACGAATCTATTAAAGTTCAGATTCATGACTCATCAAAGGATGAGTTATTGAAGGAAATGGCCGATATGAAGAAAAGTATAAACCAAATAACACACACGGTTGAAAAGTTGGCTGCCAATGATAAGCCAATCACTAGAAGTAACCCACCAATAGTGAAAAAGTCCGTTTCGACCCAAACCAACCATACCATAACCAAAACACAGAGGTTTTTACTTCTCCAAAAGACATTACGCCCAGACCTCCCAAATCCTCCATTAAAGAATAATGGCATTATGTGGTAGTGTCCAAAATCCCATCGACATATAGCGCTACCCTTCTTGCACACTATGCGAAGGAAAAACTTGGAACTACTGACTTTATCCGATGCTTTGTTACGGTCCAAAATATTTCTTTGGAAACCTACCTCCGGCCTAGCTCAGTGGAGGCCTGTCGTGAATTCTGGGTGGTTACCGATGGCAGTGAACTTAGTTAAGTCGGTCTCTCAGACCGTAAGGGCGCCACCAGTTTTTTCCTTTGTTTTAAACAAAATAAAACAAAAAAACTGGAAAAGATATTTACTATGTTCTAAGTACAAGAAAAAAAAAAACAACGCAAAAAAAAAATAACAGAAATTATATAAATCTAAACAACTATCTGTCAGAATTATCAGTTGTGTCTGGTGTGTTTATTAAAAATGAAATTAAATAAATCGAGTTGATAAAAGTAACAGTAATGACATCTGTAAATCATAAACCCAATAAAACAGCTGCTTTCTTGGTTGTCGAAATAATTGGAATAAAATATAACTTAATATAAATATATATAAACATCGATCATATAAAGAAAGGCTGTGATGACCTAAAGGGTACGTACGAATTTTGGTAAAATATTTGTTATCTTTGCCGCTCTATCCCACTAGATAAAATAAATATGCACAATGACTGTTACAAATTCAATATTACCACTTGAAGAGTGAATGATAGCAAAACAAAATATACATATATCAACAGGTGTCGACTTATCGTGTGGAATCTCCAGGCCATTTGCCGTCCACTCGAAGATGGTGTCGAGCTAGTTGTTCCGGCGTCGATGTATACGCTCTCGGATATCGATCAAGGGCATCTAGAACCTCTGCGAGAAGATAATGCGATCACCATTCAGGGGGGAACAGGTACCTCCGGGTTCCTTATCAGCAGACTGTTAAGGAAATAATTTTAGGAGATCGCAATCGGGCGTTGATGAAATTGATCCCACAAAAGTAGCCTGAGATGTTGTGCGGCTACTTAGATGAGGGTGGAGATAGCTTTCTAAGAATCCGACTCGATGTCGAGCGCTCCAGGTGCGCAAATTCCTAGGGTCTGAATCCGTCATTGACGATATGAATTAGCAAAAGCTTCGAAGTATACGAACAACAAACTCACGACAAGCTAATTCTTTAGATAAACCACTAGAAATTAAGAAAACTACGTCTCCACGTCTTTCACTTTTCAACAGCAGAAGCTCTAATGGCCACCGGAATTTCGTAGGCGGAGAATTTCCCACTCTGAATTTTGACTCTCCTTGGTATCAGATTTTGCTACTCTGAGGCGCGAATTTCAAATTTCGCGGGGAAGAAATGTACAACTAAGAGGATAGTAATTTTCCAATGACAATGTTTGTTGTAAAATTAAAACAAGGAGTTGAAACAATAACTGTTGATGAAAACCCAAAAAAAAAATCCAAACCGTAACACTCTCCTCTTACCTCCTATCGGAAATTTCCGAGAAATTTCACTTCTCGCCAACAAGAGAACTTGGCGATTGATCGAAAATAAACCAATGAGAAGGAATGATCCATAAACTAATTGAATCGACAGCTTAAGCTAATCGGAGTTATCGATATAGGCTTTCAGGTCTTTTACGTGCCAATGTCGTCGGCCGCAGTTGTCATCACCCTCGAGCACATAAGTACAGTATCCGATTCTTTGACGTACCCGGAAAGGTCCGACATATCGTGGTGCTAGGGATGCCGAGTAGTTGTTTGTGGCGTCCGACAATCGATAGTTCTTACGCCACACCAAGTCACCAGGGGCAAATTGAACATCCCGACGTCGAAGATTATACCGTTGGGCGCTTTGCTGCTGAGCCTTCTGCAGACGCTTATGAACAAGTTGGTAATGCCCCTCCAACTGATCTGCTGGTAACTCCAACCGTTCACCAAACTCTACATCGTCAGTTGATTCCAGTGCACCGAACAGACGACCCGATCGTATGAATTCACGTCCAAAATTTAATTTGTACGGTGTGAACCCGGTGGTTTCATGCCTTGATGTTCGGACTGCGCAGGCTAATTTCTTAATCTCTACGTCCCACGTTCGATGGTCCGCATCCTTAATAAATGAAACTAACATAGACTTCAGTGTTTTATTTACCCTTTCCGTAGGATTCGCCTGCGGATGATAAACGGGATTGTACCTTATTTTCGAACCGTAGCGTTGCGCTAGGTTTTTAAACTCGCGACTGATATACTGGACACCATTATCGGCAAGAATAAGCTGAGGTGCACCGAATAGGAGAAAAATCTCTTCCTCTATTAACTTAGTCACAACTTTAGACGACGCCGCACGAAGCGGAAAAAAACGAACGAATTTGGAAAATGTATCCACCACAACTAAAATGTAGTTGTGACCTTGTTTCGAGCGGGGAAGAGGGCCTATCAAATCGGTCGATATGATTTTCCAGGGTCGGTCTGCAACAGGATTCGGTGTCATAAGACCTTTCGGAGCAAGTTGTTCAGGTTTCGACGACTGACAAGTACGACAACCACGTACATACCGAGCAATATCGGCGCGCATCTGGGGCCAATAGTACAGAGACTTTACTCGATGATATGTTTTATACATTCCAAGGTGCCCACACTCAGGCATATCATGATTATCCTTAATGACTTGAAGGCGGGATTCTTTGGGAATTACCCGTTTCCACAGCAAGAGTGGATCGTTCTCATCACCGTCACGCAGGTTCGGATATTTGAACAATTGAGAGCCCGTAAGACGCCATTTGTCTAACTTTAAGGGATTCGCTCGAACCGCGTCCATCATCCTGATATACCACGGATCGCGGATAGGTTCTGCCACGGTAAACAATCCTGCATCGATCGCATCGATTTTCGGTGGTGAATCCTCCGAAGCAGATACCGATCGGCTGAGAGTGTCAGGAACGACATTGAGGCGACCTTTTCGATGCACGATCTCGAAATCGAAGGCCTGTAGACGAAGAGCCCATCGACACAACTTCCCAACCGGATTCTGTAGACTCTGAAGCCACAGAAGCGAGTGATGGTCTGTTATTACCGTGAAGTGATAACCTTCCACGTATCCCCGGAATTTTTCGATCGCCCAGATGACCGCTAGGCATTCTCGCTGAGTAGTACTATAGTTCCTTTCAGCGCCGGATAATGAACGACTGGCGTAGCTGATGACATGCTCGCCATCAGGATAAGTCTGCGTAAGCACCGCTCCTATGCCGTAACCGCTCGCGTCCGTCTGGATGGTAAAAGGTCTTTCGAAATCTGGACAGTATAATACCGGTGCCGTTATCAAAAGTTCCTTGACCTTCCGAAATGCTTCTGCACACTCGCAAGTCCAGACAAACTTATGATTTTTACGAAGAAGACTGGTCAGAGGTGCAACGAGGCTCGCGAAGTTTGGCAGAAATCGTCTGTACCATGACGCCATGCCCAAAAATTGACGAACACCCCTCACCGTCTTCGGCGCTGGAATATCAAGAATGGCCGAAACCTTTTCAGGATCTACATGCAGTCCTTGGGAGTCGACTACATACCCTAAGTATTTTAAACTGGGCCGACAGAACTGACATTTTTCCCGATTTAAAGTTAAATTAGCCGAAGACAAGCGTTCGAAGACCTTAGATAGGGTGTCCATATGCTCCTCAAAAGTAGACGTAACGATAACGAGGTCGTCGAGGTATTGAAACACATAGGGCTCAAGGTCGTGACCAATTACCTGGTCCACAAGTCGTTGGAAAATGGCTGGGGCGTTGGTCAAACCAAAAGGAAGTCGACAAAATTGGAATAAGCCCCGTCCACTCACGGCAAACGCGGTATACTGGCGACTATTCGGCGCAATAGGAACCTGCCAATACGCCGACTTAATATCCAGGGTGGTCAGGTATTTTGCGTTACTCAGCTGATCTAAGATGCTGCTTATACGTGGCAGAGGGTATGCATCCCTCTTAGTGACCCTGTTTAGTTTCCGGAAGTCAACGCAAAAGCGATAAGTCCCGTCTTTTTTCCGGATCATCACTACTGGCGACGACCACGCACTGGTCGATGGCTCAACTACGCCGTACTTCAACATACGATCTAGCTCTGCGTTGATTGCGGCCTGAATCAGCGGTGACACGGGATAATTGCGCTGTTTGATCGGTGTATGGTCGACTAACTCAATTTGGTGTTCGACAGCTGTTGTGCAACCGAGTTCGCCTTTTATACTGCTGAAATACTGCTGAACAGCCGAGTCGAGTAGATCGCGCTGAGCTGCACTCAACCGATGACTCGCCAAAATTTCGGCACAATCCGTAGGTGAGGACGTAAAATGCCAACATTTGTTTTTCAAGTCTGGAACGATACCGGAGAGAATCCAGAAATCAACGCCGAGGATAAGCACGTGCGGTAACGATGGTACTACAGCCACATTTAAAAGTGTTATTCTATGTTCAAGTTTTATTGGCAACGACAATAAACCGATTATTGGATGCGAAGTGCCGTCCGCCACAGTACAGGCATGGGTCGAGGATTCCCGCATAGGCAGTCGAAGATGTTCTATGAGCGAGAGACCTGCTCGTCCGAGAATCGTAGTACTTGCGCCGGAGTCGAGAAGTCCTTTCATAGCAATCCCATAACAAGAAATCCCAAGATGAGGTCGTTGATCGTCTGAATTTGTCTGTAGCAGGTAATCGAGGATAATTTGTACGCGACTAAGTTCCGAAGAATTGGTCTTATTGACAAGTGAGCAGGGTCTTTGTTGACCACTCAAAAACCCTGCTTTTAGTTTCCCGACGAGGACTGTTTCGAACATGTTGGGCACGTCCTCAACGTTACATTTGGTGCTTTACACTTATAACACATTACACCTCGTTTGGATCTACACTCGGAAGCGCGATGCCCTATCTTGTCACACTTCCAACAAGTGATAGGTTTGGCTGATGACTTCGAAGAACTCGCTGTAATCCGTGCATCTACCGCATCAACCATCTTAGAGGAATTCGTCTTCGTTCCGCGTTGGTGGTACGCGAGGTCAGGTTCAACCAATTTATGATATGAAGTGGCCGGTGGTTTGTACGCTTCCGCACTTACCTTACAGCGTTCGAGCTGTTTGCATAGGTCGACCAATTCAACGACAGATGTGATTCGCGCAAGCCCCAAATGCGTTTGGAAGAATGGCGTCAGATTCTTCCGGAGGGTCTTGACCATGAGCGCTTCCGGTATTTTTGTACTCAGCCGCGCGAAGAGATTAGTTATATGCGCAACATACAAATCTATTGACTCGTCCGATCCCTGCGTTCGCTGACGAATTTCGTCCCATAGACGATCATCGTAGTCATGAGGCAAAAACGCGTCTCTCAGGCGCTTAGTCAACATACTCCAACTGTTAAATGAAGCCTTGTGTGCCCTGTACCAAACTCGAGCTTTACCTTCGAATAAAATTATCGCCATTGGTAGAAGCCATTGTTTATCTATTTGGTAGGCCCCACAAAGGTCATCGACTTTTTCCAAGAAAGCTACCACGGTCAACTCGCCTTCGCCGGTGAACTTGAGGTTCCAGGCGATAATATCTTTAGGTTTAATCGAAGGTACTCCGATTCCCGAAACAACCGACCGCCGCGAAACATTCGGTCCTTCGTCCTGATCTACGTCATTGTCTTCCGACTGGTTATCATCGAGTTCAATCCGAGTCGCTAAGTTGGCATGAAATTGTACAGAAGAGTTTATTTCGGATTCGCGGCCCAGTTTTTCTTCCAATGCGGCTTTAATATTTAACACCTCAGCTATAATTCCCGAGCGCGTCTTCTTTTTCTCCGCAGTATCCGCGGACGGAACTCGACTTACGCGCCCGAACAGATGAGCCAACTCGGCCTTAAGCTTTAAGCACGTACTGTCAGTCACCTCTCCCGATAAAGCAGTGACCCCTGCCTTAAGCGTTTCGACCTTTTGAGTGATAACCCTTATCTCCTCATCAAAAGTACCCGGTACATCGTGTTTCACACCAGCCCCTGATCGCTCTAACCGCAACAAACTACGCAACCAACTACGCATGGAATCGACAGTACCAGTCTCCGAAAGACGACGAACTTTGAGCTCGTACATCAGTTCATCCTGCGTGAGATAGTTGATGTGTCCACTAACAAGTTGTAACGACATATTGAATAATGTCAAATCAGTGCACGTTAGATAACTCAATCGTGGTGCGCAAAAAAAACAAAAGATCTAGCAAGGCAACAAGTCTCCCTTAACAAATAATGAAATGGATGAGGTCCAATTCGGAAGAAAGAAGAGAAAAAAAAAAAAAAAAATAGAAATAAACACCAGCCACAACTGACTAATCCACTGCCAAAGAAACCCACAAAAGAAGAATGGAACAAGTCGGGCCCCACGTTGGCTCATCTGTTCGGGCGCGTAAGTCGAGTTCCGTCCGCGGATACTGCGGAGAAAAAGAAGACGCGCTCGGGAATTATAGCTGAGGTGTTAAATATTAAAGCCGCATTGGAAGAAAAACTGGGCCGCGAATCCGAAATAAACTCTTCTGTACAATTTCATGCCAACTTAGCGACTCGGATTGAACTCGATGATAACCAGTCGGAAGACAATGACGTAGATCAGGACGAAGGACCGAATGTTTCGCGGCGGTCGGTTGTTTCGGGAGTCGGAGTACCTTCGATTAAACCTAAAGATATTATCGCCTGGAACCTCAAGTTCACCGGCGAAGGCGAGTTGACCGTGGTAGCTTTCTTGGAAAAAGTCGATGACCTTTGTGGGGCCTACCAAATAGATAAACAATGGCTTCTACCAATGGCGATAATTTTATTCGAAGGTAAAGCTCGAGTTTGGTACAGGGCACACAAGGCTTCATTTAACAGTTGGAGTATGTTGACTAAGCGCCTGAGAGACGCGTTTTTGCCTCATGACTACGATGATCGTCTATGGGACGAAATTCGTCAGCGAACGCAGGGATCGGACGAGTCAATAGATTTGTATGTTGCGCATATAACTAATCTCTTCGCGCGGCTGAGTACAAAAATACCGGAAGCGCTCATGGTCAAGACCCTCCGGAAGAATCTGACGCCATTCTTCCAAACGCATTTGGGGCTTGCGCGAATCACATCTGTCGTTGAATTGGTCGACCTATGCAAACAGCTCGAACGCTGTAAGGTAAGTGCGGAAGCGTACAAACCACCGGCCACTTCATATCATAAATTGGTTGAACCTGACCTCGCGTACCACCAACGCGGAACGAAGACGAATTCCTCTAAGATGGTTGATGCGGTAGATGCACGGATTACAGCGAGTTCTTCGAAGTCATCAGCCAAACCTATCACTTGTTGGAAGTGTGACAAGATAGGGCATCGCGCTTCCGAGTGTAGATCCAAACGAGGTGTAATGTGTTATAAGTGTAAAGCACCAAATGTAACGTTGAGGACGTGCCCAACATGTTCGAAACAGTCCTCGTCGGGAAACTAAAAGCAGGGTTTTTGAGTGGTCAACAAAGACCCTGCTCACTTGTCAATAAGACCAATTCTTCGGAACTTAGTCGCGTACAAATTATCCTCGATTACCTGCTACAGACAAATTCAGACGATCAACGACCTCATCTTGGGATTTCTTGTTATGGGATTGCTATGAAAGGACTTCTCGACTCCGGCGCAAGTACTACGATGCCTGTACTGTGGCGGACGGCACTTCGCATCCAATAATCGGTTTATTGTCGTTGCCAATAAAACTTGAACATAGAATAACACTTTTAAATGTGGCCCCACGTTGGGCGCCAAAAATTCTGTTACGGTCCAAAATATTTCTTTGGAAACCTACCTCCGGCCTAGCTCAGTGGAGGCCTGTCGTGAATTCTGGGTGGTTACCGATGGCAGTGAACTTAGTTAAGTCGGTCTCTCAGACCGTAAGGGCGCCACCAGTTTTTTCCTTTGTTTTAAACAAAATAAAACAAAAAAACTGGAAAAGATATTTACTATGTTCTAAGTACAAGAAAAAAAAAACAACGCAAAAAAAAAATAACAGAAATTATATAAATCTAAACAACTATCTGTCAGAATTATCAGTTGTGTCTGGTGTGTTTATTAAAAATGAAATTAAATAAATCGAGTTGATAAAAGTAACAGTAATGACATCTGTAAATCATAAACCCAATAAAACAGCTGCTTTCTTGGTTGTCGAAATAATTGGAATAAAATATAACTTAATATAAATATATATAAACATCGATCATATAAAGAAAGGCTGTGATGACCTAAAGGGTACGTACGAATTTTGGTAAAATATTTGTTATCTTTGCCGCTCTATCCCACTAGATAAAATAAATATGCACAATGACTGTTACAAATTCAATATTACCACTTGAAGAGTGAATGATAGCAAAACAAAATATACATATATCAACAGGTGTCGACTTATCGTGTGGAATCTCCAGGCCATTTGCCGTCCACTCGAAGATGGTGTCGAGCTAGTTGTTCCGGCGTCGATGTATATGCTCTCGGATATCGATCAAGGGCATCTAGAACCTCTGCGAGAAGATAATGCGATCACCATTCAGGGGGGAACAGGTACCTCCGGGTTCCTTATCAGCAGACTGTTAAGGAAATAATTTTAGGAGATCGCAATCGGGCGTTGATGAAATTGATCCCACGAAAGTAGCCTGAGATGTTGTGCGGCTACTTAGATGAGGGTGGAGATAGCTTTCTAAGAATCCGACTCGATGTCGAGCGCTCCAGGTGCGCAAATTCCTAGGGTCTGAATCCGTCATTGACGATATGAATTAGCAAAAGCTTCGAAGTATACGAACAACAAACTCACGACAAGCTAATTCTTTAGATAAACCACTAGAAATTAAGAAAACTACGTCTCCACGTCTTTCACTTTTCAACAGCAGAAGCTCTAATGGCCACCGGAATTTCGTAGGCGGAGAATTTCCCACTCTGAATTTTGACTCTCCTTGGTATCAGATTTTGCTACTCTGAGGCGCGAATTTCAAATTTCGCGGGGAAGAAATGTACAACTAAGAGGATAGTAATTTTCCAATGACAATGTTTGTTGTAAAATTAAAACAAGGAGTTGAAACAATAACTGTTGACGAAAACCCAAAAAAAAAAATCCAAACCGTAACAGCTTTCCAATGCTGAAGAATAAGGACAGTTCGCACTCCGATTTCAAAGTTGGTGTGCAGAATAAAAGTCACCTAAAGCAGCTAAAAGACCCAAGGATGTGGCCGCTAGGCACTGAAATCGCTAAATCATCTTTAACACCCTTAAAGATTTCACCACCAGCGTTAAGTTTTTCGACCACAGGCTGTCATTTTATTCCAACCTCTGTACACAGCCGTAGCCCAACACCACGCCCTGACTTAACACCTGTAAAAGCTAGGGAGATCAAATCTGTTAAGATTGGATCTGACAGGGAAGCTTTAGCTGCCTGTAAGTCTCTTGCGCAGGAAAATGTAGACGTTGTCATGGAAAAAAGTACAAGGAAAGATAATTTGTTATATATTGACCTTATGACTCCACCTATAGTGCGGTTGTCCCGTAATTCGGATTCGGCTGATGGTCGTTATTTGTTGGCTAGACTGAGGGACTCTTCCTTATTAAAAGCTCTTCGGCTATTTCTAGCCTATCTCCATGACCAACCATCCAGTGTATGTTTTGAAGGGCACACCACCACCAGCATCAAATTAACTCTAGCTTCAGAGAGACTACCTAGTGACGTGGACACCTTGCGTAAGTTGTATTTTCGCTACCACAACGCATATGGTATTGGCTCAGCCGAAGTGGAAGCTGATCTTGCTGCCTTCAGGTCTTTCTTTTCATCCGAGAAACTTCAACAGCTTCAGAAAATTAGGGAGAGTCATGGCAAATATTTTTCTACTGGCTGTCCAAAAAGGAATCAAAATTTTTAACTAAATTGACGCGAACAGAGGATCAAGCACCCTCTGTAAGCTGATAGCAAGCTTAGTGTTTTTCTTATTAATATTCAGTCCTTAAGACACAAAACAGATGAATTATTCCTCTTATTAGAAGAACTTCATTTTCCAGAAATTATTGCCATAACTGAGCATTGGTTAAATGTTGATGAGCCTGTGTTTATCAAAAATTACGCTACAGTAACTAGATTTAATAGAAGTAATTTATCTCATGGAGGTACTATGATAATGTCTACAAATAGCGACTTTTCGGCTGTAACTAAATTCGATAAACTATTGTCTGAAAAAGTATTTGAATTTTCCATTGTCTATCATAATGCTTATGATCTTTATATAGTTTGTATTTACAGAACACCTGACGCTGACTTGCATATATTCAGTCAAAAATTACTGAGCTTGCTTGAATCCCTGCCTTTAAAAAGCAAGTTAATTTTATGTGGAGACCTTAATATTGACTTTTCCAATGTGTGTACTGCTCAAGAATCTCTTCAGTCCATTTTCGACTCTTTTGGCATAATCATGCATGTTGACTCACCAACCAGAATAACTAAAACTAGTTCTAGTACTATAGACTATGTCGTATCATCTTTCGATCCAAAATTTGTTGACTGTACTGTCCTTAATTCAGGTTTCTCGGATCATGAAGCAATACTAACAAAATTTTCGGCTAAATCTAAGTGCAAAAATGCTTCGCGCAAATTATGCCGTATTTTTTCTGATAAAAATTTTCGTAATTTCAAGCACCTATGTCTAACAACAGACTGGTTTGTCCTATCTGACGATGTCAATATCGAATTTCCGAGATTTATAAAAACTTTATCTAACTTGGCATTCAAATCCTTTCCTCTTAGGCCTCTAAAAATCAAACAACATAAACCCTGGTCTACTAAAGGCTTACGTACATCTTCAAAGAACATGCGCTCACTATCCTACATAAAAAAATCATCGGACAGCTTCTTCTACCATGATTACGTAAAACGTTACAGAAAAATCTATCATAAGACTATAAAAGCTGCCAAGGACATTTATTATAATAGGAGGCTGGCCAATTCCGGTAATGTTGCTAAAGAAATGTGGTCTATTGTGAATGACTTAAGAAATAAGACCTCACCATCTAACACAATCTCTATTTCACCCGAGAACCTAAATAATTACTTTGTAGATGTAGCAAAAAATTTAAAGAACACCATAACTCCTTCCGATGATCCCCTCTCATTTCTCCCTAAGACTAATATCAATTTACACAGTTTCTTCTTTACACCCGTAGTATTAGCAGAGCTTAACAGTACAATTAATGACATTAAAAACAAATCCTCATCTGGGGCTGATGGGCTTACTCTAAAAATGTGCTCGAACCTGCCGGAAAGCACCTTGAATCATTTTATTACTTTAATTAACAAATCATTCCAAAATGGAGTTTTTCCTAACTGTCTTAAGACGGCAATAATTGTTCCTCTGCATAAAGGAGGAGATAAAGATCAAGCTTCGAACTATCGCCCAATTGCACTCCTTCCCACATTATCAAAGATCATCGAAAGATTGGTTAAAAAAAGGCTTCTATCTTTTCTCTTTAAATATAATATACTCTCTACCCATCAATTTGGATTTTTAAGTAACAAATGCACAAATGATGCCATGTTTTCCCTCTTTAATAATGTATACTCAAACCTGATCAACCATCACTCTATAGCAACAATTTTCTGTGATTTCTCTAAGGCTTTTGATTGCGTAGATCATAATATATTAACAAATAAATTGGAGTACTACGGTTTCAGACGAGTGTCTCTCGAATGGTTTAAGTCGTATCTCAACAGCAGGAGTCAGATTGTGAGGGTTGATACGTCGATGTCTTCTTGCAAGCCAATTGAATATGGAGTGCCTCAAGGTTCAGTACTGGGCCCTATTTTGTTTCTGCTTTTTATCAACGACATTGCTAGTCTGAACATTAGCGGTGAAATCTGCCTCTTTGCGGATGATACTAGTTTCACGTGGAGCAACCCGGATATTACGACACTTCATAGGACTGTATCTAGAGACTTAGTCACCATCAAATCTTGGTGCGATTCAAATCTCCTATGCCTCAATGTTTCTAAAACAAAAGTTTTATCATATAAAAGTACATTGCAATCTTTTGTACTTAATAACACCACTATTGAGGCCGTTGAATCTGTGAAATTCTTGGGGCTTATTGTAGACAACCGCTTAAAATGGGACTTGCACATCGATGCTTTATCAAAAAGGTTAAGTTCTGCCTGCTTTGCGCCGAGATCAGTTTCCAAGGAGCTCAACTTGTCTACTTCTAGAACAGTCTATTATGCCATTTTTAAGTCGCATCACCGATACGCCCTTCCATTCTGGGGTACGTGTTGTGCAACTCAATTTGAACGTATTTTTAAACTGCAGAAGAGAGCTGTTCGGTATTCACTGAGACTTAGCAGTAGGACTCACTGCCAGGATTACTTTAAAAAATTTAAAATATTAACTCTTCCGTCCCTATTCATATTTGAATCTGTATCCTTAATCCGCAAGCACGTATCTTCTATTCCAGAGAGGCCATCTCACAACTATCCGCTTAGAAACACGGAGCATGATCTTTATCTGCCAACCCCTCGCTCAGAGTTGGTTAAAAGCTCTATACTGTACAATGCAAAAAAAATGCACAATCATCTACCATTTGAAATCAAATCCATAAGATCTTTTCCTGAATTTCGAAAGGTTTTGAAATCATACTTACTGGAGAGAGCCTTTTATGCAGTAAGCGACTTTTTTGTTAAAAATTGTTAATACTTAATATTAAGCTTCTTAAGCCGGAGACACATCTGAGAAACGTTGCCATTCGTTCGCATTGCCGGCCATTCGTTCGCATCCATTTCTCAAGTGTAGACAGTCATTCGCAGCGAATAACTTTTGGTGCGAATGGCCGGCAATGCGAACGAATGTTTTCCATCGTCTGTCGGTAAAAGAGAAAAGATCAAAAGGAAATCCGAGCTGCGAATGGCTGCAAACGTTGCTAGGCGTTCAGATGTGTCAGTGTCGAAGTCATTCGCGGCAACGTTTCATTATTTGCAGTACTTCGCTAGAATGCTTGGAGAAAGGTGGTTGATTTACTTTGTGAAGGAAATTTGAGTGAAAATCAATTAATAGTGGCCTGTGCCTCGTTTATCGTTATTAATAGAATTATAAATCGACGGAAAGAAGAAAAGAAGAGAAAACAGAGACTTGTTTGGATGAGTGACTTGTATTTGAGTAGAAATAGATATGATGGTACGAACTTATTAGCCGATCTAAATGATACATTTTTTAAAAACTTTACCAGAATGTCTCGAGAAGACTTTAGCATCCTCCTGGAAATGATTAAACCGAAAATTGTTAAACGGAATACATACTTCAGAGAAGCTATACCACCAGAAGTCAGACTTGCTATTTGCTTACGATTTCTAGCTAGTGGAGATTCGTATACAAGTTTACAATACACATTTAAGGTATCGAGACAGCTGATTACAAGAATTGTTCCAGAGGTATGTACAGCTCTCTGTGGAGTACTGAAGGATTTTATAAGGGTTAGTATTGAAACAACATATATTTTTCAGTAGCATATTTTATTTTTTTAATATGAACAATGCTATCAACACAGAGTTAATGTTAATTAATATCAGTATCTATCAATATTGGTGTTTTGCATAATGTCTGATACGTTTGTCTCATGTGCAGATTCGTTATTATCATTCTAATTAGGCGGCTGGGACGAAAGAAAAAATTCACCTGACTCAACATCCAGATGAGGTGTATGTGGCTGAGACACGTATGAATATGAATGAGGTGTAGGTGGCTGAGACACGTTTGAATGAGGTGTAGATGGCTGAGACACGTATGAATGAGGTGTAGGTGGCTGAGACACGTTTGAATGAGGTGTAGATGGCTGAGACACGTATGAATGAGGTGTAGGTGGCTGAGACACGTTTGAATGAGGTGTAGATGGCTGAGACACGTATGAATGAGGTGTAGGTGGCTGAGACACGTTTGAATGAGGTGTAGATGGCTGAGACACGTATGATCTAGATGTGTGGGGCTGAGAATGAAGCGCTTGATCATTGAAGCTAGAAGGCGGAACGGATAGCTGTGTTGTAAAACAGTCAGGTCTGTCATACTGCCCTAGGTCGGCAGCAAATAAGATCTTGTTAATCTCAAACTGTACGTGCTTGACCGTCATTGTACTATATTCTCGAAGCTTTTCCGCTATATGGAGTGCAAAGGTCGTGTGTTTGTCATAATGAATGGCTGGCCCTTGTGACGATGATACATTTGCGGCTTGTTCTAGTAACTCGAAGGCTCTATCAAGTTGATTACTTTCTTTGACTTTCGTTGATGCTCTTCTTCTTGACCTACCACTTCCCGAATGTATATGATCTGCCGTTCGTATGGATCTCTCTGAAACAGGTGTTTCAGTAACGCGATTGTCAACAGTTGCTGAGTCGGCAGTTGCTTCATCTCCTATATGATTGTCTTTGGAGTCATTATCATCCTTTGTCCATTGTCTACGATTGTCTGACTTGACTCGTAATCTCCTTCATAATCTGATCCAATATTAATACTCTCGCCAACTTCAACATCTCCTTCCAAATCGCTTTTATCTTCTATGTCTTGATGAATCTGTGAAAAATAAGCATCGGATTATAGTTTGTCAATGGGTACCTCATTAATTTTGTTATTTGTAAGGCTACAGAGCTTAATATTTCACCAAATAATAAAAGTAAATCAGGCATACGCCCTTAAATTTTTTACATATACTATTTAATAGATTTTAATTTTTTTACAGCTACCTGACAGTGCCGAAGAGTGGATGAGAGTCTCTAAAGAATATGAAGATAAATGGAATTTTCCTAACTGTGTAGGTTCGATGGACGGAAAGCATGTAATGATACAGTCGCCATTCAACAGTGGTAGCGAGTATTATAATTACAAATCATTCTTCAGTGTAGTTTTATTAGCATTAGTCGATGCTGATTACAACTTTTTGTACGTAGATTGTGGATGTCAAGGGCGAATCTCCGATGGAGGAGTATTTAAAAATTCCAAAATGTATAATCTGATTGAGACAAATCGTCTAAATTTACCTGTTCCACGATCTCTACAAGAAGGACATTCTGAAGTACCATATGTATTTCTCGCCGATGAAGCTTTTCCCTTAATGGACAATATTATGAAACCCTACGCAGGAATTGCCCCTAAGGGTTCACGAGAAAGAATATATAATTACCGTTTAAGCAGGGCACGTAGGGTTATCGAAAATGTTTTTGGAATCATATCTTCGGCGTTCAGAATATTGAGACGTCCTATGCTGTTACAACCCGATCAAGTCAAGCTCATCGTAATGACAATTACATATCTTCACAATTTTTTACGCAAAAGCAAGACATCACGTGAAGTATATTCTCCCACCGGGTCTTTTGACACCGAAATTGATGGCATCTTTTTGGAAGGTAGTTGGAGGCAGGACGGTGTGAATAGCTCATTTACTGATCTCAAAAACATACCACGCAAATCAAAGAAGACTGCACGTGATAGCCGAGAAGAATTTACAATGTTTTTCCAAAATAATCATCTGCCCTGGCAAGATAACTATTAGTAACTGAAAGAAAACTGATAATATACTTACGGTATCTACTGTTCCTCTTGGTTTATCACGATCAACCAAGAAAAGCATGTGTTTGAATGCAAACCATTTCGATACGTGCACTTCTTTGCGACCTACAACATTATTTGCAATTAATTTAGGTTTGGTACCATGTCAGAATTTGATAGTTATTATGTATTATTAAAACATACTAAATATAAAAACTTGCCTTTTCCTGTTCCTACACTTTTTAAACCTTTGGCTTTCTGTGATCTAAATGACGACATTAAACTTTTCAGTTTTTTAGGCAAATCGGCCGCAGGCACATCCATTTCTGCTGATATATCAGCCCAAGCATCTTTCTTTTTAATAGCAGAATAATAAAATTCATCGGTTGTGTCCCATAGGACTGTATGTTTCCGATATAGTTCAATCAGCTTAATGCATTGGCTGTTGGTCCAATGATCCTTAAAATTATAATATTACCAAAACTAACTATTTCTTACACTTTTGCTATTTGCTGCTATTTGATAAAACGTTTACTTACTTTTGTGTTTGCCATTATACAATAAAATTAATCAAAAATATACTACTTTATTGAGGAATAGTGTGTGAACACGTGGGTATAAGCGCGAATGAGTGGAACTCTGGTAAATATTGGCAGCGAATGGAAATAAACAGGGAATTCGTAAAAGTGTCTACCAAGAAACGTTGCTGCGAATGACTAGAAATGAATGGGAATGCTGGCAATACCTGCGAATGCGAACGAATAGCAACGTTTCTCAGATGTGTCTCCGGCTCAAAGAAACGTTGCCGCGAAGGACTAGAAATGAGTAGCAATGCTGGCAATACCTGCGAATGCGAACGAATGGCAACGTTTCTCAGATGTGTCTCCGGCTTTACACCCACTGGGTTAGTGAATATTATTTGATGTTTGATATCCTAAGGGTCTTTTGTAATGTAAAATCATCTGTCACACGAAATTAAATCTATAACGGCTTATCCCAGATTCAATTAAATACCTACTACCTAGGATAATGCCTTTTATGCAGTTAACGACTTTTTTCACTAAGGCACGTTTCTGCTCAGCTCACGCACTGGTTTATTGTTTGTACAAAATTTGTTTTTGTTTTGTGATTTAGTTAGTGTTTACCTTCTGACTGAATTTACAGCTGTATATTAACTTACTTTCTAACCGAATATACAGCTGTAGGTTACATTCTGATACTTATTATCTTATATTTTTACATCTTTATATTTTTATATTTTTGTTTTATATTATATAAATTTATTTAATTTTAATTTAATTTTTAGTTTTGACTTTGTTTTGTTTTTGTATTGTTTGATTTTGATATTTTTATTTTGCTTTGTCTACAAAATTTATATTTTTTCGACAATAAAGCATTTCTCTCTCTTCTCTCTCTCTGTTCCTCTTGCCCTTTTGCACCTATAATCGCTGTAACCTGATCTATTGCAAGTTTTTTACTCTGTTTGGCCGTTGATTCGTATTTAAACACGTATAACTTAAACCGTGGGTCCAACACTGTGGCCACCGAAATCGTGTTACTTTGTTCCAAATTCTTAAACCTTCGTTCCAAGCCACTGATCAGTTGATTTGCAAACGTTATAACAGGATCTTCCGTAGTCTGTGTTCTCTCCGTCGCCGTAGCATTGTCCATTCCAGTAGTCGTACTATTTTGGGAAATAAGTGCTTTTTTGTTCACCGCCATCAATTCTTGGGAAATGGGTATTATCATGCTTGCCGTTAAATATTCTTCTCCGCTAACTTCTCGCGTCGCCTTCTCGAAAGGCCGCAGAAGCATACATATTTTTTCGCATATACACCACTCTTCTTCCAGTAACATATCAAGCTTCTTACCTTTACTAGCATCCAGATTAGCCACAGTGCTTCTTACGGCCTCATTTAAATGTACGAACCTTTGCAATATGAAATATGTGGAGTTCCAACATCTTGGATTAAATTTAGTAGGTTTTCTAAAACCATTTGCTTTTGACATTTGAGTAACTTTTCTTTTGCCACCGGACTTCTTTTAAAATGGGCGACAATACTTTTTACCTTCTTTACCACATCACGTGGTTTTTGTAAACCCAAAGCATTGTTAACAACTAAATTTAACATATGGGCAAAACAGCTATAATGCCGCCACTTAAGATCTTTGGAAATCGCGTTCGTTATATTTGAAGCATTATCCGTGATTCAGATCAAAATTTTGTTTAACAAGTTCCATTCTTAGGCAACTCGCTTTAGTTCCGCAACAATCTGAATAGACGTGTGAGATTCTTAAAATTTTACACATTCCAGTAATTTTGAAATAATCCTGAAGTCATTATCGATATAATGCGCGGTTACTCCCATATAACTCTCATTGGCTGCCGACATCCAGTGATCTGTTGTTAAACACACTTTGTTAGCATGGTTAATTACTTCCTTTGTTTCAGTATAAGTTGTTTGGTACATTGTTTCCAAAAGCGAGTTTGATAGATATTTTCGTCCAGGAGGTGTATATTCAGGCACCTATGCGTGAATAAATTTTCGAAAACCTTCGTCCTCAACAATGGAGAAGGGTTGAAAATCTTTTATAAATAAGCCCATTAAAAGTTTGTCAAGACCATTTTTTCCTGTTTGGCCCAGTCGTCTCTTTACATATTGTCTTGTACCTGTTTGGTAACGAGCACGGCGAAGATTTGAATTAATGGAACTCTTGCTCGAATGTGGTAAAGTGTTAGTAGATGCAGTACTCAAATAAGACTATTGCAATTCTGAAGAAGTTGTTGAAGTGATTATACAATTGGAAGTCCGTTGCCTCGTCTGTCCCGTCTGGCGAAACCGAAATTGTGATACCAATATGACTCAAGAATAAATGATTCTTCAAATTTGTAATGGAGGTCTTATATGATAACTTCTTTTTGCAGTGTTTACACGTCGCCAACTTATCCGAGGCTTCATCGAAATGAGCCCATAATGCGCTGGTTTTCGTGCGTTTCCTGTTTGTTGCCATACTCGGTTCGAATTCTTGTATGACTTAACTAATGAAAATATAAGGAAAGGAAAGAGTATTTAAGTGCATAGACATACCCAAAGAAGAAGGCGCCCGTCAAACGGCGTTCCACAAATTTAGAACAAATTTAAATATTGTGCTGAGCCAACAAATATTTTTGTTGACAATTGAACTTGAAAATAGATTAGCGTACTAAATGTATAAAAACAGTACGGTAGAGCAAATAATAACTGATCCTGTAACCTATATGAACGTTGAAAACAATCTCGTAATGCTGCTATAACTTCGTAGATGTCGCAAAAGCGTGAAATGTGAACGTGAAGAGTGAACCCTGAACCGAAGCCGACGCAGCCGAGCTGTTTCGGTCATACCCGCGTTCGCGGTCGCAGTTAAGAGGCACTAGGCGTGATTTTTCACTGCTACTTACTTCTCGTATTAGCAGTGACGTGAATGAATTTGTAATAACCAGTGAAAAGTAGCAGTGAATGTGATCACAGTCACACCTCTACCCAAAAGCCGCCTTGTCTATCTACTGTCAACACGTAATTAGCCATTGTTACTTTTTTATATTGAGTAGAACTATTATACTTTACATTAAGTAGAGGTCCATTAACATGTTCAATGAAAAAAATAATCGATGGCAAAAGGATATGATGTTCTGCTGAATAATTCATTCATATCAGCTATTTATAGATACCATGACCTAAAAGAAACTGAGTTGATAGAGACTATGAAACAAAATATGACAAAAAAGAAGTTAAAGCACCATTTTTTTATAGGGGATTTCAACATTAACATTTTAAATACATATGAAATCTCAGAAGAACTATTAAACAGTTGTTACGCTGCTGGTTATTTTCCATTATTCAGATCAATAACTAGGCCAAATAAAAATTCAGGTACTTGCATAGACAACATGTACGTTAAAAGTAATATTAAATTAACTGCTTTAAAGCACACTCAGCTCATTACTGATCATTACCCCCTCATCTGCGCATTTTGTGAAATAATACTGTTGACTGTTGAAAATACTCAGACTATAAAAATAATTATAGGAAATTACTTGAATTAACTAATCAAATAAACTGGAATAATTATGAGAACAAGAGGACCCCAATAGAGGAATAAATTATCTTATTAATGATATAAAATTGTGTGTAGAAAATGCTACTTGTATTAGAAAAATCATAATCCTAGAAAACCTTGGATAACATCTGCAATTATCACTTCAATAAAACATAAAGAGTTGCTGTATAATATTTGGAAGAAAAATGAAATGTCCAATGAACTCAAACTTGAATATAAAAATTATTAAAAAGTATTACGAAATGTTATCAAAACAGTAAAAAACAATAATGAAATAGAAATAGCAGAAAGAAGTAGTAATGTCTCAAAAAGTTTATTAGGTAAAAAAATTGAGAAATGTGAAATTAATAAAATTTAAATTGGTAATAATATAATATCTGATAAATTAAATGTAGCTAATGAATTTAATAATTTATTTGTCAATATAGGGAATAAACTAGCCAATAATTTAAGAGCACCTTCTTCAAACACTATTAATATGGACTCCAATAAACAAAATAACAAAACACTTTTCCTTAAATATACCAAGGAAGTAAGTAAAATAATACATAAATTGAAAAACAGAAAGGGTGGAAATGATAACATACATTCTGCTATTTTGAAAAATATTAGTTTTTTCATCAGTCCTATATTAGCTAAAAGCTTTAAAGAAAGCAGAAGTTATACCAGTTCAAATCTGGTGATAATTTCGAGATTAATAATTACAGATCCATCTCACTAGTCTCAAATATAGCAAAAATATTTGAAAAAATTGTTCATTCCAGAATAATTTCATTTTTAATTGCAAACGATAGGATTAACATTAAACAGTTTTCTAGAAACTGTATCATGATGGTGTTAGAGGTATAGCCCTCGACCTGATGAAAAGCTACCTTAGCGAAAGGAAACAAATAGTCAAAATAAATAATTTGACAGCAGTTTTATAGCAGTGAAAGAACCATTGAGCTGGGTGTACCCCAAGGGACTGTCCTGGGACCAATACTTTTTCTTATATATATAAATAATATTTTTGAGACTTGACCCTTGGTACTTGCATATGCTAATGACACAGCTGTATTATGTATTGAAAGCACTTGGACTGAGGCAGAAAATAAAATGAATGTATATTAAGCTAGGTGAAGAATGGTTTATTAGAAATAAGTTACTGTTAATGTCTCGAAAACAAACTTTCTGACTTTTGGTTGTTATTCTACCCACTGAAATTATCATATCAGTAAATGATTCTATTATTTCCAGAAAAGAAAGTTTTAAATATTTAGGTATAATGTTGGATTACAACTTGAAGTGGGAGCTTCATATTAAAATATTATTAAATAAGTGTAGATGCTTCTTGTATATATGTAAAAAATTAAGTTATATACCAAAAAAGGTACTTGATACATTGTACAATGGATATGTGTATAGCCAAAAAAGGTACTTGATACATTGTACAATGGATATGTGTATAGTATTCTAAATTACGGAATTACTATATGGGGTGGAACTTATCCCACCACTTTGAAGTATCTAAACTCATTACAAAATAAATTTATTACTCTTTTGAAATCTGATGAAATACCAACCTTACGAGAATTATATAAAACTAAATGTATAATGTATGACTATAAATCATTGAGTACTCAGTTCACAATATCAACAAGTAATACAAGAAATTAAGCCATCGAGTTACCATTGTATAAAAAATTGCCTCACAAAAAAATTGTCTATTCACTGCAATTACTACTTTAATCAATTGCCAAATGAATTAAAGATAATATACTTATCTAATAAGAGCACTATGAAAAAAATATTACAACATATTAAACAGTTGTGATGTAGGTATTTTTACGTATATATTGTTTTTGTATGTTTTTCCAATTTCATATTTTTTTCCTCATTACTATATTCACACTTTCTTTTTTCCTTTTTCTCTCTAGATATAGTTGCTTTTTTTTTCTTTTACAGAAGGGGTGTGTCCCTCTCTTCCAAGTTATATGCTATATGTATTTCACCCAAATTGAATTGCAATGTAGTATATAAAATGCTGAATAAGTATATATTATATGTCTTAGGAAGGATTTAGATAATGGATGAAAATTAGTAAGAAGCGCGGTAAGAAGCTCCGGATACTCAAGAGGAGCAGGCAAATTCAATTCAAACGCATTTATTTTGTTTCGGTAGTTTTTACAATTGTTTGTGTATTTCATTTCTTCTTGTCTGATAGGGGGCTTTCCCCCTTGTCAGACTGGATGAGGCAAAGAAATTGTGCCATTGCTGCAACAGTTAGGGCGCTCACAATTATAAGACTTCGGAACATGTTTTATTCATGGCACTTAAATCGTAATTATGTGGAAGAGGGAAAACGCCGATTTCGCCCTTCATATGCGTATCCACATAACGAACACGACGTAATCTTTTCACCGGTACTGGATGTTCTTCAGCCGGTAGACAAAATGATATGTTCAAATCATTATAAATCCTGCGTACGGACATGGGATTCAAGGTGTATGGTTCCTCAATATTACCGTTCGGTTGCAAAACGCTTAATAAATTATCCGCCGCCACGTCAAGGGAACCGAAGCTACCCATAATGGCACTACCGTTCGTAGTCGGCATTCCCATCGCATCTCTGGAATGCGGATCGAACACGTAAGCTCGCGAACTAAATAAAACTATCGCCACCGACATCGAGTTACGTGTAAGAACTGCGAGCGTATTTGTCGTATATGAAAATCGCTGTAAACCTTTTTTAAGATTTAAAAAAAAATCATTTACATCTACGTGCAATAACCCTCCCTGTTCCCAACTCATTCAACCATGCTGCGAACTTGTCTTCACCTTTACACATGCATATTTCTCGTGAGCTGTAACACTTGGAAATCACTCCACGACGCACAATTCGCAAAATAAAACTCTACTTATTTGGAAGTATCAGTCGCTACGTTTAAAAGGTGTTTGACGTCTACACCTAAAAAAATGAACACGCCACCGAATGGACGATCGCTTCGTCGCAAGTCTTTCCATTAGTGAGTCGACTGCATCGAAAGCGTGCACGCTTGTCATGGTTATTTCATCCCAAATAAGTATTTTAATATCTCTCAAGTTTAAATTGCGCGTGCGACATCCTCCCGTTGTGAAGAAGCAGAGCCGCGATTCCCGTGAAGGCCACGAGCTATGATGGCTTCAAGAAAAGTTTCGTAAACATTTCCTTCGACTGTTTTCAAATCTTGGAGCGATCGTGGCCCGGTTACGTTCAACAATAAAGTCCCTTTATAATTTCCACTACTAAAATAAAAACACATAATAATTGTTTCGGCACACTGTACCTTTATCAAATGTGGGTATAACTATAATAATAATAGCACTATAATGATGACAATAGTCATCAAAGAATGATTTATCACATATTTTTTTCCGGAAGAGTTTGATCTTCGATTTCAGGTGTAGTCCAAAATATGACGAAGATATAGTTTATCTATAGGAAATTCGAGATAAGAATTTTAGCGAGACCATGTAAAATCAGAGTTAACTATCAAGCCTAAATAGCTATTGGAATCCATTGTTTTACTTGTAGAGTATTACATCAGGAATATGTACTGTTGAGGTCGTAATTGGATCACAGTAGATTTTTTTGTGTCGTCTGCAAAGAAAGCTTTAGCACATGTTATACATATAATACTGAAGACAACGATAAAACTATTAAATTCAGAATAAAAGTGGCCCATAAGTACGCAGCTGAAGAAGATTCAGAGATATAAACTTAGCAGCAAATGAAAAATATCTACATCGTCCTTGCCCTCCATAGACGCTACACAATTTGTTGCCTTTGCTGGCGGCCTCTTTCCAACAATTGCTGGTCGTTTCCTACTTCTGCAGGTATCGCTATTTCGTGGATTTGCTGGTTCTGATCAGCCTGGACATCCTCTAATGGCATTTCAGGCACTGGCAATCTCTGTTTGTTGCAGATGTTGTGCAACATAGCACAAGCGTTGATTATTTGCGCCACCGTATGATGGTCATAATGCCTTGTGAACGAAAAAACAGCGCCAATGTGATTTTAAGACTCCAAAGGTACGCTCAATACGTGTCTACTAGTGTAGAATTCCTCTAGACCGCCTGCTGCAGCACCAACGATTGGAGTTAACAGCCAAGGTTGCAGAGGATACCCCGAGTCCCCTGTAAAAAGGAGTTACATTACCATAATATTATACTTTTACTTGTGCGAAAAGTAATTCATGGTAAAGTAGGGTTCAAAATATACCGTTGATTTTTTGGCTGCAATAAAACCTTAATGATGTCTTAGGCTATAAAAGCTCATAAATGTCCATCCCTTTCAGACAGGGCTGACCCCTAATATATATATATATATATATTTAGAATGGAGACTGGGAAATCTTTCGATAAATGGGGCTTAATTAAGAAGACTCTGTTTGCTCTCCGAGCTTTCGAAAATGTTTATTTTCTTTTTTCAAGGCTAAAAACAGGATGCAAAGTAGTTATAAAAAAATATATATAGTGTACAAATTATATAAAAAGACTCACTATGCAAGTGAGGTTACATCGTTAAGTTAACAAAACATAAGTACGGATACAGTTTCTTCATTAGATTAACAGTAAGGAACATCTCATAGTATTATCATTGAATCGTTTAACGTAGAAAATATAATAGGTGAAGATTCAGTGGCTGTCTATTTCAAATAGCTAAGGAAGAATGAGAGAGAGCTAAAAAAACTTTAAAGGAACTATTGCTTTTCTTTCCTTAAAATTGATGGATAGAGGGAAAACGAAAACATATTTTATGGTTTGAATGTGTTGGATTTGGCGGGCTAACCATCGTGTATGAAAATTGAAATGTATAGAATATAGTTATTCTATAAAGCAGAGAGTAGAGAGTAACAAATTGATGGAATACCTTCAACATAAAACAAGCTTGATTAAAGAAAAAGACAAACAAGAAGTGAAGAGATGGCCTTTCACCATAAATGAAATGAAACCAAGTTTAGATGAAGACCATAGAACCACAAATTTGACAAAAATTATATACAGTTATATAACCTATAAGTAACATGCCGGCTTATCTATGTTCACTGTAGGTGCAAAATTTGGAAATTATGAATGAATTATATGGAACTCACTCCTTGCACATTAGAGCATTTGTTAATCGCATTGGGTTCTTTGCTTATTTCAATCATTTCGTTCATTAGCCTCTTTGTGTAGTTGGATTCCTTAACCAAAATAGCAGCCCCTTCAAAGTTAATTTTTGTCCGGGGCTTCAAAAACATATATTATTCTATCCATAATACAGCAATTAGTTCAGTGGTTTTTGTGAAGAGGTCACCGCGTTCGTATACACATGTCTTATAAACGCGGTAGTGGAGCCCATATATTTCCAGTACGTCGCTTAGCCCGAAATCTGACAACATCGTACTCAGAGTACGCTGGGCTCTATAAAGACTAGTTCCTATCAAACTCAATAATAATAAGCACCGAAAAATAAAAGTTTTATAGTTTTAATCTATATGATCAGTTCACTTGTTCGCTATACTTTGGATTTTTGTTATAACTTTATGGAAACAGTTTAACCACCCTGTTTGTTTTTTTGAGAAAGAGAATATCCTAAAGAAATTTCAAATAAAAGGTAGATATGCATTAAATTATAAAAAAAAGTGTTAGAAATTGTTTAAAGTTTATTGCTCTTCAGTTATTTTAATAATTAGTTACAGTAAATGTGAGAAAATATCTCAAACTCATAAACAAATTCATCGTTAACTATTTATTCTTGTAGCATTAATAGATGAAGGCGTTTATTTTGACCCAGTTTTTGTTCCTAAATAGCCTCTTATTCTCTTTGATGAATAAATCAACCTCAGTTTTTCTTAGTAGTATCTTTTCCTCTATGTGATTCTTGAAAAGTCTCTCAATTTTTCTTTTTGCTCGTCGCTAAATTTGATTCTTTGGCCTAAAAATATAGAATATTTGATACCGATAGATAGCAGACATAAAATGATTCTGATTACCTTTTGGAAAATTGTTTAGGGTCTTGCCTTTACCTTGGTCGCGTCTCTGTTCATTCTTATCGTAGGAATTATGAGAAGTACTTGGTTGAGGTTCTAAACATAATAATTAATATAGGAGTATAATCAGAAATAATTCAATCAGTAAGATATTAATAAATTTAACGGTTTACTCTTATTGTTAGAACATCACATGAGTAATTCTTTCGTAATTTACGAAATACTCTGATATACTAAAGATAGAAATAAAAATATATTGAAAAAGTGAAAAGATAGAAGCCAAATTGAGGATTAAAAAATGGAGGTATAAATATGGAAGTCACCATGAATATTGAAACTTTTGATATGGATAATAGGAGATAGAATCATTTCGAAAATGGAAATACATAGATTTGGAAATGAATGTGAATAATGAAATTCTCATATTCCCTCATCAAGAAAGCCTAATTATTTGCAATAGCTCTGACATTAGGAAACTGTTACATATAAATCTTTTTTTGGTAAGAAGTATATCTAAAATTTAAGATTGGATAATACTGAATAGCAGACCAAGCAGTCTATTGATTTATTTTATTATTATAGAGTTAATAGGACTACCCACCCTCAGTATCCAAATTGCAAACTGTTCTATTAGCAACAGAATCCATTTTTCTTCTGGGTGAGTCTAGCTTGAGCATATTTTCCTCATCGCTGGAATCTTCGGATTCGATTTCCGAGAGTTCAATTTCCTCAAGTTTTTTTCCTTTATACATTGATGTTTTACCTTTATTAATAGCAAGTAGTATTTTTGAAACTTTCGCGGTTTGGTATACATCCTGCGGTAGACTAAAATTTCATAATAACAATGGTTATTAAAACTAAAGAGAATGACGAGAAATGTTAATTATCATTTGAATTATGTTCTAAAAATTGTGACCTAATCTGTGGAAACTGAAAAATGATATCGTTATATACTCACCGATAATATTCTTCATGAGTTTTCTTAGTATGTCCCATGAAATTAGCAAACTGTTCAAGATCAGATTCATTAAAATTTAGAACTTGAATAACAGTTGCAATTTGTTGCAACGTGTAGATGTTATGAGCTCTTTATTTGAAATTCCACTTTCGTTTGCTAACTTTCTTAAGACATGGTAACCACTGAGCCATCGATTTTCAGTCTTAGGATTTGCAAATAAGTATTCGTTTTTTTTCGGTACACATTTATCCCGAACCGCTAGCATGGCCTTGATGAAATTATGTAGATTAGTCGGAAATAAAATAGGTATTGGTTTACTTCCTTTACCGCCTGTGACAACTCTCATAAATTTTTTTGAAAGAATTTTCTCACTTTCTGTTAACGAATCAAGAAATTCATTCTGATGATCAGAATTCGTTTGGGAATTGTATGTTTCTAATTTAAGGAACTGGATCTCTCCAATTCTCTTACGATTGAGTAGAAGTGTTGAAGCTAGAACACATTCTCCAAGTACTCTATAGTTTATTTCAATTTGTTCACACTTATGAATCATTTTGAATTCAATATTTGCTTTATCAGTTACGTATTTTTGAAACACCATTAAATCGCTGGTGAGAGGAAGGAGTTTTGGTTTTTGCCAGCTTTTCTCATTCAAATCTTTTAGTGCGATACTAGATATCTCATTAATCCAATTTTGCTGAATCAACGCTTTTAGCCTCTTTACATCTTTTAGACTTTGTTCAATATTTTCACATTGCAAAAACTTAGACTTTTTAATAATCAGGATGTATTTTAAATTTGTTCCCATGTGAAGAGCTAAGCTTCCTGCCCTAAATGTTTTTGCCTTATCATCAAATCCACTCAATATTTTGGTAGCTGCAACAAAATTATCGAAGTATTCAGGCTCAAGAATATCAAATAGCTGTTTAAGGCCACAATTTTTTCTCAATTCTATGAGAAGCCTCCCCATTTCTCGTAGTTTATTGGAGATTACGTTCCTAATTTGGCTTCTCTTATGTTTTTTTAGTTGACTTTCGGCAAAACTGCATATAAGTATGTCACTCATAGCAGCCTCTGAAATCTTGTCATTTCTCATTATTGGAAAAACTTCTTCTTTTAGTTTGAGAGAATCATAAAAAGCCTTGAGATGCCCTGAACAAACGGTGAATAATTGTACTCTAGAAAGATGATTTTCTCGATGTGAATTATCTTTGCTATTGTTTAGCGCACATTTTTTGCGATGTCGTCTTATATAGTTACGTTTGAAAAATCCTAGACAATAGTCACATGTTAAATACATATCATGGTCCAAATTAAAATTTTCCCCTGTATCTCTAGGTCTCCTTATTGGTCTTATCACTTCTTCCGATTTATTACAAAAGTAATTTCCTTGTCTGCGAATACAATCAAGTAATTTTTTTCGTTTTTCATTAGATTTTGGTAAACTCATTAGTTCCCTAACTGCTCCTTCTTCAGAGTGGTTTCTAGCTAGGTGTCTTTGAAAATGAGTGACCTCACACATGCAATAAGGGTATATATTTTTTTTTGTCCATGGTCTACAGTTTGAAATAACATCTACCTTTCTTCTATTTTCCTTAAATGTCAATTTAATTAAACTTATTTACTTTTGTATTATTATATCTAACAGTAGGTATATTTTTTAATCATAGAACAAATTCAACTCACGAATATTTTCATTTCATTCAAAATATATAAAATGCATTGGTTAATAAGCAAGCAACACTCGTTTATTGAATTTGTTATTGTGAATATTAGTTTATTTTAGATAATATGCTTACTTCAATACATATGCCATAATTAATTATAGTTCTTACCACATTATTGGAATATTTAGATAATGTATCATTTGCGGAACTCGTTTTCGTTAGCTAAAAAATTATAATTTAAGATTTTCAAATATTATTGTTTCGATTGAAGTTGACATGTTTATTGCGAGTTTCATATAATATTGCTATGCATAGTTATAATAGTAAATTGTTAAATATAAAGTATATAATTAGGCTGAGATATGGTTAAGATCCTAGAGAAAAAAATTAAGTATATGATTTACAACAAGCCTTGTATTTGTAATACATGAATGGCTTTTGAATACGATGATACGTTGTCAGTAGTGCTCAAGTTTCAAAGAACTTGATTACTTAATAACGAAAAACCTAAACCTTCAAATCTGCCTCATATATAATTTAAGCGGAACTTGAGGAATGTGGTCAACTTTTTCATCTCCTATAGGTATACATAGCAATTATAATTAATTAAAAGTAATTTTGTGTTTATTACCCCTGCTTTTTTAGTTAAAGGACACTGAATATCAACACTGAGTTCTTGATCTGCACTTAGTGAACATTCTTCTTCAAAGGAAAATGTATTTGAATTAAAACTTTTTCTATTGGAATACTATCGCTTAGAAATGTTTTTAAAACGTCTTCTTAATTCATCATTCACGTTTTTATTGATTTCTTGGAAATTATTCAGTACTTCATTATTTTTGGTTGATGCTATTAATAGCTCTTGCTCGGAAAAGATTTTCAATAGCTGATAAGTCAACTCTAGGATTATTAATTTCTAGTGATTGTGTTGTAAAACCTTTAATTTTATTGCTTTGCATATTTTCTATTGGAGTTAATACTCTGAAAAATGAGGCTGCCTTGTTAACTTCAGGAACATCGAATCTCATATCTTCTGGTTCATTTATAGAAAGTTTCCAAGAGATAATTATCTTCCAATTTTTTGTTAATCCTGATTTTCTTTGAATAAAGATAGATTTTGAAGTGTACTGTATTTTTTTGATGTATTCAACATGTTTTGTGTATAATCGGAATCAGAACTTTCAAAATCTTGCCATGTCATTTGATGATCAGTAATGTCATGTGATAAATTTAAATCTGAAATACTCTTATCCGAATTATTTATTATTCTCCTTGGCGAAACTTCAATGTAACCAGGGTCTTCTATAGAAGTTATGAGGGTTTGCGCATTTGAGTATAAATTATCAGCCTGCAATGAAATTTATTATTGGGCTGACAATTTTAAGTCTCTGCCACAATATAAGTTAGCATAATAAAATTATCAGATATTTGTATGACTTGTAGGAGACATTTAGCAGCAGATTCTTATTATTCTTAATATAAATGAGTTTGCATATACTTAATTACAATTTGCACGAAATTAAAATATGAAGGAACAAAACAAACAATTATAGACTATGTCTGCCTTCCAAAATCATAATTGTCCAATTTTTAATCACAATTAAAATTTAGGTTTTCAATTGGGGCTTACTACATCTATAAAACACACCACGCGGTATTTAAGAGATTCTTTATAACAGAAAAGTATCCTACTATTATTATCGACAAGTAATATTATAGTATCTACAGACTTTGAATAAATGGAATTGTCTTACCTTATTTGAGGGTGAATCCTTTTGTTTGCAAAGCGTAAGAATTCTCTTAGATCTATTGGACATTTTGGCGCCAATTTCTCACTGGGATGTACTATGCATACACACTATCAACTACACTACTGGCGCAAAATCTTAAATTATCATGAATATGCATTTTCTCTGCTGCTAACCTTAAATGGGCTAAACAACGCCTAGATATAATTGGGAAAAATGTATATATAATGTCAACACCGCAGGGCTAAACAAAGTCTCGTTAATATATTCAACATATGCTAGGGCTACACTACATACGGAATATATGATGGGCTCTACAAATTATAATAAATAACAAATATTGTATGATACAGCTTCGCCTCTTACCCTCCTCTTTGAGAGCGCTGGGTTCCACAGCGCTCCACTCATGTCGCGGGCTACTGACGTACGCTTTATACGTATATATATATATATATATATATATATATATATATATATATACATATGAATAATAATTTCACGCCTAGCTGGTAAATTGAACCTACATTTCGTAGGGTGCCGCAATAAGAACGAGGTTTGTCGTCTACATATTGCGTTTGTGTGCATTTTTTCCACTATACTGCTCAATCAGATTGATTACCAAACATAGCATCAGTCTCCCAGATATATATCATGATTTCGAGGTTGTTGCCTCTCATCAGTATATCCTAGGGTGAAGAGCCATATTTGATAATCAATCCTTATTTGGAACTCATACTTGTATCAATCTTCGGTATAGAACTGTCGGTGGAGACAATACTATACAAGTATGAGTTCCAAATAAGGATTGATTATCAAATATGGCTCTTCACCCTACGATATACTGATGAGAGGCAACAACCTCGAAATCATGATATATATCTGGGAGACTGATGCTATGTTTGGTAATCAATCTGATTGAGCAGTATAGTGGAAAAAATGCACACAAACGCAATATGTAGACGACAAACCTCGTTCTTATTGCGGCACCCTACGAAATGTAGGTTCAATTTACCAGCTAGGCGTGAAATTATTATTCATATTCTAATATGGTCATCTGGTACGGATAGCTCCTCATTTATTTAATTATATATATATATATATATATATATATATATATATATATATTTAATTCAAGATTATCCTGTACCAGCCATATTATGATATTTCTGAATATGAATTCAATTGATACATAATCAAGATGATTATATAACATAAGCCGTTACTGGTAAATAACTAGATTACGCTAGGACGTCTAACTGTGCCGACAACAACTACTGCGAGGGCAAACACCCCTTCCGCCATTGAATAACGTCAACAACTGTTAGGGCAATACCTACAATTTCACATTGTCACAATATTGCATAATACCACTATAAATGTTCAATCAGATTGATTACCAAACAAAGCACCGCCACCCAGACAAATATCATGATTTCAAGGTTGTTGCCTATCTTCAGTTTGCCGCAGAGCGTCGAGCCGTGTTTGCCCTCGCAGTAGTTGTTGTCGGCACAGTTAGACGTCCTAGCGTAATCTAGTTATTTACCAGTAACGGCTTATGTTATATAATCATCTTGATTATGTATCAATTGAATTCATATTCAGAAATATCATAATATGGCTGGTACAGGATAATCTTGAATTAAATAATTCCACTTGCCGGGTGCTTATATCCACCCACTATACGTGTTCAATGCATCGCTCATATTGGTCACCACCGTCAGTGCCACGCTGAAGATTGATACTAATATGAGTTCAAAATAAGGATTGATTATCAGACACGGCTCGACGCTCTGGGGCAAACTGAAGATAGGCAACAACCTTGAAATCATGATATTTGTCTGGGTGGCGGTGCTTTGTTTGGTAATCAATCTGATTGAACATTTATAGTGGTATTATGCAATATTGTGACAATGTGAAATTGTAGGTATTGCCCTAACAGTTGTTGACGTTATTCAATGGCGGAAGGGGTGTTTGCCCTCGCAGTAGTTGTTGTCGGCACAGTTAGACGTCCTAGCGTAATCTAGTTATTTACCAGTAACGGCTTATGTTATATAATCATCTTGATTATGTATCAATTGAATTCATATTCAGAAATATCATATATATATATATATATATATATATATATATATATATATATATATATATATATATATATATATATATATATATATATGATATTTCTGAATATGAATTCAATTAGAAACATACAATTCCCAAACGAATTCTGATCATCAGAATGAATTTCTTGATTCGTTAACAGAAAGTGAGAAAATTCTTTCAAAAAAATTTATGAGAGTTGTCACAGGCGGTAAAGGAAGTAAACCAATACCTATTTTATTTCCGACTAATCTACATAATTTCATCAAGGCCATGCTAGCGGTTCGGGATAAATGTGTACCGAAAAAAAACGAATACTTATTTGCAAATCCTAAGACTGAAAATCGATGGCTCAGTGGTTACCATGTCTTAAGAAAGTTAGCAAACGAAAGTGGAATTTCAAATAAAGAGCTCATAACATCTACACGTTGCAACAAATTGCAACTGTTATTCAAGTTCTAAATTTTAATGAATCTGATCTTGAACAGTTTGCTAATTTCATGGGACATACTAAGAAAACTCATGAAGAATATTATCGGTGAGTATATAACGATATCATTTTTCAGTTTCCACAGATTAGGTCACAATTTTTAGAACATAATTCAAATGATAATTAACATTTCTCGTCATTCTCTTTAGTTTTAATAACCATTGTTATTATGAAATTTTAGTCTACCGCAGGATGTATACCAAACCGCGAAAGTTTCAAAAATACTACTTGCTATTAATAAAGGTAAAACATCAATGTATAAAGGAAAAAAACTTGAGGAAATTGAACTCTCGGAAATCGAATCCGAAGATTCCAGCGATGAGGAAAATATGCTCAAGCTAGACTCACCCAGAAGAAAAATGGATTCTGTTGCTAATAGAACAGTTTGCAATTTGGATACTGAGGGTGGGTAGTCCTATTAACTCTATAATAATAAAATAAATCAATAGACTGCTTGGTCTGCTATTCAGTATTATCCAATCTTAAATTTTAGATATACTTCTTACCAAAAAAAGATTTATATGTAACAGTTTCCTAATGTCAGAGCTATTGCAAATAATTAGGCTTTCTTGATGAGGGAATATGAGAATTTCATTATTCACATTCATTTGAAGATTGATACTAATATGAGTTCAAAATAAGGATTGATTATCAGACACGGCTCGACGCTCTGGGGCAAACTGAAGATAGGCAACAACCTTGAAATCATGATATTTGTCTGGGTGGCGGTGCTTTGTTTGGTAATCAATCTGATTGAACATTTATAGTGGTATTATGCAATATTGTGACAATGTGAAATTGTAGGTATTGCCCTAACAGTTGTTGACGTTATTCAATGGCGGAAGGGGTGTTTGCCCTCGCAGTAGTTGTTGTCGGCACAGTTAGACGTCCTAGCGTAATCTAGTTATTTACCAGTAACGGCTTATGTTATATAATCATCTTGATTATGTATCAATTGAATTCATATTCAGAAATATCATATATATATATATATATATATATATATATATATATATATATATATATATATATATATATATATATATATAAATAAAAAGATGTTCTTGGGGATGCAGTCATATATTCAATAAAATTCTTTGACTGAAGCCGAGCTTTCGAGAATGTTTATTCTCTTCTTCAGGTTAATTTATTATAAATTCACGATTTTTGCCCTGAATAAGAGAATAAACATTCTCGAAAGCTCGGCTTCAGTCAAAGAATTTTATTGAATATATGACTGCATCCCCAAGAACATCTTTTTATTTATTATAAATCCAGTCAAGAATACAAAATCAAAAAAAAAAAAAAAAAAAAAAAAAAAAAAAAAAAAAAAAAATCAATATATATATATATATATATATCACGATGGCTGAGTGGGCTAAGGCGCTGGAAGAGCGTTCGTAGCTTGCCACAACTCATCGTGAGCGCCGGTTCGAATCCCGCCAGAGCCATGGTTGTTTGTAAACTGGACCCGTGCACAGGTATCCTGTATACCTCTTCGGGATTGTATTCCAGATATCAAAGAAAAAAATATATATATATCCAATTGGTATAGCACTCGAAATCAGAGTAAGGCAAAAAAGAGTTGTTCCTCTATCTACCTAGTCATAATATTTATAGTTTTAACTAAATATATAAATATTGTATTAAGAATTGGATTTCACTGGAGTGGACATACTACTGAGGCCATCTACAAATTATATGGTACTTTAGTCTAACAGTCCAAAGCAATTCTGGATTCTCATTACTCGGGACGTTACGTCCAGACTAGGTACATACCATTCGGTAGCGAACTCGGTAGTAGCTGAAACTGATTCTCAACATACTCTAAGTCGTAGTACCGATTTGCTACGAATCTTTTGACAAACACAAATGAGAACTGTATTTAAATTTTGCGCGCATATTTGAGATATTTCTATGCTCTCATTTTTGTTTTATAATATACTAATAAATAATAAACATGCTACCAGTCTTCCATGAAATGTTGAGACGAGATGATATACGTTGCGCAAAAATAACATTTCAAAGAAGAAGGCGATCACTGAGGACTCAGTTCAGTTTGGCAGATATACCCAGTGCACGTTTTATAGAAGTTTTTAGAAATAATAAAAGGATTTATGGTTGTTTATGTGAGATGTTGACACCATATCTAAGAAATCCAAGGTATCTGACAGGTATTTCTGCTGAGAAAAAAGTACTGGTGACATTACGTTTTTATGCTACAGGTGCATATCAGAGGGGCATTGGAGATAATTCAACTTAAGTATAAGCCAGACCAGTGTGCAGAGGTAGATGCTAGTTCTGCTATTATTTACAATTTTAATAGCCTTTGATTATTTTTAGATGTATTCATGAAGTGACTGATGCTATACACCAGCAATTCATGGAGAAATTTAATTTTTCCTCATGTATAGTTGACTGCTCTCATGCAGCCATACCATCATTCCATTAATGTACAACTTATATGTGACGCAGATCTAAAAATAATGTCTGTTAATTCAAATTACAGATGATGCCTTTATATGGAGTAATTCTAGGATCAAACAGTATCTACATACTGAATACTTGAGAGGTATGCAAAATACTTTTCTACTTGGTGATTCTGGTTATCCTTTAGAGCCATATTGATTGACTCCATTTTGAAATCCTGTGGATGGTTCACCAGGAAGTAGATACAATTACGCTCATATTATCGAAAGCTGTATTGACGTCTTAAAAATGAGATTCAGGTGTCTAATCAGGAAAAGTGTGTGCAGATATACTCCAAAATTTGTAGGAAAATTAGTAAGCGCTTGTGCAGTGCTCCATACTATATGCATTATGCATAATATAGAGGATTGCCACTCAATCTTCTAACATCTTACTTGGAAAAAAGAAGGCAAGCAGTTAAAATTGGAGAGCATATTATATATATTCTGGGATCTTTCTTATATCTTGTTTTTGCTAATGATTTACTATTTTATCTAAATATGAATTCTGCCACTCATTGCATATGTTATGCGGATGACACTAATATATTAGTTATTGAAGACGACTTAAGCACACTGATAAATACAGCTGAAAGCACATTCAAAAAATTCATCATTTGGTCAGAGAAAAATAATTTACAATTGAATAGAACAAAAACCAGTATGGTACAGTTCATGACAAAAGGACAACAATAAGAGATGAATCTGTTTGAAAATACTGATTGGGAATAGAATTCAATAACGTCTACAAAAATGTTAGGTGGGTGTTGTCTTCGATAACAAACTGCAGTGGATGCCACAAGTCTTTAATTTATGTAAAAAACTAAGAAAAGTCTGCTATTCTCTCAGGTATCTCTCAAATTATTGTAGCAAAAAAATCCTTATAACCCTATATTATGCAAATTTCAATTCACATCTTAGATACGGTATTTTGAATTGGGGTACAAGCTCCTCTGTAGGCCGATTGTTCATCATACAGAAGTACGCTATAAGGATCATTGCAAAGATGGGATGTAGGGATTCTTGCAGGGAAGCATTTCGGAATATAAAAATATTAACAGTTGTAGGAATATACATCCTTGAGGCTTGCACATATGTATACCGCGATAAAAACAAATTGGCTGCCAATAGATCAGCACATAACTACTGTACACGCAATACCCACTTAATCATCCTAAGTCAACATCGCACCGTACTCTATCAAAAGAGTTTTGAATATCAGGGATGCAAACTCTACAACAAACTTCCTGATGACATTAAAATATTAAGAAATGTATACATTTTCAAGAAAAAAGTTAAGAAACTATTATTGTCAAAAAATTGTTACACTGTAGAGTTTCTGTCGTAATTTGCCATTTGTATGTAACGTGTGTGATTCTATTTATACACATTTATTTTCTATTTATACATATTTGTGATTTTTTATCGGTGACGTGTATGTGATGTTTCAATATTTATATCCAGAGTTTTATTTATTCATGTTTGTCATTTTATGTCTATATTTCTTATTTTGTTTCATTTCTACTGCTTATCTGACGCACTGCTCTTTTTTATTTGTACTATCATGCTGTTAGTGTAAAAACTAATTTGAGGAAATAAAGAATATTATTATTATTATTATTGAAGAAAGTCTGCAAGTTCAAGATAATAGAAAAATAGTTTAACTACTAAAATTGCTACCTACTGCTAACTACTTGTATATATTTAGTCAATAAAGCTATTTTTATTTTGTGTTATATAATTTTTACCTTTGTTAAAACTCCTATAATCTTACTATAGATAAACTATACAGTTATTTGAATTTCAAATTGGATGAATGATCTTTTTATACTTGCCTCTTCGACTAGTCTTAATCTCTTTTAAAAATTCTCAATTTCCCTTAATAATTCAGAATTGCCCATCCGCACAGATCCTTTTTGCAAATAATAAATATTTTTTACAAAAAAATTGACCGACATTATCAGTTGGTACACTAAAAAGTAGAAAATAATATTATATATATTATATAGAATTAATATTATTTTGTACTTTTCAGTGCACCAACTGATAACGTTGAGATTTCGGATTTGTGTTTTTATGAACATGGGACCATTTCAAATGAATCCAAAATCATCAAAATCGGAGTACGTTTACTATATATAAAACCTCCTCCGTTCTAGGTTCGTCGGTCGAAAATACAGTTAAGACCCTATATTTTTATATTATACGAGATTTCCAAACAAAAGTTTTTGTCAAGAGTCTCATTCAGTATTGCAAAACCAGATGCAATTGTATTTACAATTTTATCAAGTTTTGTAATGTTTCTTTATAAACTTCGGTATAATGTAAATTCTGATATTGTCCTCTTAATTCCTCTTCTTTGTACACGACAAGAAGTTATGTAATCGTGATCGTCAATCACTTCATTTTCATGAAATGATGAGGTAGGTATAGCAAGTAGAGTTCCTGGACAGGAAACTGTCAAATTGGCAACAGAAGGTGTTGGAAGTGATTCTATGTAGTCTAACTGTAAAAAAACAACATATTATATTTCTTATGTAGAAAAGAGCTTTAACAGAATTAGTAGAAGTCTTTATACATATTCAACAATAGCAAGGTAAGCACTGTTTTACTTTTAATAAAATAATCTTTTATTGTAATCATTTCAGTTAACAGTTCTCAGATAAATAATTATCCAATCTACCATCACATCACTTTATATGAAGATGGACTCACTCCTTTTTCTTCAATTTCAGAAACCCCATCAAAAGTTTTTTCAAGTAAAGCTAGAATTCTAGCTCCGTTGAGACCTTTTCACATCTTGGACCCCCGCCTGTACCTGCTTCGTATATTTTAATTTCAGCAGCTTTCTTTTTAATCGGGCCAACACTAAAAGAAGTATAAACTGTTTAATTACCTATGTTAAAATTGGAATATAGTAAAAATCAATAAAATAATTAATACATAAAAATTGCAGAGTATAGATCAACCATAGAAATTATATTTCCATGGAAATGATAATATAAACTATAAGATATCAATGAAAGATATTCAATTGTGAGAGTAGTTCTAATTAGCTGTATTTATGGCTCTTGTTTACAGATTTCCTTTTGCAGACTCAAATTATACTGCGACAAAGTTTTCAAGCATATTAACAGAGTGAGCACTCACCTTTTGCCACTTTTCGACGCTTCTGCTTCCATATCCCAAATTATCCAGTTGTGGTGTTAATTCCCCCCACAGTTTTTTAAATTTATCTCTACCATTTACAACAGTAAGGTTTCCTGAAGCTAGTTCAGGATTTTCCAGCATAAAATTGTGCATTGTATTTAACCCGGCGAGCGTTAGGTTGGGTGAGGTACACCCAGACCTAGAAAAATCGAACAATATTTTAATAGCTGATTGTTATTACGCTTCGCGCGCCTGAGTAGCTGCGCAGGGGGAGATGCGGAATCGTCGACGGTCACTGATTCAGTCAACCGGCTCCCGGCGAATGGTGTGGACGAGATTGGAGCTGTTAGCGGGTGCGCGAAACCCACCTTACGCTACTTGTAAGGAATTTCAACAAACATATTTGAATTTCTTTTTATTATTCTGTGCTTTAAAAATTATTTCATTTTATCAGTTTTTCAATAGTCTGTTATTTTCATTTACACAATTTGAAGGTATTCCTAAAATTGGAAGATAAATTCAAATATGTCTGAAACTATTCATTTTAGGTATAGGGAATATTCAATAAAAATGAGAAATATCATTCCATTTAAAAAAGTTGAGAAAATATTGTATTTGAGCTTTGGTATTCCCTGTACACAACTTATACTGTGAAAATAAGTCATTATCTCAACAATACATAAGTAAAAATAATGTACACTTGCAAAAAAATTTAGATAATTTTATCATTTAAGTAATATACAGGAAGTTGAAATCATTGCAACTTTCTGACAAAATCATTTCAACTTTCTGGCAGAATCGATATCTTTTGAACCCGACATAACCCAGTATAAGTTTATATTAATGTAATCGCAAAGAAGAGTAGATTCCAAATTTTATTTAGAATATAGGGTGTTCCATTTAAAAGAAAAAAAAAACACGAATGATCTGTCACCATGTTGTAGGACATCCTGTACATTTCTAATTAATTTCAAAATATGGAAATTGGGTGTGCCTACTCGAAAAGTAAAGAAATCACGTACAAGTGCATAGTGTCGATTAGCTGCACAGGCCTCAATCGAAGAAACATTCAACAACAACGCAGTCACGGTCTACAAAGAAGCTGCCGAGTCGACATCAAGTAATCTCCTAGCCCAATAATTGTTATTCCAAATTGTCATTATCCCACTTGACACGTTGCATACGAATATTATTCACATAGCACACTTAAAGAATGAGAGAAAAGCAATTAAAGGTATATTCACACAATTTATTTATTTTCTTGATAATTCAAAAGAATCTGAGAACGTACAAAAACAACTAGACGATTTAAGGCAGACAGAGAACAGTGAATTATCTGATTTCGAAACATTACATTATAGAGAAATGAGTCGCGCCCAGAATATACTACAAAATGTAGAAAGTCGCAAATCAAATCAGATTCGAGTCAAAATACATCTACAGGCAATCAATTGAAAAATAATCACCAACCATCAGATGTTGATTACAAAGTGGCAAAGTTTAAACAAGCACTGAGGCTCTGGGCTGCAGCAGGGAATAGCTCTATTGCTGAAATATTTCGCTCAGAGGAAAGGAGGAACCCTGATGTAGCGAGAACGGTTGGCGATTTTTCCAGTGTTCGTAACATGTATCGGGCTAGGCAATCAGGATCGCTTCCTGTACCTCAAAATTTGAATGATTTTGACATGTGAGGTGATAGGTTCGTTTAAATTATTTAACAATAATAACAACAAATATTAACAAAAACCAACAGTTTCAACAATATGTGGAAAAGCTAAAATACGCACAAAATATACTAACTAAACTAAATAGACCTAATCCAATAAATATGTACAGGGTCTTTGATTATATTTACGTGGATATCTGGAGACTTTATTTTTGAAGATAGAAAAAAATGTTTAATATAAAAATAAATAAATAAATAAATTTAAAATTTTGAGATTAGAATAATCCATGACAGAATTAATTCTTTTGAAAAAATATCTACAAAGTTGATAAATGATATTACTAACTCAATTTCTTATAATACAGTAACAGACTTTTATAGAAAACAATCAATCAGTTACAACAAAATCTTATACAATATCAAAGAAAATAATAAAAGAAAATTCAATTATTTAATAGCTACTCAGCTTAAAACTATCGAAACTCCAACACATTGGATTGTAAATTTATCTGGTGTTATAATACCATCAGATGTTGAACATTTTTTGTCTCTTGGACCAAAATTCAGTGTTGAACTTCAACTTATTAATATTAAAATTTCAAAAATTGTTATATCTAACTTACCAAATAATGAAAGTAATTTAAATCTTAACATAATTATTAATATAATAACTAATAAAGTACATACATTTAAAGATTTAGGTATTAACCTATTAACATCACAATTCAAAAAATGTAAGAATTTCTTAAACAATAATCCAGAACTGTTGGTAATTCCATCTGACAAGATGAATGTCACTACAATTTTAACAAAACAACAATATAATACTTTAGCTCTAGAAATTTCAAATGATACAGATTACTACAGAGCTTTATCTCAGATCTTAAATAAGATAATTTAATTACTGCAGTAGAAGGAAAGAAATATAGGTGTTACAATGGTACTGTCAATAAATTCTATGGTTTTCTAAGATTCATAAACCGATTCTACAATTACGACCTATTATTTCAGGTGTTTACAGTTATACGGGGGTATAGCTTAACTGATTACTAATATTCTAACCAATGCATATAATCCTGATAATGACTTTTTCATCAAAGATTCTTTTCATTTTTGTGAAAACATTAATGAAATGAAACTACCATTGGGTTATGTATTAGTTAGTCTTGATGTTAAAGCACTGTTTAATAACATATCACGAAAACCTGTATCTGAAAGTATAAAAAACATTGGTATCACATATAACTACATTGCAAAATGCCATAAACAAGATTTCTAAAATTGATAAACTTTCTTTTTTGATTCAACAGTATTTTCATACTCTAATATGATATATAAACAGATACGTGATATGCCAATGGGTAGTCCTGTTTCTCCTATTATATCACAATATGTCATGGATGATCTTATTTATAGACTGTATTGCTAAATTAGATTTCCATATACCATTTATAAAAAAATATGTTGACGATTTGATTCTCATTATTTCTGAAAATAATAAAGAACAATTGTTAAATGTATTCAATAGTCAATTACAAAATTTTGTAATTTTTGCCCTGAAGAAGAGAATAAACATTCTCGAAAGCTCGGCTTCAGTCAATGAATTTTACTGAATATATGACTGAATCCCCAAGAACATCTTTTATATATATATATATATATATATATATATATATATATATATATATATATATATATATATACATATATAGATATATATATACATATATAGATATATATATATATATATGTTATATGGGAATTTATGATGGTGTCAGAAGTGGAATCCTTCTACACAACAGAACACGGCAGTCATAACTAGGTGATCAAGAAGACATCAGAACAAGGCAGTCCCTACTGTGTGTGTTGGTTCCTAAACCTTTAAGAGAAAAACAAACCCAGCAGCCAGCAACCAGCCCTTTATAGAAGACCTCTTCAACGTCGGAAACAAGTAAACACTCATCCGACGTTTAGACAGAGCCAGCTATAAATGTGGAATATACCGTAAGTACATTAAGAATCATCTCGTTTTTTCTCTCATTTCAATTAATTTAATTGCTATAAGGATAAGATACACAGTTTTCGTGCCCATTATTCCCGTAATTACAAACCCTTCGGGAAATATTTTTTGATATTAAGATCAAAAACCAAAAAATTCCAGGAAACGCTAGTAACAATAGCGACATTGGAGCCCTTCCAGAAGGTTCAAATAACACTATCGTAATTGAACCAAACAAATTACACAAAATATTTTCGGTCATTCCGGAGTTTGACGGCAATCAGATTTTCCTAAACACATTCAATCTATCATGTACTAAAGCTTTCAATATGTGCGTAGGAAATCAGAAAACTCTCTTAAGCTTACATATAAAAAATAAGTTACGCGTTCGAGCGGCTGAACTGATTAATTCACGTAACCCGGCTACATGGCCAGAAATCAGAACTTTATTAGAAAATCATTTCGGAGACTCGAGAGACCTGTCTTCGTTGATTCAAGACCTTCAAAGATTAAAACAGCTAGCGAACGAATCTCCATTGACATTCATCACACGTCTACAGACTCACGAAGCAAAAATGTACGCTGCAATCAATAAGCAGAGCTTTGCTCAAGAGGAATATAAAGCACAGACTCGACTTGTCAAGACAATGACCCTTAACACCCTTTTGACGGGACTTGAGCCTAAACTAGGACAAATAGTTAGAGCAAGTGACCCGACAGACATACTAACAGCTACAAACAGGGTTAGAATAGAATTACAACTACTACTTCGAAACTCAAAAGTTCCATACTCACAATACGAATAAAACCACGACAGCACCTCCTCGTAGATCTAATCCCGGTCCACCTCCAAAGCAATGCTTCAATTGCAAACGCCTTGGACACATCAGTAATGAGTGCCGACAGAGGACATTCACGCAAAATAATTTCGGAGCAAATTCCCAAAACCAAATAAGACCGCCATTCCAACAACAGCAACACTTTCAACAACCACAACGATTCCAGCCGAACTTTAGGCCCAATCAGAATGTTGGTAGTGATCACCAACCTTCAGTCATCCGTCCCAATCCCAACATAGGAAACCCGAGACCGAGCGTAGTTCAACCAAACCCAAACTACCATAATAGAATGTGCCACCTCAATTACGGTCAGGATTATTATCAAACTGAACAATACGAAAATCAACCTCCTGTTGCTTACCCATGTTATGAGAAAACGCAGCAATATTCCAAATTCCCAGATAGTAATTATTACAGCGAAGCTACAGACCCTTCAAATCAGGATTTTTGCCAAGACCCGCCTATACCGGTGGATCCTCCGAACTCAGACTCGGACTTAGCCAAAATCCAAGCTCAAATTCAATCGATCAATCTGGAAGACTACAATCCGAACGCGAACTTCCCCGAAAAAAACTTTCTATAAGCCCTCTCCTTGCAGTTAAATTGAAAAACCTCTACTACATAACTGATGCGACGAGGACTTTCAAATTTCTAATAGATTCAGGAGCCGGACTTTCTATATTCAAACCGAACGCTTGTCAAAAATTTGCCCAAAAATTCCCTGAGAAGGTTGTCATCCAAGGAATCACTGATCAAAAAATTAGCATCAATGAATCCACTTTAGTGCCCTTTAATTACAAAGACCCACATAAAGTGTATATTTGCAATCTAGAAATTGACTTCGACGGTCTACATGGATCAGATTACTTAAAACATTATCAGTGTATAGTGGACTTGAAGAATAAGCAACTAATCACAATATTTTTGACAATACCCCTTTACAAATAAACCGACGATACAACTCCCAACACAGAAACACGGGATCACGAGACATTTCGAAAGAATTCAAATACTATCACGATAGACGCAAGTTAAGTTGTTAGGAACCAAAATTACGTTTTTTAAAAAGATTTATTTGATTCTTTATAACTGATTTATATAATGTAACTTGTCACAATGGTTATGATGCCTGTACAAAATTATAAGTGAAGCTCCTCACAAATGTGAGCGGCTTTATAGTATTTAGTTACAAGCTCAGCGTCTAGACATTTACAATGTTATGATATCTAGATGGTCGTTGCACTGAGTATAAGGAATGCATTGAGTATCGGAATTTAGCTATATAACTCCTCCATCCTTAAGAGGAAACTTTGTGGTTTTTCCAAAGTCCAAAGTTGACGTTAAATACGTTTGTATATTATGAATTGGTTTTAGGGGGTTCTGGAAATGCCTTCATTCTGCTAGAATTATCTTTCTTAAGTCTAAAATACATTTTCTCTCTAAAATGGTACAATATGGTAAGTGTTAAAACAATAATTATATAAATGGGTAAGTTAGAATGCGTCCAAATATTGTCTGTAAAAGAAATGGATTCTTCACTTTCTTGGTCTATAGTTAGCTTAGATAACTGGTCTAAGTCAAAAGATTTTAAATTCAACTGAAATGGTTTTACACTGAACACTGCACTGGGTATATGTGGTAAATATACTGGCTACTTCTTGAATTGCTCCTTCCAGGTTGGCAAACTCGAACTGCTTGGTGGTAAATTTGCAAGAGTAAGGGACCGTCAATAAAAAGGTGCCCTTTAGTTTGTGGATTTCTTCGTTGCCACATTTTTCGTGCACTAATGTTTCGTTGGGTGTGGTGAGTATATATTTCTCATCGTTGATAGTCTCGACCAGGATATCGGAGATTTGTACCGGAAGATGGGTACAACGAGGATCTTCCTTAATTTGCAGGAGGTTTCTGATGCATGTTTCTTGTTGGTAGTTCCTTTCGATATCTGACAATTTGCAGAAGTATTGTTGTTGTATCTTCAGACATTTGGTTTTGAGGTAGCGGATGGAATCATCTTCAATGGCCACATAAAAGGTAGGGGGAATAATTGTGGTTGATTCGTGGGTAGGAATAGAGAATAGGTGGTAAAGGTTGTATGTTTTAGGATCTAAAAGGGGTATATGTAATAAGAATACCACATGCTCTTCGTTAATGTAATATTCGACATTGATAGTTCGTAAGAATAGGATATTATCATTCGAATAGTAATGATCAGGGCTGTGATAACCTGATAACTCATCTTTCATTGATTTTACTGCTAGATCTAGAATGCTAATTTTAAACATTGTGAGTGTGTTAGTAACGTTTTGATTTTCTCCACGAACCATACTTAGAACTTGTTCGATTCTTTTGAAATTTGTTGTCATATTTTTAATAGTTTCTTCGTAATGCTTCACAAGCTGCTTATTTATAGAAAATTGTCGATTATAAAGAGTATGTATATTCTTTTGATTGGATTTGAGGTTTTCCAACGCCTTGTCGTATCTTTTCCCATCCGATGCGTCAAGCGATCCGGAAATGAATTTAAAAACTGACTCTAGAGCGTTTATCATTCCGCGTTTTACTCTACTTTGTTTACGCATGATGTCAGGGTGAATCATTATCACTTGTTCCTTTAGTTGTTTAGCTTTATTTAGGACATATTCTAATTCTATTTGATCGGCCATGTATAGTTTGTTATGGGTTGTTACACGAAAGCTTGTTATAAGATTGTCTAGTTCTAAAATTTATTGACGATGATTTTAATAAGGTAATTGTGTAGGAAGGTATGGTGGGAAAATTGTAGTCTAGTTGGTCCTAACTTCAGTGGTAAAATCCCAGGGTTGTTCTCGAGTGATTTTATCTCGATTTTAGGTACTAGTGCGTGGTTGTAGTGTGTCAGTATTAGTATAGTCAGAGTTGTCACGAGGGGATCCATCTGAAACAAACGGAACGTATTGCTTCTGAAATTTCCTCAACGGTTTCACTTCTTGACTATGATACACTTGAACTTTGGTTGTCTTCATTTTAGTACCTAAGTCTTTTCTTACCTGTACCGGTTTGTACAGGGGTGTTATCTTATTCCTCGGTCTTGTGGAAATGTAAGCGTCTAAGGTGTTTATTTTGGGAGGATCAATGCGCTTTTCGTTTTGTTTTTCAATGTATTTGTCCTTTGTTTCCTTTGTTTGCTGGTAAACGTGTTCGTACATGTTTGTGATTCTTTTTCTTAAGTCGTCCGTGTAATTGTCATACTGTCTTTTTGAGTCTATCTCTAGAATATCTCTATTGTCGAGATGTCCAAATAACAGTTCTGTTGGTCGGAAGTTGGTTGTACTATGTATGGTCCTGTTATAAATGATAGCCGCGTTCTCAAAAACGTTATGCGATAATGCCTTTTGATTTTGGAGAGATAGCGTTCTCATTAATTCTACAAGTGTTCCATGTACTCGCTCTATGGGACTATTTGCATTGGGATGTAATGGGGTCGTTACATGGTGTTTGATGTTATAGGATTCCAAAAGTTTCTTAAATAAATTTGAATTAAATTGACCGTCTGTTACTAAATTCTTAGGTAATTTATACCTTGAAAAGATTCTTAAGAATTTCTTTAATATTTCTACCATATTTGTTGAACTAAGTTCTTCATACATAAAGAATTTCGAAAAATTATCTATACATGTTAGATACTTATTTTTGTTGCATGAGAAAATATCTAAATATATTATTTCAAAAGGACCTCTTGCTGTAAACGTAGTTTCTAGTTTATATTTTGTTGGGTGTCGTTCATATTTTGCCTGTTGACAAATAGGACAGTTGTTCACGTGGAACTGGCAATCTTGCGATATGTTGGGCCAATATTAAATTCTTTCTATTTCCCATTGCAATTCACGTATACCTCTGTGTGTAACGTTATGCAATTTATTGAGTATGTCTGTCTGTTGTTTCCTATCTGTTACGTCTCTTAGTATTAGTCTAGTAAATACAAATATTAAATTATTGTTGAAATATTTATTTATTATAGTAGCAATTTCTTCATACATTCCGTCGTCTGGAGAATAAATTGCATTAACTATATCAGGGTTCGCGTATTCCTGTAAAATGTTCTGTATTTAATTTACATAATTATCCCTTGAAATTTGTACTTCGAATCTATCTTTGTTAAATATATTAATATTTTTGATCTTGCGTTCGTTGCCTAGTTTAAAGATAATCTGTCGTTTGAATTGATTCAACGGTTTGTCAGTAATCTTTAATTCTGCAGAGATGTCATCGTCTTGTGTATGAATGGTGTTATTTTCCGGAACTATTCTATCGGGGGATGTAAGTGATAGGTTCTCGCTTATATTATTCGGTATGGGATCATTATTGTTATCGTTGGGAGGTTTGATTTGAATTTCAGAAATAATTTTAAATTTGTGTTGTTTTTGTTTGTCTTTCTTGTCCTCATCATTAAAGATTTCGTCTAAGTCAGTCAATTTTGGTAAAGGTCTTTCGCCGATATCGCCCGGATTTGCGAATATGGATACTAGATCATCCGGTGATTCGTTTATTTGCAGAGGATGCGCTTCTAGACGCGATAGAAAGTCTGCATTTGTGTTTAACTTGCCCTTTTTGTATACGATATGATAATCGTACTCCATTAGTTTCAGACGCCATCTTACTAATTTAGAGTTTGGTTCTTTGATATTAAATAACCATTGGAGCGGTTTATGGTCTGATACTATGGTGAATTTACTACCGTATAAATATGGACGGAATTGTTTAGTTGCCCAAACAATACTCAAACATTCCTTCTCGATTGTACTGTAGTTCGTCTCATGTTCGTTTAATGTTCTAGAAATATATGCGATCGGTTTATCGTTACCTATTGTTCCTTGTGAGAGGACAGCTCCCAGGCCTACATTGCTTGCATCTCTTGTTAATATGAAGCTTTTCTTAAAGTCTGGATATGCTTAAACAGGCTCATTGCACAAAATTTCTTTGATGGTTTCGAACGCTTCGATGAATTTTGATGTATGTTCAACTTTTGAGTTTTTCTTTAAACAAGATGTTAATGGCTTTGCTATAGTCGCATAATTCTTCACGAACTTTATGTAATAACCTGACAGTCCTAAGAAGCTCTTAATCTGTTTGGGGGTAGATGGTGCTTTTAAGTTCTTTATTTTCTCAATTAATTTAGGATTAGGTTTAATACCGTGTATGGTAATAATGTGACCTAAGTATTCAATTTCCTGTAGAAAGAATTCCGATTTGTCTAACTGAATTTTGAACCGGTGTTGTCTAAGTCGTAAACGAGGCAAATCTTATTTAACAAACCCTTAAGAACCTGATTCATCACCCGTGCGAATGCCGCTGGAGCGTTTCGCAGTCCAAACGGAACGCGAAGGAACTCATAGTGTCCATTTTCAATTGAAAAGGCTGTCTTATGACGATCCGATTCTTCGATTTCGATCTGGTGATAACCCGATTTTAAGTCGATTTTGGAGAAAATTTTCGACTCTCCTAGGATATCGAGGATGTTATTTATATTGGGCAATGGATACTTGTCTTCGATGGTGTTTTCATTCAGTTTGCGAAAGTCGACAACCATTCGTCATGGCTTCTTTCCATCTTTTCCCTTTTTAGGTACAAGGAAAACTGGGGCGGAATACAGGGAAGTACTCGCCGTGATGATGTTATGTTCTAGCAACTCGTTGACTTGTTTGTCAACTTCGATTTTCTGCGAGTGCGGAAATCGATAGGGCTTGGTGAAAATAGGGTCGTTAGAATTCAAAGGAATGGTATGTTTAACAATTGAGGAAAATGTCAGTTTGTCTTTGTCTTCGTAAAATGTGTCTCGGTATTCTTTTAACTTACTAAAAATTAAAAATCGTTCTTCTTCATCTGGAATATGGTCAAGTTTCTGATTCAATGTTATATTATCAACATTCCCATATCTTACAACGTGTGCATTGCAAACGTCGTATTCTTTTAAATTAATATGATTGGCTGAAATGGGTTTATCTAGACTGAGAATATGAGTTTCATTATCATTTAATTTTCTTTCAATAGGTACACAGACTTTAAAATTTCTGACAATATTAATATTTGCAGGTATTTCGTAATGTCCTATTGTTTGTTTCGGAATAAGAACTGAATATTGGTTGGTACGCTTATGGTTTCTTGTTGTTCAATCTGTGTTTGAAAATAGGTAATTGATGGAGGTTCATACCTAAACAAATTATTCTCTACATTATTTAATAATATTGTACCTCTGTTATAATCCAATATAATATTGAGTTTTTCTGAAGTCTCTGTTCCTAAAAGTATGTCGAAATGGTGAAAATTAAGAATATAGAATTTAAGAAATTGTTGTGGTTGGAGTAGATCGGTCATAAGAACTTCATTGTGTTCCGATTGGTTCAAAATGGTTTTAATTCTGAACACTTCTTTTGTAATTTCCTTAGAAAAATACTTGTGGGCTATGCGAGGGTTACATAATGAATTAGTCGCACCTGTATCTATTAATATCTTAAGGCCGTTTATGTCTATGTAAGGTAAGCTAGAAGATATCATATTATAATAGGTTTCTACTTGTTTGATTCCGAGGCATTTTGCTGAAAATTTTCGGTATCCTCGTAGAAATCGTTTTCATGAGTATATTGTATTTCATCGGGATCGTTACTGTTATAATCATCGCTATCGTTATCATATTCATGGTTATCATAACTAGGATCTACAAAATCTATTTCGTTTAAATTTATTTGTGGATTTCTCCACTGCTTAAACTGTGGTTTATTAAAATTAGTTGTTCTATTAGTCCAATTACTACTAGATGGATTTGTGGACCGATTGATTGCACTAAAACTATTCTGTCGCGGTTGCGTCGGTCGTTGATTATTCATAGTATTAAACTGCTGACGAGGTTGTGTTACCGCCGCTGATGCAGTACCGTGGGTAGTACTTATGTTTGGATTTTGTTGACTAGCCGAATTCGTTTGTTGATAATAATTTCTTGTGGGTGTTGATACTGTAGCTGGTCTATTATTAACGTTAGGTCTAAACTGATTATGTGATGGAATACTATAGTCGGAGAGCTGATGACGAATTTTGGGAAGGTTTTTTAGGCAAGCTGAAATTGCGAAAAATTATAATTTTGTCAATTGGTGAATCCGGTCCTGAAAGTCGTTTAGCGAATTAGCGGTTATTTCGCTACTGCGCAGCATGTAACATTTGCAAAAAAAAAATTCAAAAAAATATATTTTTGGCAACTTGAATTTTTTTTTATCTTTTAATTTATAATTTTTAGAACTCAAAAAAAAAATCCCTGACGTTTTTGTCGGTTATTAAGTATTAACTGACGTCTCCAAAATTAATTTTTTTAAATTACCAAAAAATATTCTTTAGGCAATCAGAAATTTAAATCACGTATATATTAAGTAATTTCAGTAATACCTGCAAATTGCCTGACGATTTTGCGGGTTATAAATAATTATTTGACGTTAATAAAGTTTGTAAATAAGCGCAACAAAAAGTCTCACGCGCAGCCGTAAGTGCGACAAGGATAGCTAATTGAGGCATGCTGGCAGCTGCCGGGGCCCGAGCTCCTCGCGCTGTGATTGGCTATTGAGAAACCACGTGTTTACAGCACTGTGTTCAAAACAGAAATATTTAATTTTTTATATTTTTTTTTGCTAAAATTTTATAATTGATTAAAAATCATCAAATTATTAATTTCGTTTGCAGCATAAATTATTTAATTAAAAATTCAATTATTTTAGTCTCGAAAAAAAAAAGAAAATTAAAAAAAAATTTAATCTAAAATTAATTATTTATATTTAATACAATTTTGTATTTTGGAAAAAGAAATGCTATATTTTATTATACGGAGCCTAGTTTTCTACTTTTTCATAATGTTCTTAGATTGTATTTTAAAATAACGATGATAAAACTATACAAACAAAATTAAAAAAAAAATTCCAAGAAAAATCTTCGTAGTTAATAATTTTATTTAATAACTATAAAAAATGAAAAATCAGAAACTAGGCCACGATGAATAATTTTTTTTATAATTGATAGGAACAATGATTTGTAGGATGACGGATTAAATGATTTAATTATTCTTTTATTTGCGATTTTTATTAAGTAAATAAATTATTTGAAATTAAAATATATAAGAAAGTTTATTGAAATTAAATTATTCTGTTAATCTTCTTCGTCTTCTTCATTGCTGTCTGAAGATTCACCTTCAGATAATTCTTCTTCGCTGTTGAAAACACCATCTTCATCGTCAAGCAGATCTCCAATGTCCGGCTCTGTTACAATTTCATCAATATCTTCCGAGATTGCTGAAATATAATATTTTGTTAGTATATATTAAATAATAAAATCAATTAAGTATAATAAAATGACATTTACTTGTACTTTGTTTTCCGTTAGCTTTTAAAGCATCCATAACGGATGGAGGCATGCAATCTCCTTCAAACCAGTAAAAATCTAATTTCCCATTTTGAAGGTCCCAACCATTCCTGGCTGGTGCCAAAGTACTTGGGAAACGTAAGTGCGCATTTCGCCAAATGCTGGTAATATATTGAGTACGCAGCAGTTGTTGTTTTAATTCTGCCTTGCAGGGTGGCAAATTCGATGCATCATAATTTTTGAATCGTTTTTCAAATGGTTCATCAGGATTATCTGCTTTGTAAGTCGAACAAAATTTTTCAAATCTAGCAGTATTAATATCTGCTAAATTTTTAAAACCATACATTTCGCAAACAAATTTTTCCAAAACCAAAAACTCTTCATATCTACTGCCAGTCACATGAGCAGTTCCAAGATTTGTAGACGCATTCTGATAATCTTCGTTTTCCTTCAAAATTTTGAAAGGCTTTTTTTTTCCTTTCTTGAAGAAAGAAGGATTATAGTCGCATCCCGTCATAGCATGAAATCCAGGTAAGCTCGTGCATACTTTTGGTCCTAGTTCAATAGACAGCTGCGATAAATTAAGAATTCGTTTTTTGTTGTTGTTTCCATATTCCATAAAAATTGACAACTTATCACACTCCAAATGATCTATATTACCAAGCATAATAACAAGTACATCTGTGTCACAAGATTTTATTAAAATATTTGTTGCAACGTCATTATCAATTTTACAGACATGGTGTACTATTTTCGTGTCAGCTTCTTCGTGATCGTCGCATGATAAATCATTATTCTCTTCTCTAATTACAACATTGCTTTCCACTTTGTATGTGTAACATTTATCATAACTTAAGTTAATTATTGTATTTCCGATAAACGGAGCCATCTCTTGAGTAGCCCAATGATCAATTAAGAAAGTAACAAAAGCCTGCTTGAATTTAATATTCTTTAACTCTTTATTAAAATCAACAGGGCGAACTTGCATCGGTCCAGTGATTTTAAAATCCAAGTCGTTCACTTCACATCGTAAAGTTCGTTCATAATCTTTTATAGATGGCGAGAAGTACTGGTCAAAAATGATATCTACCCGTGGAGCATTAGTTGCTGTTAGAGACTTTAAAATTTTTTTTGAGATGTTGCCTATTGTTGCAGGCATATCCCGCATGGTATGGAGTAGGAAGAAACCATCAACAATAACTACATCAAAAGTTTTCGGTATATTTCCTGGTTTATGGTCTTTCTCGAAAACTTGGACTATTGCCGATTTGTCAGTTTTACAAATTGTTCCGTCAAAATGACATAATGAAGAAGGAACAGGTATGATGGGATAACATAATATTTTTTCAAAATCAATACTGTAATCCATCGATATTCCCAACATTCTTCCAAACAAATCCCGCTGCACTCTTATTTCCTGGACGGTGTTACCACTGATTATCTTTTTTTTTTGAAGCTTCTGCTGTAAAATTCAAAATCTTCACTCGTTGGATTGTTTTTTCAAATCTATCTGCTGATTCGGAACATTCTATAACAAATTTTTCCCGGAGGTCGTTACCAACACTTTCCATGCCAATTAAAAATTTTTCAACGTTTTCCGAAGCCGATTTTCCATTTGAAATATTGTGAAGTAAGTTTTTGTCGAGGCTAGAAGCAAATGGGTTCATAAATTTGGAAAATGAGCTGATAAAATTTTTCAACAATTTTGTGTCTCTTTTGATGTTGTGTTTTTCAAGATCATTGGTAACGTCCTGGCGTTTTTGGAGACCTGTAGCTTCATATGTATGTGATATAACACTGGATCGAATTTCATGGCTTTTACACCAACGTTGTCGAGCAGAGATTGAATTTGTAAAATTTATAATGCCAACTAATCTTTTAGCAGCTTCAGCATTGATAGTCTGTTCCAGAGTTAAATCAATAGGCTGTCTTGAAAAAGATTTGTCAGTCCTCTGAATTCCTAAACATCCTTTTTCCATAGCTTCACTAATTTCCGGATGAGTCTCGCCGATTGTCAGTAAATTGTCATGATACTTCACTAACCAACGAGCGTAATTCGGCTGATTAAGTACAAAAAATAGATTTGCTATTTTAGGTAAAACATATTTAAATATTTCAAAATCTCCAGTCCTGATACTGCGATTTAATAAGTGATAATAATTAATGAAATTTATATATGTTGTATAAAATTGAACTGTTTTACCGAACTCTCCATTTAAACAGGCTTCTCGGTGTGCAAAATATGAATTCATGAGCTCTGACATTTCTTGATTTTCCAATACTGCCGTGAGTGATAATCTACCCTTGTTAAAATTAAGAAGCTCCGCACGCAGGACGTCTCCAATTATGATGTTTTTGCTTTCTAAAAATAATTGAAAGTTCATCATTTCTAGCCCCAGTGACATAATTGGATGAATTCTCTTGCAACGATTGAAGTGTTTGCCAGCAAGGAATGATTCTACAGATCCACTAGCTAACAGCCCTGAATCTACTGCGACATTCATTAATCCGCATCCAGCTATAAATTTTCCGACAGCTTTAAAGTACGCAATCATTACATGAAATGTTCCTAAATGAATAAACAAATTGTCATACGTGGGTCTTTTGGCTGATTGAATTTTCATTGCAACCTTCGCAATCGCTAGATCATACGATACACTAATGCTTGGTTGGTTAAGCTCACCAGCAATTTTTAAACTTTCATTCATGGTCTCGAGAACAACTTTTGAATCAGTTGGAGATTCATTTATCGGTGTAAGATAACGAATGATTTGTTTTTTCTTATTTTTATCTTCTGTAAATTTACTATTAAATCCAACCCACATTGGAGTGTCTTCAATGTCAAGAGCATGTGAGAACATCCACAATGCATCAATTTTTTTTATTCTATCCAATGATTGTGGTAGTATTAAACGTCGATCATCGGTCAAAGGTAATAAAAGATCTGACATTTTAGCAATTTTGTGTAGTGGTTGTAAGTCTGGTTGAATCGTTTCAAACGTCCTTCTTCTTTTTCGAACTGTTTTGTTTTGAATAACATGATCTTCATCAGCAGCTTCATCTTCGTGATCAATAACACCACCAGCATCATCTTCAAGATCGATAATAATCATACTTTCTTCAGTATTATCTGCTGTGTTTCTGTGTACAGCTGTTGAATTGTCAACGATATCCTGATAAATAATTCCCACCGTATCGTGTAATGTGTCTTTACCAGAAGCAGTGTCTACGAAGCGGTCAAAATTGTCAAATGCTACACCTGTATTCAATCCACTTGATTTTTTAATACCATCAGGACATAATTCTGATCGAGTAGAAGATGAAAACGTAGCTTCTGTTTCAAGCTCTTCAACGACGTGATAACTGCAGCAGTGGCCATATCGATTGATAATTTCTACAATTTTTCGACTGCTGGTTAAACTTTTCAAGGTCATCCCTAAGGTTATGTGTTTATTGGTCTTCAGTTTACCTCTCGATACATTGTAAACCAAGTCTGCAGCTAGTGAGTTGCTTAGTCTAAAACTGTCAAAACTTTTTCTTCGTTTACTGTGGGAACCAGCTAAAACCGTAAGATAAAAATCTTTCAAGGTTTCAGGGATGTTGCATTCTCCTTTCAACAAATCTGCCGTTTTTATTTCTTCTGGTAGTGCTTGTTTTTCAATGTCAAATATTTTTTGCCTCAAAATGAGAGCCGCACTATGAAGGATGGATTTTTCTTCTAATAGAGAATATAAATTCTCATCAATTTCACGGTTAATGGGACCAACAATTTTTTTATTATGAAAAATCGAAAATTTTAGTTGTCCTTCATAGTGTTTTTTAATTTTACTTTCCAAATTGGCTTTTGACAAAGTATTATTATAAACATGACCATATTTACGGGCTGCATCCTTGATTGAACCTTCGTAAAAATCACATAAATACGTGAAAAAAGAACATTTCTTCTTCGAAAGAATATTACTACCAATAAATAGACAAATGTTTTCGAAAGCTTCTTTATGAAACTGGATATTCTTGTGATAAGTAGTTTGCGGTTTATCAACAAACGATTGAAGTGAATTTATGTATTCTTTTCGACAAATTCGATGAGCCTTTAAAATTGTTGATTCTTGAACTTCTTGGAGTTTATTAAAAACTTCAGTGTCGGAAACAAAACTAAGAAAAGGCTCAATGGTAACTTTTAAACTTACTACATCAAGATCACACAATCTTTGCATTTGCCCTTTCCATTTTTTTTAAGATTTTGTACAAAAAAGACAAACATTTGTGTTGATTTCAGATGCATCTTTATTTTCTGATTGTTCAGAATCTTGCATTGAAGCATCAATTTCGGGATTTTTCTGGCTATTTTCCACATTTTCAATGTTTACTGACGGTGATTGTGTTTCATCTGCTGTAATTGATTTCTCTGAGTCTTCAGAAATCAATGAATCACCTAGAAAAAAGAGAAGAAAAATTAATAATCATGATATTGTAAACAATATCTAATAGACTTATAATATTAATAAAATTCAATACCTAAAAATTAAATCTAGGAGTCTGAAGGTTTAAAATTCGCTCACTTGTTTTTTAAAATTTTTGTTTTATATTAAACAGTGTTAACAAAAATCTTAAAGGAAACATTTTTTTTACATGACAAAAATGAGACAGACTTAACTCTGTTAAAATAAAATAAAAAGAAAAAAAAAATAAAAATTGTAAAGCCTAATTCACTTGCTACGATAGAAAATTACAGAAATTTATTCTTTACAAACTCACACACCCTTGGAGGGAGAGTCAGGTAAAAATTCGTAAATTCAGGTATTAAGAAAAGGTCGATTGAAATACTACAAACGAAAGAATTCTAATTTTACACCATTCTAAATTCATTTGTATTACAATATTTTTTAAATAAAACTCATTATTTATGAAACTTAAATTATCAGACACCTGATAATTTTTTTATTTTTCTGGAAAAAAAATTCATGAAGAAAATTGTTTTTAAAAAATTGCATTTCTAATTTTTTTTTTTTTGTTTTGAAATATGAAATTCCTTATATTAATTTTCTTGTCTTAATTTATTTGTTGAAAAAATTATAAAAATTATCAGATATCATTCAATTTCAGTATTATTATTATTACTCAATTCTGAAAAATAAATAAAAAATTTGCTTATAATACCTGTTGAAGATGTAGATGGTTGAGATGATCTACTAACATTTTTTTCAACGTGGTGCTTCATCGAAGCTGAAAAAAGCCGATAACATTGCGAATGATAACCGTCTGTTTGGGTCACATTTTCCGGCAATTCCACATCACAATACCGATAATTTTTTTCTTGGCGAATTTTTAAAAAGACTTTACATTTTTCCAATACTTCTTCATTAAAAACAATGATCTTATCAGTACGCTTTTTACAAATAAAACATTTTAAATTTGTTTTATTCATCGTGATTTATCTGTTTATAACCTTAAAATTAAAATTTGTTTATTAAATAATTACAGCACTAATTTAAAGCAGTTCAAACTATATACACAAATATTTACACAGTCACATATGCACGTACGTACATGTTAAATTTCAAAAAAGAAATTATATTTTAATAAAATTTTTAAAAAAGATATAAAAACACTGGATAATTTTTCACGAGGCTCCGAAAATAACTGTTGTGAACGCAGTGCCGCAAGTAAGCTGGAAACACGAGGTTTCTCAATAGCCAATCACAGCGCGAGGAGCTCGGGCCCCGGCAGCTGCCAGCATGCCTCAATTAGCTATCCTTGTCGCACTTACGGCTGCGCGTGAGACTTTTTGTTGCGCTTATTTACAAACTTTATTAACGTCAAATAATTATTTATAACCCGCAAAATCGTCAGGCAATTTGCAGGTATTACTGAAATCACTTAATATATACGTGATTTAAATTTCTGATTGCCTAAAGAATATTTTTTGGTAATTTAAAAAAATTAATTTTGGAGACGTCAGTTAATACTTAATAACCGACAAAAACGTCAGGGATTTTTTTTTTTGAGTTCTAAAAATTATAAATTAAAAGATAAAAAAAAATTCAAGTTGCCAAAAATATATTTTTTTGAATTTTTTTTTTGCAAATGTTACATGCTGCGCAGTAGCGAAATAACCGCTAATTCGCTAAACGACTTTCAGGACCGGATTCACCAATTGACAAAATTATAATTTTTCGCAATTTCAGCTTGCCTAAAAAACCTTCCCAAAATTCGTCATCAGCTCTTGGACTACTAGGAATCTTATTATATGTGATACTTTTACTAGATATATCTTTAGGATGTTTAGAAATATATTTTAAAATTGCAGGAACTGCTTCCGTAAGCGTGGTGAACTTCCTTACTTCTAATACTGTCTGGAGCATCGGAGGTGCGTTGTTATAAAATACCTCTAACGCTGTTTGTGCATTAATCTCAAAATGAACCTTTTTCTGTTCTGCTGAGAGATTAGGATCAGCGTTGATCTTTAAATTAAGTTTCGTCTCCAAATCTTTAATACGCTCGATAAAGTCAGAAAGATTCTCCTTATAATTCAGTTTCAAAAATCTGAACTTATGGGCAATCGTCTGTCTGTCGGTATGGTCTCCAAATTTCGTTCTTAAACAGGTCTTTAGTTCATTCCAACTAGAGATGTCCCATCTCGTACTTACGAATTTTTCTGCGGTGTCTCTTAATTTATTCATAACTAAACAAAGTGCATATTCGTTCAAAGTATCGTCTGTAGTTTCTCCGTATTTATTAATGAATACATCTACTCGATTAATAAAGACATCAAGAGAGTCTGCTCTTCCATCAAATTTGGGAAGTACTTCGCCATAATTTCTGGCAGCTGCGATTAGGGTTTCTGTGGTTTGTGGAGGAGACATTGTTGAATTATTAATTAGATATATATCGTTGTAAAAATTATCTAATTCAAGTAGGCTCTGCTCCGAATGTAAGTCACTTAAATTCTGTGATTGCAATGAAAATCTTGATTTTCTGGTTTCACTGTCAGAAGATTCTATCGTATGGATAATATCCGACATAAATTAAAATAAAATCGAAAGAACAATGTAATAAAGTGATTTTTATCCGCTATATACTGTTTGTTTTCGCATGTAATATCTTATTATATATATATATATATATATATATATATATATATATATATATATATATATATATATATATATATATATATATATATATATATATATATATATATATATATATATATATATATATATATATATATATATATATATATATATATATATATATATATATGGAAAAGCACAAGAATGGGATAAAAGGATGTGGCACTTACTACTTGTTGCTATTGGATGTTCTCTCTGGGCACTGTAGGTTGCTGATGTATTTCACTTGTTTTTTGGAAAAGCTGATATACTCGGTTTTGGAACTTGTTTTCCGGTAACTTCTATCGGAAAAACTATCCTCTAGACTGCGCCGGTTATTTATTAGGAATCAAAATTACGTTTTTTAAAAAGATTTAATTGATTCTTTATAACTGACTTATATAATGTAACTTGTCACAATTGTTATGATGCCTGTACAAAATTATAAGTGAAGCTCCTCACAAATGGGAGCGGCTTTATAGTATTTAGTTGCAAGCTCAGCGTCTAGACATTTACAATGTTATGATATCTAGATGATCGTTGCACTGAGTATAAGGAATGCATTGAGTATCGGAATTTAGGCATATAACTCGCACGGACAAAACAAGTTTTCAAACTTAGATGTTCGCTATACAATACTGAAGCAATATTTCAGGTAAAGAAATAGGAAAGGTACGTTTCCCTCATGCTCTCGTGAAAGTAAACGAGAACGGCGAATTTTTAACAACCGTCTTAAACCCCAATGCAATCCCCAAGACAATCGACTTTTCCGAACTAACAATAGAGCCCGTGCAACACATCTTAGTCAATAATCTTAACAAATTTGATCATACTATACAAAACAACAGGATACCGGAAATTAAAAACCAGCTACGTTTAGAACACCTGAACGAAGAAGAAGCGGAACTTATTACAAAACTTTGTATCGACTACTCCGATATCTTTTACCTAGAAGGTGACAAACTGACCTTTACTAATGAAATAAAACACACAATTAAGACAACTACCGACAAACCGACGTGTACTAAATCCTATAGGTACCCATACGTACATAGAGATGAAGTCAAAGGACAAATAAACAAAATGTTGGATCAAGGGATAATAAGACCATCCAACTCTCCTTTCTCATCTCCAGTTTGGGTAGTCCCCAAAAAGATGGACCCTTCGGGAAAGCAGAAGTGGAGAGTCATCGTCGATTATAGGAAACTTAATGAAGTCACAGTTGACGACAAATACCTTCTTCCCAATATATCGGACCTCCTTGATCAACTTGGCAAATGCCAATACTTCTTCACACTAGATCTCGCGTCGGGATTCCATCAGATAGAGATTGACCAACAGGACGTAAAAAAGACAGCATTTTCAGTCGAAAATGGCCACTACGAATTCGTTCGTATGCCCTTCGGATTGAAGAATGCTCCTTCAACCTTCCAAAGAGTTATGGACAATATTTTATTAGGAGTCCAAAATGCCTCGTCTACATGGACGACATAATCATTTATTAACCATCCATACACGAACACATTGACCGACTGACAAGTATTTAACATTTTGAGACGCGCGAACATGAAGATACAACCTGATAAATGCGAGTTCCTCCGCAAGGAAGAAGCATACCTCGGACATTTGGTAACAAAGGACGGCGTAAAACCAAATGTCTAGTAAATTTCCCTGAACCTAAAAATCAAAACGAAATTAAATCATTTTTGGGACTTGTTGGATACTATCGTAGGTTCATAGAAAACTTTGCGAAAATTTCCAAGCCCCTTTCCCGCCTTCATCAAAAGAATGTCGCATTCCATACCTGTCCTCATTTATCCAAACTTTGAAGAACCGTTCGTACTCACGACGGACGCCAGTAATTTTGCGATCTGTTCGGTATTATCTCAGGGAACTATAGGAAAAGATCTTCCGATTGCCTATGCTTCAAGAACCCTTTGCAAGGCAGAAGTCAAGTACTCTGTTACAGACCGCGAACTGCTCGCCATAGTCTGGTCCGTTAAGCACTTCCGACCATACCTTTTTGATAGGAAGTTCATTCTTGTAACTGACCATCGCCCTCTTACGTGGCTTTTTAGATGCAAGGATGCCGGTGGACGTTTAGCCCGTTGGAGGCTCAAATTAGAAGAATACGACTACGAGATAAGGTACAAGCCCGGAAAGACAAACAAGAACGCGGACGCACTTTCCAGAATTAGAATCAATCACTTTAAAAACCTTTCCAAATTTCAAAAAGAAACGCAACTGACCCCCTTTAGGACTCTCTAGGTCAATGTGTTCGTGTATGGATGGTTAATAAATGATTATGTCGTCCATGAAGACGAGGCATTTTGGACTCCTAATAAAATATTGTCCATAACTCTTTGGAAGGTTGAAGGAGCATTCTTCAATCCAAAGGGCATACGAACGAATTCGTAGTGGCCATTTTCGACTGAAAATGCTGTCTTCTTTACGTCCTGTTGGTCAATCTCTATCTGATGGAATCCCGACGCGAGATCTAGTGTGGAGAAGTATTGGCATTTGCCAAATTGATTAAGGAGGTCCGATATATTGGGAAGAGGGTATTTGTCGTCAACTGTGACTTCATTAAGTTTCCTATAATCGACGACGACTCTCCACTTCTGCTTTCCCGAAGGATCCATCTTTTTGGGGACTACCCAAACTGGAGATGAGAAAGGAGAGTTGATATATTGGTTAGAATAATTCAGGTTATACGGCCTAAAAGGGCATTCAATGAAAGATCTTCATGTAAAATCGTATATTTCATATAACCACAATGTATATAATATTTCTATCAATAAATATTAAGTACTTATAACATGGATCTATTTATATATAAGTAAAGTTCAAAATGTCCATATTCACAGGAAAATAATATTATTTATAAAATCTATATTATACAAATGCAATCTCAAACATTCATATTTTTGATACTTTCAATTTGACTTATAAAACAAAATAATTAGACATTTCTAAATTTTAATTTTATATTGCTATAGAAACCAAAATTGTCAAGTAATTTGAGGAATTTGAAATTTGTTTTGTTCTTGAGATCTATTATAATAAAATTATTATTTTCTATTTGTATAGAAAAATATGTATTATGTTATCAAAATAATTTTGACTCTGAATAAGGGATGAAACATATACAAGAAAAACCAAAAACATAGACCAATATCTATTTCAATTTCTTTTTCTATCAGATAGCAGTAAATGTTACTAAGACCATTCATATCTGTTTTATTGTTCATCGTAGGTTTCTGATGAAAGTGACACATTTCTAGGAAAACTCGTTTTTCTGTATTTTTTTCTGTTTCAAGAACTTTTACATTTTCAAAATCAATGTTATGTTTGGTATTTTTAACGTGGGAAGCTAATGCACATCTGTTGATGTCCAATGGGAAGTTGTTTGAGTCCGATTATTGCGAACATTATGATGTCATTCTTTCTTAGAAACTGTCTCTCACAATTAGAATTCCCAGTTCCTTTTATTTATCAATATGTTGACGATCTAATCCTATCGATACCAACTGATAGTGTTAACAATGTTCTCACGATTTTTAACAATTTGGACCAGCATCTGAAATTTACAATAGAAGAAGAAAAACAAAGATCTGTTCCATTCCTAGATACCGGATTAATAAGAGGGACTGATAATATTATAAGACTTGATTGGTATCAAAAACCTATGTCATCTGGAAGATATATTCAGTATAAATCTTACCATAGTATAAAAATGAAGATAAATCTAATTCTTGGATTGAAGAAAAGAATAGAAGTTATCACTAATCCAAATTTAAAATCACAAGCATTAGAAAAATTGTTTAAGATCATGGTTGAAAATGGTTATCCTAAATGTTTTTAAAAAAAACTTATATATAATACTTCTATACCTTCCACGAATGAGAATCCTAGCAACAATGGCCCACCAACATCAGAAAACAATGAAGTCCATGAAAATCAACAAACTAATAGATTACTTCCAAAATATGCAGTTCTTCCGTATATTGAACATCTAACAAACAAACTCAATAGAATCTTCATAAATGCAGAAACCATGAATTTAAAAATTGCTCAATACAACTTAGTTACCAATAAAAATATGATTTATACTGAAAAGACTCGATAGATACCTTAAATAAATCCGATGTTGTATATTCATTGAAATGTCTTCAATGTGAAAAATTTTACATTGGTCAAACTTCACAACTTTTAACAAATAGATTGATTCAACATCATAGTGATATAAGATTAAGACCAAACAGACGTGCATTAGCTTCCCACGTTAAAAATACCAAACATAACAATGATTTTGAAAATGTAAAAGTTCTTGAAACAGAAAAAAATACAGAAAAACGAGTTTTCCTAGAAATGTGTCACATTCAACAGAAACCTACGCTGAACAATAAAACAGATATCAATGGTCTTAGTAACATTTACTGCTATCTGATAGAAAAAGAAATTGAAATAGATATTGCTCTATGTTTTTGGTTTTTCTTGTATATGTTTCATCCCTTATTCAGAGTCAAAATTATTTTGATAACATAATACATATTTTTCTATACAAATAGAAAATAATAATTTTATTATAATAGATCTCAAGAACAAAAAAAATTTCAAATTCCTCAAATTACTTGACAATTTTGGTTTCTATAACAATATAAAATTAAAATTTAGAAATGTCTAATTATTTTGTTTTATAAGTCAAATTGAAAGTATCAAAAATGTAAATGTTTGAGATTGCATTTTTATAATATTAGATTTTATAAATAATATTATTTTCCTGTGAATATGGACATTTTGAACTTTACTATATATAAATAGATCCATGTTGTAAGTACTTAATATTTATTGTTAGAAATATTATATACATTGTGGTTTTGTAATAATTTTTAGTTTCGATTTGAAATCATAAAAAAAGATATTTCGTTCGTTTGCCACATAAATACAAAGACCCTGTATCTACATAATAATACCAACAATTATTTGTTGATGATGGGCCCAGCTACATGGAATGGACTATAAATCATGAGCCTTTCTACATACAATTGAAGGTGGCCGCAAATGGATCGAAGAATGCCATATTTATTTCTGAAAGGGTATTAAATACATCAGACAACGTCTAGGGGACGACATCCATTTACAGGTAGATACCACTTTTAAAGTAGTTCCAAGGCATGGAGGGGCTGTACAGTTATTCATTGTACTAATACATGCACACCAAACTGTATATACATCGACTTTACTTATAGATTAATTCTTTATAAATTAAGTTTGCAGCTTTTATGTATTTCCGTTCCTGTACAGTTTTATGGAACGCAAGACAGAAGCTGCTTATTCTGCAGTTCTTGATGCGATTGCAGTACCAGGGTTTATACCAGCGTCTGTCATGGTTGGCTATCAGACTGCACTACGAATTGCTGTTTCTGCGAGATGGAAAGATACCGGACTTCTAGGATGCTGGTTCCATTTTGCTAGAGCAGTTTTCCTCAAGTCAAGGCATTTGGGTCTCCAAGTAATACAAAGTATGCTACATTTCAAACAAAAGTCTAATTCTTATGAGTAGAGACCAAGAGAAAATGATAATACCACCAGGCTTGTACGGATGGCAATGGCACTACCACTTCTACCTGGTGATGCAGTGGAACAAGCAATCAACATCATTGCTAATGAAAATGTGCCACACCCTTGCGTTAACTCCTTCATAAGATATCTCCGTACATGGGTTACAGAAACATATCTGTTTTCGGCGAAGATCGTCGGCCAACAATAGCATTGAATGTTTCCACCGAGACCTATTTCGCATAGTAAATACGATACTTTTTACGACTTTACGACTAAAAAGGCAACACATAAAACAACCAAATATTCTAAAAAGGTACTCAACTTCTACTTAACAAACCTACCTTAAGACAACACATGCAAAAAACAAAAACAGAATAACTTTAAATTAACCTAAGAACCACAAATCATGATTAATCACAGAATTACACAATGACTCATTTTCATAAATTTAATTATTGTAAAGGCTGGCCGTCCTCATATTAACATCTGGGGCTTGCTCGAAAAATCACAAGCCATGGAACACAGCAAAAGCTGTGAATTAAGCCGATTAGAGAGCGGACTGATACTTCCTCGACGAAGAGTTCGAAGGTACAGAAATTTAGACCAACGAATAACCCGAGCCCAACAACTCTTCAGGGAAGATCATGATTTGCGGTCCTATTTACAGAGAATAAGCTATACCACACACGGCTTAGAGAGAGCTTTGAATCCAGCTGCAGGTATCCAATTCTTTTCTGAGTGTCTTCTAAGTCTTTCAATTAACTCTTCCATAGTAGCTGGTGCCTTGTTGTTGATGTAATTATATATTATGTTTACTTTCTAGACTGAACCTCATCAGCTGAAGAAGCTGCAAATATCTATAATAATGATATCATTGACGATGGTAGTACTCACATAAATTTATATTTCTGCGCAATATCTATAATTAACCTTTTCATTGCAGCATTACGCGGCATAGACTATATGAGTGAAGAGGAAAATTTAAATGAAGGTAAATTTAGTTAATAAAATTTACAATCTACGTTTGTCAACGTTTTCTCCGTTCCTCCAGCCACGCCGAGCCGCCACAGACGCGTTTTTCCTTGGGGCTAATCAGCGTAGCGTAGCTCGGACCGGCTGGAGAGACGGACAAGAATTCACTGTGGTCATTATCTCTGATGCTCACTTCTAAACTACGTTTGTGTTAAAGTATTAAGTAACTTACTGTATAATATGTTTCATAACAGATGTTGGCCTTGCGATGCTATGCTTTATGTGCCGCATAAATTACAAATCCTTTATGCTGTCAGACTGCCAGCATGTGTGTTTGTGCAATAACCCAGCAGCCACTAAGGGTATTCCTATAGGTTAATAATTTAAGTTTTTGTTTTGTTTTCTTTTCAAATAATTTGTTTATGTTTGCAAATTTATACTGAGAATCACTTTTATTTATTTATTTTAACATAATAAAAAAACTTACCATGCTTCCAAATAGATTGAACAACGGCTATATTCAAGGGCGTCGCCAGCCGGTAAGCTAGGGGGCAGCATAAAAGAATTGAAGAGAAAAATAAAAAAAAAAACAATTGAAACATAATCTTCTAGGATTCTTTGCGAATTCGTTAGTCACTTTGTTGACGAAATCGTCCAAGTTTTTGAAAATGTTTTGCCTATGTACACTCATCATTGCGAGGCCATTGGGTCGAGTTACAGACGTGGAGCTCCTCAACCAGGTATTCATTCTCCTGAGGCTACCGAATGACCTTTCAACTGTACAAGTCGTACAAGGTAAAGCTACAAGGACCTTCAAAGCCTTCTTAATTTTAGGAAAAAATCTTCAGCCTCCTTGAGGATTCCCACAACACTCAGTTTGATACATTCTGGTTTTTCCTCCCATATCTTTGATATTTGTAAGACTGTTAAAATTGAATTCCTCGCAAGCCTCTTCAAGTTCTTCCAAATAAATGTTTTTCATTTGCGCAGGATGTAGTTTTGTTAAAGTAAATGATGGTCTATTTTCTTCAGAAAACCCAATTTCTAGGGAATTTATAATTGAGTCCAAATAAGGAATTGTTATGGACCTGCGCCAGAATTCTGAGGGGCATTTGCCGGGTGGTTTCCGCAATAGCAGCAGCAACATTGAAAATTTCTTCTGTTACTTTTTCGGGATTTTCACGGCGGTTTTTGATTAGTTTGAAAATACGACCAATATGCTGGGATGCCTGGACCGCATCCCATGAGACCCATTGGAGCACGTTTACTGTGGGTTCTAAAAAAGAGGATTATTTTGCTATCAATACATGCCTAAAAATAAATGAAACTTTGGAAGCTGCAGCATGAAGCTGATACGCATGTTTCCTTGTCGCATTATTGTCATATTGAGACAGGGTTTCTAAGGCCTCCATTATAGCACAAAAATTCTATAAAAATTCTGATGCTCTTGTATTTCTCGCTCCACCTTGTTCCACACAGCTTGGAAATATTGGGTATCATTTTTTTCCGTTTCAATTAGCCAGTTGAATGGTGAGCGTTAACCTCTAGGGGGCAGCTGCCCTCCCCTGCCCCTCTCTAGCGACCTAGCGACGCCCTTGGCTATATTTCTTATATATTGTGAATCCTGTATTCCTGTGTTAGAAATCCAGTGCCAATTTCACGGAAGTCAAAGAATTACATGATAAAAACACATAAATCAAAAATTTCATAGCTAATATAAAGATCCATTCCATGGTCCACTCCTACTCATCTGAAAAATTTGCAGAGAACCATTTACCATCACCATCAGAAATTTGAAAACAAAACAAACCATAGCAGGCAGCACAGATCGCTGCCAACCTTTTGACTTCAAACTATTCCTTGCTATAATTGCCCTTTGTACCGCTGCTTGTTCTACGTTCTTATTCATTCCGATTCCGGATTCCCTTAATTATAAATATAAATGTTGACAATTTTCATTCTAATATACAGTCTTCATGCTAATAACATAACCTGGTATCATTTTTTTTACGTGGTACACGGCAAAGAGTACACGGCACACGGTATCTCTGTATAAATATAGATCAGAGAACACTACATATAGATTATAGATACAAGATAACTAGAGTTAGTGTTCTTTGTTCTCTGATAACTAGCATCTGCCAAAGGTATTGTTACGTCAAGCAACCTGAAAGGCTGTTCAAGTAAATCTGATATTTCTGATGAAGTTGAAACTATTCAAGAGGCCATACCGTTTACGATTGAAAAAAAAATAGATTAAGAAGAAACTTCTGTAATTTCTAATAGAGAGAAAAATATTCAAGTTGATTTTTGCCACCATATGGTTAACAATACATCGTATCAGAATTATGAAACAGACGGACAGCATCTAACATTAATGATATGAATCAATCTAATTTTGAAACTTTAATGCCAAATTGGATTATGAAATACCGTTCCCTGTTATCTATATCAGCAATTAATGATTTATTGGATATTTGTATTAACTCGGGCTACAACTTTGCGAAAGATGCTAGAACTCTGTTAAAAACGCCAACAATCTGTGAATTAACGGGTGGCGAATAAAAACGTTTTGGCTTGGGAAAATACCTTAAACGTAAGTTAGAAATGAACTCTAATTTTCATGCCAAAATTATGATATGGACGGTTTGCCAATAAGCAAGTCTTCTGCAAGTCAGTTCTGGACGATTTTATGTTCTGTTTCTTACCATGGTTGTAATAATCGTGAACCTTTCCTAGTTGGATTGTTTCGCGGATATACGAAACCAACAACTTCTGAAGAATTTCTAAGTGAATTTATAGATAAATAAAAAAATTTGGAGGCTAATAGAATCATGATTAATGAGGGAACTGTTCAAGTCAAATTAAATCGGGTAATATGTTATGCTCCAGCTAAATCTTTTGTTCTGAATTTCAAGGGACATACCGGCTATAGTGGGTGTACAAAGTGTATTGTAGAAGGCGAGTATGTCAATGGCCGTGTTACGTTTCTAATATAAAATTCTCCATTACGTGCCGATGAGAGATTTATAATTAAAATTGATGAGGAGTTCCACCAAGAGCCAAGTCCACTTGAAGCGTTGCAAGTGGGTTGTGATAGAGGTCCCATTGGACGACATGCACATAGTCTGTCTAGGAGTCATGAAACGTTTGGTGGCATTTTGGATGAAAGGCAGGAAAAATGTACGAATTTTCAATCAAGACAAATTAAAACAGTTGACATCTTCTATCAATACAATAAAATTATGCATTCCACAAGAATTTGCTAGATATCGAAGAAGTTTAACTGAAGTGGATAGATTCAAAGCATCTGAATTCCGACAGATACTTCTGTATACAGGTCCTTTTATATTAGAAAATGTGGTTTCAAAAACACAGTATATTCATTTCATGACACTGCAAGTTGCAATGTGAATTATGTATTCTCCAGATTCACATAGACAGTATCTTGATTACGCTTCTGATTTGCTTCATTACTTTGTAAAAAGCTATATTATTATATATGGTAATGAATATATTACCCATAATGTACAGGGTGTCCCACATAAGATCCTCTATCCCCTTATCTCGGAAGATATTCTATTTAGGGAAAAAAGTTAAATACAAATTATTATTGTTTTTAAGGGAACTCTTAAATTATATATTTTTCACGTATACAGGGTGCTCAGTTGTCCATGGCCCGGACTCAACTCTTGAAAATGAAATGGGACACCCTATATATTACTTTGGATTTGGATTCCTCATAAAAAATAAGAATGACTTTCAATAATATATTATATAGCTATCTCTCGTGGTTTAGCATTTAAAAGCAGATTTATTTCTTTTTTTTGCTAAAAACGTATTTACTTAAGGTATTAGAAAAAAATATAAGTGTATCATATTTGGTGAATATGCTATTTTCATGTTTAAGACAACATCCCAATACATAACTTTAACTGTTTCCTATGACTACAAATTATACAGGGTCATCTCAGAAATTGATCCGATCTTGATATATAAAATCATCTGTAAGTTGAAAATTTTAAATGGAACACCCTATATATCATGGCCGATTTAGATTGTTCACAAAAAAATAAGATAACTTTGTATAAAATATCCTATACCTATCTCTAGCCGTTTAGAATATATTCGCTATTAAACATTTTTTATGTTATAAACATAACTTTCGTTTGAATTTAGTGAGGAAATACGTTACAAAAAAAACAATTTTTAGATAAGTCAGATAACCCAAAAATATCTGTTATTTTTGCTTCTGGCCTAATTGCCATAAGGCAAGAAAACTAATTAAAAAAACTCCTGAACCAAGTTTATGTTGGAAAAATATGCAATCGAAATTTTATTACCTTCTCCTGGTAAGAATTATACAACAAATATTTTTTCAACATATTTGTCCTTGAAAATCATTTTTTTCCTTTAGATAAAACGCTTTATTTTGAGAACTGTTCTAAATTAAAATTTTTCAATATTTTTTAGTTTCTTACAACAATGCTATATCTTATGAAAAAATTTTTGTGGAGAGCGAAATTGATGAAGATCAAAATTCAGGATCACAAAATCTTGTACGGAAAAGTCAATCCAGATTATATTTTGTTCGAATCATCCGATTCGGATACATACTTGCCTCCTCCACCAAAATGAAAGAAACGTGAGAAAGATGATGATTGCGACACTGCATCTGATGATACCAGTTAGTAGCAATGTGATCATGAAATAATTTTATGACAAACCTCAATGAATAATTCTACAGGATCAATCACTTCAACTGATTTATGGATATATCTGGCCTCGCACCCGTTATAGAAGTTAATAAATATATTATTGTTCGCTTTGGTTACATATGATTTTTTTGTTTGGTCAATTCTAATAACAGTAATAAGATTCCCTTTGTTATTCCTAATGTTTTATTAGAAAAAGGGACGTCGCATGACAATATGAATAATAGCACTGAAGATAGTAGGTCTAAGTAAAGGCGCCCACCGAAGCAGTGAAAAAGTCGCTTGAAGTGTGCATGCAGTGCATTTGATATACACTGCATGCCCACATGAAGTGAAATGCCCAGCAAAGATGTCCATATGCAGCATGCTACTCGGTTTAGTCTTCGAAATGTCGTCGTCTAGTGTAAGGTCGTGGGCCTTATCTAAAGAAACCATTTATTTAACAATGTGCTCAAAAATATATTTTTGTAACTTGTTAAGCATGATACATATGACAACTGTCGGACTGTCTCTCTAATGACATGACAATTGACATAGGACATATATATCTCTACTTTACATCTCCCTTTCTTTATAAGTAAACTAAACTTCATACTACATAACTGAAACAAAGAATTATAGAATTATTGAGTAAAAAATAAAAACTATTAGAGATTAAGTCTATGAATTGGTTTGATAATTCTACCAGATCTTGTGGTTCTTGGTGGAGTCGCTGGTTGAGCCACGTTTAACTCCTGCGTATGATTGGAAATGTCTGTTGATGAACGTGATGATGTTGGGACCGATTTATTTGGTGGTTATCCTTGTGTTGGCGTCTGTTGTACTACCGGTGTGCGTGAGAACTTAGTTTCGGGCACTACGATTATTTCGCTGCTTATGTCTGCTTGTGTTTTATGTAGATGACTGAAGTTTCTTCGGCCTTGGTCTGTTTGAATTATCACTGATCTTGGCAGGTCTTCAGGCTTTTTTATTACTCTTGCTCCTTCCCATTGTCGGTGTGCAACTTTATGTCTTACTTTGTCGTTGATTTCGAACTTGACTGGTCTAGTAGTATGTTTGTTACTATAACTTACTTGTTTGTCTCTCAATCGTCGGAGTTCAGCTGTGACTCCTTGTATTATTTTCGGTTTTAACATGTTGTCACTTATCGGCATCGGAGATTTGGTGGTTCTACTGAAAATGCGTTGGTTAGGTGAACCTAGACGTGTATTTCTCCAATTTAATAAGGCGAGCTGAACATCTGATTTGTCGATGCTACATTTTCTTAGTATGTTGTTTGCTGTTTGTACTGCTCTTTCAGCGAGTCCGTTGCCTTGATGATGGTGAGGACTGGACGTGACATGGTTGAATTTCCACTCTTTTTGAAAAATTCTCTGGACATATATTGTGTACTTGTCAGATTGTAACTCCTCTGGTACATCATGAACCGAAAACCATTTTTTTAACTGTTCGATAACTTCATAGGATATCTGACTTTTGAGCTGTTGAAAGTCTAAATATCCAGAGTAACTGTAACAGATAACTAAGTATGTCTTTCCTTTTAGTTAGAATAAATCTGATGCAACTATTTGCCATGGGAGTGTAGGAATTTTCTTGACTAGTACTGTATCTTTAGTATTATCTCTTTGTGTTCTTTCACATACAGAGCAGTTTCTAACTAGTTTGATAATGTCATCATTTTGTCCTCTCCAGTAAAAGAATTGACGAGCTCTTCTTAAGCAACTTTGAATACCGAGATGACATTGATGAATATTCTTTAGCATTTTCGGTATTTGTGATTTTGGTACTACAGCTTTGTCACCTTTGAAAATTATTCCTTTTAGGTAGCTCAGTTCTTCTTTGAAATTAAAATAATGTCGTAGTTCCGTTGGAAGTTCGTTGACTGTTTCTGGAAAGCCTTGCATTATTATCTTAAGAAGTAATTGTAGATGAGGATCTTCTTTTGTATCTTTTATCAGTTCTTCTTTTGCATTTATTGACATAGGTAGTATAACAGCTACTTTTAAGTCTTCTTCTTGATCATATTTCTGGTTAGAAGGGTCGCAGCTTCGACTAAGAAAATCTGCTAGCGGTATTTCTGTGCCTCTTTTAAATATGACTCTTGGTGAGTATGGTGTGAGATTGAACATTATGCGTTGTAACCTCGCGGGAGCAGATAGAATTTTCTTTTTAAAGATTGTCTCTAGTGGCTTATGGTCTGATTCCACTGTCAGTTCTTTACCGTAGACATATTCGTGAAACTTTTTGCATCCTTACAGTATAGCAAGTGCTTCTTTTTCAATCTGTGGATAGTTCTGCTCGGATTTGGTTAGAGCTCTTGCTCCATAAGCAATTGGTTGTCCTTGAAGAAGTGCAGCACCAAGGTTTTTTGAGCTTGCGTCAACAGTTAGTGTTACCGGTTTGTTTACGGCATACAATTTTAGAACTGGAGGGCAATGTAACACTTGTTTTAATTTGTTAAACGCTTCTTCGTGATGTATTTCCCATGTGAAGTTGATGTCTTTGTGAAGCAGATCTCTCAGTGGATTTGTTAGGTCTGACATATTGGGAATAAATTTGTTTAAGTATGTGATCATCCCTAGTAACCTCTGCAATTCTGTTTTGTTTGTTGGCGTTTTCATTGCTTGTATGGCTGCTACCTTATCTGGGTCTGTTTCTAATCCGTTGGCTGAAATGATGTGTCCTAGGAATTTTATTCTTTTTGCTTCGAAAATACACTTATTTTTATTGAGTTTGAAGCCTGCTTTCCTTAATACTTCGATAGCATCATTAACGGTTTTTCTTTGTTCTTCTCTAGTTTCGGCATGTATGAATATATCATCAATTGATACTCTTACATTTCTAAATTTACTTAGTAAATTTTTTAAAATTTCTTGAAATATTTCAGGTGCAGACGATACTCCGAAGGGAAGTCTTTTAAATGAATATCTTCCCCATGGGGTAGCAAATGTTAATATTTTTTGTGTTCTCTCTGATAGCTTAATTTGCCAAAATCCTTTTGTGCAATCTAATAATGCAAAAAATTTCGAGCCTTTGACGTCGGCTGATATTTCTTCTATAGTGGTAAGTGGAAAATGACGTCTCAAAATGTTTTTGTTTACATCTGAAGAATCTATGCAGATTCTTATTTTACCTTTTTGTCTGACGATGACCATAGGACTCACAGCGGGGGTGGGCTCTGTTTCTGGTTTGATAACATCTAACTTCACCATTCTGTCATGTTCTTGCTTGACCTCAGCCCTTATAGCGTGTGGAATTCTTCTTGCCGGTTTGAATACGAGCTTTGGGTTCTCGATCAGATCAATATCATACTCATAATCCCTGTAACAGCCCAAACCTTCGAATATATCATCTGTACTCGGACTTACTTTCAGTGTTTTGACTCTTGCGATAAGTCCTAATTTTTCACAGGTATCCAGTCCTAGTATCGGTGTAACTTTTTCTTGAACAACCTTGAATATTATGTTTGTCTCTTCATTTTTTTATCCTGCATGTTAGCTCTGCTTCTCCAAGAACATTTTATTGTTCGTGTAACTTATTAAATTTTTAGTACGACTTGATTTTAGATTTGCGTTGGTTTTGTCAATCAAATATTTCGGTAATACGTTGCATTCTGCTCCTGTATCTAGTTTGGCTATAAATTTCACATTGTCAACTTGTATTTTTTCTGTCCAGTTTTTCCTTTCTCCTGCACTTACAGTTGATATGTATACGTCATCTTCAGAATCTGAACTTTCTTCTAATGTGTTCACTCTATTTTTCTGCTTAATATTATTATTAGTCTGGGTACGGCACATTTTTGCGAAATGACCAGTTTTATTGCACTTGATGCACGGTTTGTTGAAAGCTGGATATTCTCTGGGTTTATGGTTTGTACCACATCTTTGACAGTCGAATTTCTTGTTTTGTTTGTTTTTTGTACATTTATTTTCAACCACTAAAACTTTATCTGTTTTGTTTTTCTCCTCAAATTCATCCAGTTGTTTGGTGGCTTGTTCGCTAGTTTTACAGATAGCTATTGCTTTTGTTAAATCTAGATTATCTTCTATCATAAATTTTTCTCTTATTTGATTGGATCTAATTCCGAATACTATTTTGTCTTTCAGCATTTCGTCAAGTAGATTGTCAAACTCACATGTGTTTTTATTCTTTTTCTATTCTTTTTATTCTTGTCAGGAACTCGATGAATTGTTCATCTTCATTTTGTTCTATCTTGAAAAATACGTATCTTTCGAAAGATACGTTTGTTTTTGGCGCGAAATACTCTTTTAATTTGTCTTTGATAATTTGCAGGTTGTTTTTGTCTGCATTGTTAAGATTGAAACTGTTATAAATTTCAATTGCATCCGTGCCTATCACAGCCATAAATGTTGCTGCTTGAACTTCGGCTGGATTTTATTTAGTTGAATTGCCGTAGCGTACCATTCGAATCGTTGTAATCATTTTTTCCAGCTCGTAGATTTGTCTGAGTTAATTAGTAGGTTATCTGGTGGCTTTATTCCGGATACTCCGTCGTTCGTGGCCATTTTACGACTTTCTCTTGTATTTCTTTAATACTTTATTGTAAATCACTTCTGACACCATGTAAGGTCGTGGGCCTTTGGAAAGAAACCATTTATTTAACAATGTGTTCAAAAATATATTTTTGTAACTTGTTAAGCATGATACATATGACAAATGTCGGACTGTCTCTCTAATGACATGACAATTGACATAAGACATATATATCTCTACTTTACATCTAGTGATGATGATTTTGTGGCATTAATTAATTTAAACATTATAAATCAGGCTGAAGTTCAAAAACGACATCGACGTTTTTTGATACATCCGTTTTGGGAAGAAAGAAGAGATCGCAGTGCCTTTAAGGTCTTTAAGAAATTGCATTTATATCCGGATAAGTTTAAATTATTCTACAGAATGAATCAAGAAACATTTCAAATCCTCGTGGAAAATGCTCGTCCAGTGATTCAATAAAAGGATACTAATTATATATTAAGAGTATCAACAGAAGAACGCCTCTTGATTACTTTGAGGTAAATACTTACCTATCTTAATTTATTTCATGTGCTTAACTAATTCATGTGCAATATTTTTATTCTATTTCAATGAAAAGGAAACAGGTAAAAACAGAATGATTTAAATGTTACAAAATGCCTTTATTCAAATGGTTTTTTCTAAATCATTTCACAAGCGAGTAAAACATGTTTCAAAATTGTTATTCCAACATGGCATTGAATTCTCATTTACACTTGTTGCGACCTGAGCTGGTGCAAGTCAAGACTGATGTGGAAATTGCGACAAACCACTGTACTGGCTTTGTACTGAGCACGAAGAGGGAGACGATTAGCTCATTGCAGTTTTTGTTCCTATCTGTTGTTGATGAAATGCGCTTCTTATCTTTATTTCCCTTCTTTTTATGTACTGAAGATTTCTGTCTCTGCAGCTCTCGTACTTTGTTTACATCAAACTTACATTCAGTTTCCAGTAGCACGCTTTCATCCTAATCTGTCAGATGTTCAATACTTTCGTCCTCTGTGTGCCAGATGACTTCATTTTCTTCCGAAGTTTCTTGCTGGTCTTCATATTCTGTTATTTGACCTCCCGATCCTCTTGTATCTCCTTCCTCCTCGGACACATCAGTTTCAGTTATTTGCAGGTTTTCCGAGGCGATGTAAACGGCATGAGAAAATTCATATACTCGGTCAAGTAATACGAAGTCTTTCTGATGCATTTTGATCCTGACGGAGTGTATTTTTTCTTATCTCGTACATACCGGCCACGCAGGTTCTGCCAGCGCAGCTTGCATTCAGGTGCAGAAATATCAACAAAACACCCATTTTGTATTTGAAAACCAATCACAGAAATGAAACATATTATAATCTCATATATAACAGGTATTTTGCTACAGGCTGTAACTTGAAAGCGCTCGCTTGTTATTTCTTAAGAGGACATACAACTCTGAGACGAATTATTGGAGAAACTTCTATCGGAATTCGGCAAGTCTTACAACCAGAATTTATGCCAACCCCTACAACTGAAACCTGGCTGCTGCAAAACGATACTGGGAGCTATGGAATCTACCCAAGGTCGGCGTACTTCAATTACAAAGGATATTTTTTCGGTTGTCCTTTTAGTCGTTTGTGATGCAGATGGTATGTTTTTGACTATTGATGTTGGAGAATATGGTAGGAACAGTGATGGTAGGGCTTTAAAGGAAAGCCTTGCTAAGAAATCAGCCACTTCCAGGAGACAGCAGGAATTTCCCTTACTTTTTTGCTGCTGATGAAGCTTTTCCTTTGAAATGCCCTACCCTAAACGGAACCTGATCAACAAAAACGTATATTCAATGCGAGTCTATCAAGAGGGCGGAAATCAATGGAATGTGCTTTTGGCAAAATTTTGGATTCTAGAAATACCAATTAATTGCAACATTGGACCGGGTAGATGAAATGGTAAAGGTATTGACAGACAGCCTTTATGTGAGAATAATTTTCAACACATCAGAATGGTCAATGAGAACCGTGCAACAAATCCGGCACTTGCCAACAGAGATTATCTTAGTAACTTTTTCATGATACCTGCGAGGTTCATTCCATGGCAAGAAGATTATATTGTTCAGGTTAATAAGTTTTCCATGTAAAAAAGTTGCCGTGAAGATACCCAAATGATTTTAATAAATAAAATAAGCATATTTGACAACATAATCATTTAATGTTAATTTATGTGCTTACGTGATCGTTCTTGCTTAGAATTACTTGAAAAACATGCTCCTGTGACCAAAAAGCAAATAAAAAAATATCACTTAGGTAAGTTGTTTCTTTTGAATGTAGTGAGAATATTATGCTATAGATACGTATTATGAAATACACGTACATGTACTTACCACTTGCATTTACTTCTTTGGCTATAGCTTGCCATGTTTTTTCTTGTTCATTTGTCCTGTGGTAGTCTTTTCGATTGATGTCATATAAGCACGGATGACTTTCAACAAGTTGCACAAAAACAACATTAAATTCTTGGTCGTCCCGCATATTGCAACGTGTCGCAACAAGAGGCGCTCATCAAGTGAAAATAGAGCACGTCCTACGTTCTATCGATAGAGCGTGCATGCTGCGCGGTGCTGCACCTCATAGCTGACGCTTGATGCGCACCACAAGCACACTGTTTCGGTAGGCGCGTCACCATTTAAATACCACAGCTCACCAAGAAAACAGCTGTCGAACTCTAAGCGTGGCAATGTTTTGTGCCGCTCTCTTTGCGCACTGTACCGCGTTCGGGGTTTTCTATGAGCACTGCTGCATCAGTTGAAACGAGAACTTCCAGTGTCGTGCCCACAGTTAATAAGTGTTTTTTAAACGTTGCTTTCTCCTTTGCGTTGTGTTTAATCTTCTTTCAGTTAACTATTGAAATATTGTCCATTTATTAATATAATAATATGTTTGAGCTGCAAAAAACTCTATTTCTAAGACATATGACTCCGCAAATATAAGTTTTTTTAGATTTCCCAAGGATATTGTAAGGTAAGGATAAAAATAATGGTAACTCCTGAAAATATTAAATTTTGGAAAGTAACGAAAAATATTTCACTAATCTTAATGTAGGTACCGGGAGGTTACAGGTGTGCAAATAGTTTTAACATTATTATCAAAAATTTTTGTATTAAAAAGTATACATATTTTGTAGGTTTGACTTAACACCAAATTTCTAAAGTAGAAATTCTATTTTATTATTTCAGTCAAATGATAATTATAATTATTATTATTATAATACATTTTATTTTTTATAGGTCAAAATCTTGGCTCACTGCTAGCCAGAGAGAAGACAGAAGACTTATATGAACTTGATGCTGAAAGCCCTAATCAAAGCTATAGACTGTGTAGTTTGAACTTGCAACCAAAATTGTTTACAAACAGTACATTTAACCGTTTGAAGTTTAATGCGGTTCCAACAATATTTAGGTCATTGGAGGGCTCCTCTAGAAGCGCGCCAACTGAAGACCATGCTTATTGTACTTTGGAACCGTTAAGTACCAGCGGTCCAGAGGAACCCCCATAAAAAAATAGTATACTAATTCTTTAGAATGATCTAAATATCATAGCAAATGATTATCTTTCTACAAGACGTCGAAATCAAGACGATTTGGAAAACCAGTTTGGAGTTATTCAGCATCTCAATGGCTGGATGTGTGAATCCAACTGTTTTTCAGTTTAAAAGATCGTTTAAGAAACTTCAATGTACAGACTTAGTACACTCTGGTACTGAAAATTGTGAGGGTGATGTCAACTCGGTTTTAATTAAATTATTTGACATCCCACGAGAACCTTCAACACAACTTGCTACCGCAAATGTTAAAAAAAAACCATGTCTTGACTATCAGAAGAATGATAATTTAAAACAAAATTTCATAAGGTATGTTTGTGGCTATCTATTGAAACAATGAGAAAATGTCCGCATAAATCTCAAATATGGTTTGAATATTCGAAGAGCCATCAAGAATTGGACTATTCGACTTTTTATATATTTTTTACAGCGTACTAAAATAAATATAAGGTCACATTTGGTAAGTAATTTAAGGAGCCCTCATGATTCTTTTGTCAATTTTATTTCAAATGTTGATAGTTTTTCAAGAAAATTTTGGAAAGTTTATTCTGCTTCCAAAAATAAGTGAGATTATTTTAATTTATGTCAGAAATTAATTTGTAACCACCCCACAGTGAATTTCCTCTTTCATATGTTATCAAATTATACATAAGGGTTAGACTGTATTTTACATTAAAAAATGCCAATAAAAACTTAAAATGTGTAAATAAAAATAAAATAATAATTTGGTGAGACCAATAAAAATTTGAGAGTGTAAGGATTGTTGTTTTATTTTTTTGAAATTTAGATTTCTACCTATAATAATGCCCTCAGAAGTTTGATAAAATTGTTAAAATATTTTTAATCAAGCATCTATATTAACTCATAATTAATAAGTTCATCATAATCCCACACTGTTCACTATTAATCAGTTACTTCTAATACGGACCTGCTTCTTTACATGCTGTTAACCCAAAATGGGGTCGCTGACGTCAGATTTTCAAAACTTTCAATTGGCAAATTAAAATTTTTGTTTATACTTCGAGGTATTTAATTTTTATTTTTACCTAAATTCTAATTTTCTTAAGATAGTCTCTAAGCTTATATGTAGATTCATTTGGACTTGACTGTAAACTGTTTAATAATTATTAAAAATTGTGACAAATAATGAGAAATTTCAAAAACTATTTCGCCTAGAAAGATAACTCTAGATCACCTCTTGATATGGTAAAATTATATAATTATAGTTTACATGCAAGACATTATGCAGACTGATGTCACGACATTGTTATCATATTTTATTATATTATTTACTGCTAGTCTCTATAAGATATTTAATTAATTTTAAATATATATTTTTTTTTAGAATTTTGTAATGCTTAACAATTTCTGGCTACAGTTATCCCTCCCTTTTAAAAGTAAATGTATTAGAAACGGAAAGACATACTTTTGAGTTTTTTTAACCCTATTTGTTAAATTATGTCACTAATTTATTTTAAATTTTAAATTTTACAAACTTTAACACTATAATTAATTTTATCTATAGTTGCAGTTCAGATGAATTTTTCAAATTTGAAGGAGAAATATTTCGAGAAGATCGTTGCCAACTGGCTGCGACAGGCCACTCTGAGATACCAGCGTGCCAAAAAGCTTTAAATTTTCATTATAGTTCTTCTCTTTATTTTATTGATTTATAAGACCAGGGTAGAAATTATTATGTAATAATATGAACGTAGGATTCGCCATTCTGGGTCTTAACCTTAACAAGTCTGACAACTTGATCACCACCAGGAATTAAAGACACAACACGTTCTACTAGCCACGATTGAGGAGGAGTAGTATGTGTCTGGATGAGGACAATATCACCTTGATGAATAGGTGGATACGGTGAGGTCCATTTGTAACGCTGTATGAGCGTGTTGATATAAGAGCGGCTCCATCGATTCCAAAAAGAGAAGGTAGCTTGGGAAATGAGATGCCATCTACGATTAAGTGGCATTCTATCATAATGCGCATGCTCAGAACGGTCAAAAGAGGTGATCCAATCAGAAAGTGACCTGGAGATAAATAGTCAATTCCGTCATTGGGGTTATTTCCAATACTCACAAAGGACGTGAATTGAGGATTGCTTCTACTCGGGCAAACAAAGAACTATAGGATTCGAAGTTAAGAGTATAAAAGTTGGTTCCGTTGTCGGAAAAAATAACTCTTAGTAAACCTCGTCGACTGATGAAGCGATCGAGAGTGACAGTGAAAGCGGGTGTAGAAAAAGAACTCACAATCTCTAAGTGCACACACTTGGTAGTCATACAGATAAACAGAGCCATGTAACATTGCAACTGGAGAGTTTCTTCTGGGTCTAGTTTTGTAGGAAAATGGCCCAGCAAAATCTAAGCCTACGTTTATAAATGGCCTTCCTTGAGATACGCGTGATTTTGGAAGGTCTGTCATGATAGGTTGATAAGTACGTGCTTTTATCTTAGCACAGGAGACTCACTCTGATCATGTTCATCATCTGATGATGTTCCGACCGTTCACAATCTAATAGCGCTAATGAAGTAAGGCCTGGACAATTTTGTGACCACCATGAATTGTAAGAAAATGATGCATATTGATAATGAGCAAAGTTAAGTGACATTTCTTTGATAAAAGAATGGTATGTTTTGCATGCTCAGGAATGGAAGCATTTTTCAATCGACCCCCCACTACTAACAATCCCGCTGAATTAAGAAAGGGCGACAAAGAACGCAAATGAGAACATTGACCACCCTTTTCAACTATCTTGATTTCTTCAGCAAGATGACTCTGTAAAATTTTTAGACAGGTTCGAAGAGTCATTTAGCTCTTTGATAAAATACTACCTATCTCTTCTCAGGATGCCGGACATAGTCGATTTTCTCTCTGCAACTTGCTGAAAGATGAGAATCTTTCAATGACACCCATCAGATCAGATGACTGAACTGTCAAGATAACTGTATCGGAGGATTTAAGTTCAACAAGTGAGTAATTTGGAACATGCACCTTAGATAATGGCCATTGAGAAGGATCAAGATGCAAGAATGGTGGACCGAAGAACCATAATTGGTTGTCTATAAGTTGAGAGGGTAAGAGACCTCTACTGGCAGAGTCGGTACAGTTTTCCTCTGTTGAAACGTACTGCCACTGAGAAGGGTCAGTTAATTCTAGAATCTTCACGATACGATTCGCAACAAAAGTCTTTAGACAGTGTGGTTGAGTTCTGATCTAAGCAAGAACAGTCTCGCTATCAGAGAATAGATAAGTATTATTAATTTTTACCTTTTGATGAAGAAACGATAATGAATTATAGAGTCACGCTAGTAAAACAGCTACGCAGAGTTCTAACCTGTTGATAGTTTGCCTCTTAATGGGCGCAACGCTAGTCCGCGCCCGAGCAAATGCCGCGCTTGAAGCATCTGCAAATCCGATTATGTCAGTGGATTTGTATTCAGAGCTGAGGATGAAACGAGGAATTTTGATCTCGCTCAGAAGATGAATTTCCTTGATAAAAAGAGACCACTTTTGCCGGAGTTCCAGAGGTAACGGAAGCCAAATCTATTGCATAAATATTTTCATATAGATGGTGAATAGGCTGAGGAAGCCGTTAAAATCGTATATGGATGCTAAGACTCAAAAGTTGCCTTTTTGTAGTGGGTGGATTTTCCAGATCAACCGAAATGGAATACGTAAATGAATCTATATGAGGACTTCACTGAATGCCCAAAATCTTGAATGATTCCGTGGACCCTATGTTATGAGGAGTTTCACAAAGATCACTAGATAAATCAGATAATAGTTCTGGATGAGATGAAGTCCATTTTCTCAACTTGAAGCCTCCAAACTTAAGAAGTGATACAAGTTGATCACGTAAGGGACGTGCGAAAATAACACTATCACTACCCGTAACAATATCGTCAACATAGATACATTCTTGAAGAATCTGCGCGGCAAGAGGAAAGTTTATTCTTTCGTCAATAGCGAGCTGCTTGATGACTCGCTGAGCTAGAAAACTCGAAGAACCTAGACCGAAAGTAACGGTTTTTAATTCATATTCTCAAAGATCCTCGCTTTTGTCATTACGCCATAGGATGTGTTGATAAATACGGTCTTCAGGAGCGACCAGGATACAACGATACATTGCCTGAATATCACAATGCAGAGCTACAGGGTTGAGACGGAATAACACCAAAATGTCTTGAATATCAAGTTGAAGCTTAGGGCCTGAAAGAAGAACCTGAGATAGCGTTTTCCCTGTGGTGCTAGTAAAATTAGGATTAAAGACAACACGCAGACGAGTAGTAGAGGAGTGCTCACGATAAACCCCATGATGACTAAGAAAATAACTAGCAGGCGTAGTAGCAATGGCCATATGATCAAGATCTATAGTTTGAAGATTTTCATTATATAACTTTTTCAAGTCAGATTTCTTGTCCCATCGTCTCTCTAAAGAATGAAATAATCGAACAGCCTTATCACGATTAGATCCCAGAGTTTTTTCTCTTTGAGAGGTAATCTAACAATATACCTACCAGTAAGATCCCGGGTGTGGGTTCTTATGAAGTGATCTTCACACTTCTGATCCTCCTCATTGGTAATAGGGGGAGAAGCAACAACTTCCTTCAATGACCAGAACTTTTGTAGTCGGTTGGAGACGTCCTCATCACCGGTAGTTATAAATAATGCTGATGAACATTGATCAAAAGAAGTCTGAACCACATTTGTCTTTCCAAGCAACAAATATCCTAAGATGGATGGAACAGCAGAAGGTGATCCTGGAATGACGTGTAGGGAATGAATAATAATATCAGAATAATGTTCCGCCCCTAGGAGAAGTTCAGTATTGTGAGGTGAGTCATCTTGATAATAAGTTGTATCAGCCAGATGAATATGCTGAAATCTTTTCAGAATTTCACTAGGTAACCTGCTAGTGATATTAGAGGTTATTTTTGGCATGATTACTGCCTCCAGGCACAATGGATAATGATTAGAATTTCGTTCATTGGGAATAATCTTACAAGATACTTTTCCCTTAGTCTCAGTGTAACTAGCAGAACCAATTCCTGATATTTTAAAGTTGAACGTTGACGTAATAATTCAAGACTGTTTATTAGCCTCTCAATGATAATGTAAACTTGAGAACCCATATCCATAATACATCTCACAGATACCACTGCCCAGTGATGTTCTGGATGCGGACAACAGCTGTTCCTAGTAGAACTGTAGAGAAAGATGAAAGATGGCCACTGATCGCCAAATTGGCATCAGCACTTAAATCTGCAGGATCCTGATTATTGGATACACTGCCAGATGAGGAAGGGGTAGATAAAGAATGTTAAATGGAGTGGTGCGTCAAACTTCCACAAGAACGACACTTATAGATTGATTTACACTCAGATGCTGAATGTGTTGATGAGAGACATGAAAAAGAGAACTTCATCTCCTTGACAATTGTGAAAGGCTTACTTGGATTAAGATTCTTGAATTTTGGAAAGAACATTCGTTTATGAGGTCCACTATTACAGACGTAACATTTCACTGAAGAATACTTAAGAGGCTTACTGGACTGATGAGTGCCAATCAAAGAAACCTTAAGCCTCGCATCAAAACGTTTGGGTCTTGATGAAGATAATGATGATGTGGAATGTGTTATACGTGATTCAGCTGTCTGTTCAAGAATGTCAGCCTTATTCCTCACAAATCTTACAAGATCGTTGAACGAAGGAAACTCATTTCCTTTTCAAATTCCATGGAAAATACAGGATCAAGAACTCTTAGTCCCAAGTGCACCAATAAGAATTCGTCCAAGTCATTAATCGTTAATGATTTTATGGATTCAAAAATAATATAGAAATTGTCAATGAAGTATCGAAGACCAGTCACAGTGTCATTCTGGAAAGGCTTAAACTCAAGTAGTTTGTTTATCAGGATACTAGCTTTGAATACCTATCACAAAGAGCCTTGTATGCTAACTGATAGTTGGGACCCGTAAAGTGAATTGTCTCAATGCATTTCCATGCAGAACCACTTAGATAAGAGCGAAGATAAGAAAATTTCTGAATGTCTGATAATTGTGCCGACTTGTGAACTAATTCATCAAACAAACTCTTCCAAGAAATGAACTCACTAAGATTGCCATCAAACATGGGTCCGTTAATACTGGGCAACTTTAACGTTTAGAACATATGCTTCTTGAACTTGATTTATTATCGAAAGAACTGTAGGTTCCAATTCCGCTAGAAGAGTAGCTTCATGTGCTTTAACACCATAGAACAAATTATCTAATGCTTTAGAAGGTGACAAAGTTACAACTCTATCTTTTTGCTCTACCTGCGTATTCAGTTGATTAATCACTTCAGTTTGTGTTTCAAATTTTTCATAAGCATCATCAAGATTTTTACATTTAGGAAGAAAAACAGATTTCTTATTTGGTTGCTTGATGAGATCAAAAGCAGCCAGAATTCGCTCAAAATACCTTTCCCTGTTGGAAACTGCGGTAGCTAACCTTTGTCAGTGCTTTAGACATTTTATCAGAAAAAAATATGAATAAACCGAGTTAGCAACCCAACAAGTGATGATTAAAATTAAACACAAATGATTAGTATCTCAAAAAAAACTCTGTACGTTTAGGTATACGAATAAATATCAATATTTGGTAAGATAATTTAAAGATAATTTTGAATCTTGTGTGAACCACCGTAGGACCTAACCTCAAATTTGTAACCACACCACGTGGTTCGTTAAATTCGTAGTTTCAAGTTAATTAATTCAAAATTTATATAAATTGGGTCAGTGATAGATTAGATAGATATCAGTTTAAAGTCTGATAGTTAATCATTAATCAGTTCTTAATCCGAACCTATCTAGATGATGATTGGAAATGGATTGATAATATAATAATTAGATAGATATTAGTAACAAGTCTGCTAGTCAAACAAAGATAAGTTATCAGCAAAAGTCTGACCAGATGATGACTGGATATGGATTGATAATGTAATCCAAATCTTGATGAGAAACTTTATTTAGATAATAAACATAACAGTGTTAACCCCAATATTGCTTTGGCAATGATAAAAGATAAAAGTACTTATCGGTTTTGATTGCTGGCTACGGGCAATGGTTGATAATCCGGCTCTCGATAGGATCACTATTGGTTGGGATCTAACACAGTACTTTTTGTTAAAATTGAAATAAGAACTGCACTCACGGTATATAATCTTGAAGTAATTTTTCCTCTCTAAATGTTTTATATTTAATGGATTATGATTGAGTGATAATTATAGTTATGTATGGCAATACAGGTTACAATAGAATGGCTACTTCCGCAGCTCCCTACGTATCAACTATCATTACAGTTGGTATGCCATGTTGCCAACTGTACCAATACAACATTTCCCTTCTCTAATTATAATAACAAGTATAACAAAATTAACATTCTAACTTATATAAATTAAGAAGTATATCAACCTAAGACATAATCATTAAACTTGGCAGGTTTAAAAACCTGTCTTCCAGATCTGGTTTTTATACAATTATTATCAGACAATTGAGCATTTCCAGTAGAGTCTGGATTTAAAAAATCATGTTGATTTGAAGATGACTGTTTTCCATTAGTGTTAGTTGTTATCGAATCATAGTTTTCGTCTATAGTTTGATCATCATTTATTGGTTGTCTGAATACAGATTCATGTTTAGATGGCATGATGTGATAACTATTTCTTCTTAGAAGTCTATTATTACAGTCTGCAACGAGGTAGGATCTAGGATTCTCAGTTTTATCAACTACAAGAGCAGGGTTCTATGTTTTATCATTTCTTATCACTATAGATTGATTTGGAGTAAACTCCTCATCCTTCCTATTTGCAGAATGGTCGTAGTATTATTTGTATTTATTTTAACTATCTAATAGTCCTCATTTGATATTTTGCTGTACTTTAGGTTTAAGATTATTGTCACTATCAGGCAACTTTGTTCGCAATAATCTAATCATTAACATTTCTGAGGGACTAACATGTAAACTGGGAATTGGAGTACACCTATATTCTAACAAGGCAGACTCGATGTCTTTACTTTCCTCTATACTTTTCTATAAAATTTGCTTAGCTTGAACAGCTTTTTCAGCGAGTCCATTAGATTTTGGATAATGCGGACTTGAAGTTATTATTCTAAAGTTCCATTCATTAGAAAATTTCTTAAAATTATTAGAATTAAACGGCATATTATCTGCGATAATAATTTTTGGAATATCATGAATTGAAAAAACGTTTTTGAATATGTTTATTAGTTCTTGTGACGTTTTATGATTTAGTTTACCTAATTCTATCCACTTAGAAAAATAATCTATTATAACAAGATAGTCTTTACCATAACATGTTAAGATGTCTGCACCAATTTTCTCAAAAGGTAAATCAATTCGTGAGGAATTGGTGATTGTTTTTTATTAGCTGGTTTAAACTTTTGACAAACATGACATGAACTTAGAAACTGTGTAATTTCATAAGTCATTACGGGTCAGTAAAATATTTTTCTCGCTCTAAGTTGAGTTTTAGTTATGCCTAGTGTGATTCATGTAATAATTTTAAATTTTGCTATGCTATCTTCTACCAGTAAATTGTCACGAATTCTACAGTAGTGTTTGACATCATCTGGAACTTCCTTTATATTGTACTGAAAATTAAGGGTTCTGTTCAATAACATTGAATAGTTAATTAAGAAAAACGAAAATTCCTCTATTTACAAAAAACAACAAAAAGCAAGAGCAGGAATTTTATTTGGAATGAGCATGGAATGCCAAGGATCTGTCCAGATGAAACCCATGTGTTACGGAGTGTGAGGAATAGTTAAATGCACTTCAAATAAGTGGAAAAAGGATGGATCAATCTAATTTCCTATATAAACTGCAAATCTCATACGACGGGCAGTTCACTTCTCCTAGAAACCTCGTAGAAGAAATATCAGTGCTAGTCGAAATGAGATTATTCCCAGCTGAATTATCGAGGAAGAAGAAGAAGACATCTGCAACCAGACCAGCCTGCATGTGGCATTGAGTACGTTCACCCTGGCTTAGCGGCTGTAAGTTAGCGTTAATTATGCTGGGAAAGCTGTATTCCAGCATTGCTGGAAGTTACTGAACGCGCCGCTCACTTACATAACCTCAAACAACTGAACCACCCGCCACGACCTTTGTTTATTTTCAAATTTTCACTCAGAAAATGTTTCGTAATTCATTATTAAACGAATTAGTAGAAGATGACAATATCATTATTAACAACATGATTGCTGCAAATGTAATTGCTGGAGAATTGATTGAAAATATCAATATAATTCCTCCTGAAAGGGTTGAACCAACACGAAATGAAGAATATTATGAAGCTACAATTCCGAATTTTAATTTAGATGACTTCAAATCACACTTCAGAATGACGAGAGCGAATTTTAAGGTAGTTTGATAGGTACGACATTCAATAGTTCTGTAACATGACACATATATTTTAGGTGCTCTTAGAAATGTTGCACGACGATCACGAGAGGCTAATCCGCCCAAGCCATACCGATGTTGCCACAGTGTGATGAATTCTTTGGCGGGAAATTTGAAATACGTGTTCTGTCAAGTCATGCATTGTCTCGTTAGATTTTTTTAAGTGAACCCCGCCCGGTCATTCTATTTAATAATAATTGATAATGCGGCACCTTATTTAAGAACCTTTCGTGAAAAGTCTATTTTTACCTACGGAACTGACTTATACCTAAGAATATGATTTTAGTTCTAAGTTATTTTCTGTTTAAGTAGCCAAACTGAGGTTTTTGCGAATTTTAGGAGCGTGATTATGATGGCTACAATTTATAATTATTTCAATGAATGTTGGGGAATGATATGAGGGATTCTGTTAGTTTTTTAATTGTTCTGTGTTTTAATATATTTATATTTAGTATCAAGTATTCTGTTTGTAATCCATAATAATAATTGTTTTTAATATTTATTGTGATGTTAAAAATTTATATTTAATTTGTTTTAACAAATATGTAATTAACTATAGTATAGGTAAACAACGTTAACCTTAATACCTAGAATATTAATACGTAAGATCCTAAAGAATTAATAATGGTGATCATTCATCGCGGATGTGCTTTGCACAAGGAAAAGTTCTTCTGGAGTATGCCTCAAATTCTCTTGAATCTCTTTCACTTCACTCACAGTAGCCCTCTTTAAACTAGTACTGACCGAAACACGTTTTTTTTTGTAGAGACAAATCTTAGCTGAGGGTTGATAATCCTTTTGTTGGTGTTTTCTTTGCTTTCAAATTTATTTTCATTGGCGAGTATGCTGGGGCAAGTAGTTAAATTGTTGACAACTAACAAATTTTGATGAATTTGACTAATTACTGAGTCGTCAAGTTTCTCTGTTATGCTTTTCTGAGGTTCGAAACTCACCGCTCTATCCATTGTTTCGTGAGTAATCGTAGAAGTAGAAGAGTCATAATATTCAAATAATACGGTTTAACTTTTAACTGCTCTTCTATTGTTTGACAAAAATGCCAGTTATATGCAGCATATGTGAAAAAACCTTTCCTTTAATAACATAAACATATGGGTATGGGTAATATTACATAACAAATAAAATTATTAACTTATTAATCAACAAAAATTAACTAAACCAGTCTTCTTGAAAAAAAAGGTACATTACATTTTCGATTGGAAATGTTGAATATACATTATTTTTTACTGTCTTGTGCAATGATCTTGAGTAGCTCTAATTTTTGTTTCTGAATATTATTACTATTTTCTATGGCCATTCTCAAATGCTTTATCTCTTCTAACTTTTCTTCTTCAATTTGTAATTGTCTTTTTCGGTATCTACCTAAATCCTTGTTTTTATTTTTTTTCCCAATGTTCTGTTTTATCTCGTCATTTGCATACTGAGCAGGATTAAGCTGATAAGTACTTGTGCTAGGCTCAGGAGAAGTTTCTAAATATCTTTTACTAGCACCTGTTGATCGAGGCGTTTCCATTATGCTAGTATTAAGTGATGAAATTGTTGGAGCATCTTTTATAGCTTTATCGTTTGCAAAAATGTCTTCAAACTGCTTGAAATACTCCCAAGTTATTCTGCCTCTGCCAGTTGTTTTCTTATTGTCTATTATATTCGTATATGTATTTTTCATATTACGAAACTTTTTGTCTAGGGCATCCGCATCTACGTTGTACCCAAATGTGTGCATTGCTGCAGAAATCTCTTGCCATAAGGATCGCTTTTTAAATTTAGGATTTCTAAACTTTTCTTTTCTTTTATCATATTCTTGTAATAATAGCAGATTGGTCTCATGTGTCCATTTAAATACTTTTTCTGAAAAAGTTAAAATATTAGACACATAGCCGACCTCTCGTTATAAAACCATAGCGATATTAATATAAATGTTTTATAATAATGGCATACAAACAAGAACAAAAATAAATACGTACCATCATTTATTTTTTCTTTGCAATATTCAGCATTGGCAGTTTCTTCATCAGATGGAACTCCAAACTTTTCTTGTACTGGTATATACATATAAGTTCGGTCTGCAATACATAAATATTTATTTGAAGCTTTACATAATTATATTACACATATACCTTTATATTATTTATATTCTAGCCGAAATTTAACACATTTCCTATGTTTTAACTAAACAACCCACCAAAGGACTATTTTTACTCACCTTTTTCGTTTAATAATAAAACATGTTTGTTCTCAACTGGCAGCTCATCGTCGCCTTGCACAATAACGTGAGTTTCTCTTGAAACTATTTCCATTCTGAATTATTTATATATATCTTTCACAAGCTATAACAACTATACCGTTTTTTTATATTTTCTATCGCGAATGCAAACGCCGGTATAACATAACCTTAAACGTCAAAATTTATCTTTGCTGGCGTATGTAATCGTTGCTGAGATATTTGCAAAGCTGCTGAATAACAGCTGTCCAAAAAACGGAACGTTCAGCCAGATCAGCTAAAACTGCTTTGCAGCCGCTGAGACAGGCGGAACGTACCCATTGATAAATTTGCGATCAAATAATCTTGCCAGTGGCGTACCATAATAATTTTATTTTGGGAAAATAAAATTCTGAAACCAGAAATTTGTGTTTTCTTGTTATTTTGACAAAGCTGAACGGACCCCGAACTACAATTCAGTTCAATATTATTGGGCCAACCATTTAAATTGAATCTAATAATTTTTGACTTTACTGAATCAGTTCTAGTTGCACTTTTAACGTTATTTAGTCTGTTATAACTATTTTTAAATTTATTAATACTCTAATACTGGTATATGAGATATGAAAACACAATAAATTTTAAATAACCTGATAAAACTCTACAATTAAGTTTTGTTTTCTCATTCACAAATTACTAACAAAAATGAGACCAGAGAGGAGAGTTCGTTAAAGTAAATAAAGAATTCGAGGAAAGTTGGCTGAAATATTTTCTAGAACTAAATTAAATAGGCAGCTAGGTATAATGAGAAAGTTCAAAACTACAGAATTCAGTAAACAATGAGAATAATAAATATTTTATTCTAATGTAAAGTACTCTAACTGAAAAATGTAATATAAAAGTAATAAAGAAAATAAAATAAATAATGAAAACATCTTTATATTCTAACAGAAAAATGCAAAATAAAAATGATCAACAAAATGAAAATAGAAATCTATATTCATTTTTCAGGATATATTTACAAATTACGGTTTAAAAACATAATTTGGGTAACTTTTTGTAAACACAGCCTATTTCTCCGTTCGCTTAGAACTTGTTCAGTTTTGGAGAATATTCTTTCGGAAGGAACAGATGTTGCAGCTACACAAAGTCTTCGATTTACCAGATGAAAAAGTTCTTTCCACCATTGAAGTGGGCTTATATTACTTTTTCGGGGCAATAAAGGTTCATTTATATATTTATCTAATTCAATTATAGATGCTTCAAGTTGGTCATTTGGTGTACATAATACTCTCACTTCATCGTGAAAAGCATCTCACAAATTATTGTCTTTATCAATAGCTGTAGATTCAGGCAATACTTAAACAGGATCAGTGTTATCGATTTTTATAGTTGTTAAGATCTGTTTTAGTCTATCGTAGGCAGATTTGTAATTATTCTCATCCATAAATGCATATTTTTTGAAACTGGGTTCTAAAATAGTAGCTTGGCAATATACCTAAGTATTTTTTTCACACTGTAAAAATCTTTCTTTGAGACCTTTTTTAGTTTGCGACGCCATTTGATTTATTTCGGGATAATCAACATAACACGAAAATCTTTCAGTTTTATTTTTCATGATTTTCAACAAAGAGATGATTTTCGATCTCTGAACTTATTTCATTGGTGACATCTAAAAATACTTTCAATATAATGCAAGCTTTTTCTACAATTTACCAATCGCGTGCGGTTAAATTGAACTCTTTTTTTTCAGAACGGCTGTTGTAGAAACGATAGCTTTTTTTATTTCAACAACAACATCTTGTTTTAATTTTAGTTTTGGTAAGTTCATATGCTCCTGCGTTTTAGGCCATCAAATTAATTAATATTCAGGAAGACAACTAAGTCTTCTAATAGACCCAGTTCAATCTCCAAATATCTCTATAAAACCAATCATCACAGGAAAGTGTATGTTAAAAAAGACTAGTGAGTATTTTCTAATGAATTAAAAGTCTGACATATTGCAACATTTTATTAGGAATAGACAATAACTCACAAACAGTGAACCAGCTACGCTAGTGACAAAGGACGAAACAGTGGAAAAAAGTTACAGAAAGCAAAAGCCTGTGGAAGTCATTCATGAAGAAAACAAAAAAAACTACGCCAGTGAATCAAATAGAAGATTGTTTTTCTGAAGAAGAAACATCAATAAATGCACATACAGAGGACAAAACGGAAGAAAACATGGAAAATACGCTTCCAGAGTTAAACGCAAAAGAGGAGATAAACTAGAAGTGTACAAAGAGTCTCCAGGAAACTCGAACCCATATCAAAAAAAGAGAAAAAATATTGACGCGTACGACTAAAGCTCGCCTTAATCGAATACGAAGCCAGTCTAGACTTATTTATAGAAAAAAGAGAAAAAAACTGCTAATATTGGTTTTATATATATTTTTCTCATTAATTTTTATTTTATTTTTGTTTTTAACATATATAATTACTAACTTCCCATTTTTATTGTTATATCTATTATTACTTTTCCTCTTTTTAATAATTATATTCTATACTGTATTATTCTATACACACTTTATACTTTACCATATTTTATTGAAGTGTTAGAACGCTACTATATAAATATATATTAAAAAAATGTGGAAATTCGTATAAAAACGTAGTGGAATAATCATAAATGGACCCATATATAAAAAAATTAACCTGGTGAAAATAGATGATTTCACATTAAAAAATCATAGTGAACTCCATAGTATATTAAGCATAAACCAAAATAATAATCACTTTACGATATTACATAATAACATACGAAGCCTTAACAAAAACCTTGATGAGTATAAAGTATTTCTCACCAATCTAAAAACTGACATCGATTGCCTTATTTTCACGGAGACTAGAAAAATAAATCAGTTATCATTATACAACTTACCAGGCTACAACCTCATATACAACGAAGGAAACTTTAATCAAAATGATGGAACGGTGATGTATATTAAGTCCACCTATATATATATATATATATATATATATATATATATATATATATATATATATGTCCACAGAATCTTGCGACTAGGTGCCAGCAATGCAATTGAGATACGAGTACAACTCTCTAACCAAAACTACATGGTCATAACGGCTTAGGTACTACAGAAGTCCGTCATTAAAAGTCATTGACCTTATTGATGACTTACACGATTATCTCAATCTAAATAGCACTAATGATGGATTATGTAACATTTCTATAGGAGATCTGACTATCAGCTTGCTTGACGAGGAAAATACAGAAGTTAATGACTATCTAAGCGTACTGAATGAGCTTGGTTATACATCTACAATAAACAGCCCCACAAGAGTTCAAGGGAACACTAAAAGTTGTATAGATCATATTTTTATTAAATCAAAAATATCAACAATACAAGATTACATTCTACCCATCATAATTGAAACAGAAATAAGCGACCATTACAGTACAGCTATACAAATCGTATTCAACGAACGTCCTCTATGTAGAAACTACTTTACATACAAGAAACATTTGAATATGCATAAGCTTTGCTCTAACCTTGAACAGGAAAACACTGGAATACTGTCCACCTAGCTGAATCTGCTGATGCTGCTACTAAATTATTTCTAGATACAATCTTATTAAATATAAATCTATGTACAACCACATTCAGATCAAACCGAAGAAACACAAAAATCTCACCCTGGGTAACCAGTGGTATCATTAAATCTATAGAAACAAAAAACAGGCTTTTCCAATGAATGAAAAGACATCCAGGGAATGAGAACTTGAAGACTAAATACAACCAATTTAGAAATAAGTTGACCAATTTGATAAAACAGCATAACTACTATCAAGAACAGATAAAAAAAAATCAATCTAACACAACACAACTATGGACAATAGTAAATGAAATAAGCAACTCGAAAAGTAACGTAAAATGTCACTTTAACTAATATTCAAGATGATCATGATGATGAAAAAACAAAGCTGGCTAGCGAAATATCAGAACATGACAATTATATTCCATCCCGAAAGACGATTTCAAATAGCTTTGATCTACTTCCCACGGACACCAAAGAAATTACCGACATTATCAATAAACTGAATTTGAATAAAGCTCCTGGATAGGACGAAATCAAAGCAGGGACCCTCAAACTCTTAAACAAATACATATCAGAACCTCTGGTGTTCATATTCAACAAATGTATGGAGAATGGTAAATGGCCCAAAGTCTTCAAAACAAGTGTTGTCACTCCTATATTCAAAAAAGGCGACGAAACTATCATTAAAAATTACCGACCTATATCCTTAATAACCACATTGTCGAAGGTATTTGAATAGCTCATAGCAAATCATTTGGTTCTTATCTACAAAAATATAAAATTATCTCAGACAACGAGTTCGGTTTAAAAAAAAAACTCCTCAACTGAGGATGCTAGCTTACTTCTAATTGAAAGAGTATATAATGCAATGGATGCGGGCAAACCATGTTTAGCGATTTTTCTTGATCTTTCAAAAGCATTCGACACTGTGAGTCACACCCTACTATTAAACTGTTAAGAAGATATTGGTATGCGTAGAATAGGGCACAAAGTATTCGAAAGCTATCTAGAAAATTAAAAATCAAATTGTCCGAATAGAAACCACGCACAGCGACAACCTACCTACCTCGGCCCAATTCTCTTCAGTATATATATAAACAATTTATTTTCCTTAGCTTCGAAAGGTACCATTGTGGGTTTTGCTGATGACACGGTAGTCCTTTATACTGCAGACACTTGGTCAGAACTCAAACAAAAAGGAGAAACGGAATTTAATGAAATACACAAGTGGTTTAAATATAAATTACTGATACTTAATATAGAAAAAACTTACCATTACCTTACCATGCTTACCATTCTGCTGCAATACTTCAAAAATCCCCTCTCTATCTGCTATAGTAGTCAAACATACAATATTAAAATGGAAACCAAAATCAAATACTTGGGAATATATCTTGAAGTGCATATGAAGTGGAATACACATGTTAACTACGTATGCAAGAAAATCAGATCCATGCTATCAAAGTTCAGATGTTTGAGTGAATTACTTACAGTACCGCAATTAAAAATCCTTCACTATCCTCTCATTGAAAGTCACCTAAGATACGGCTTGGTTGTTTGAGAAGTTCCTTGAAAAGTCATTTACACCCTCTGAAAATACTGCAGAAACATCACCTCAAGATCATTTATAAAAAAAAGATCATATTCATCAAATGAACTTTTGTTGCAATCCGAGGTATTGGATATTCGTCAGCTCTATTATTTCAAGGTAGTCGATAGATATCACAGAACAAAACATTTTACGTATCCGAAACATACTTACAATACCAGACAGAAACAGTCACAGCAATTACCTCTAGCACATAAAGCAATTGGTCAACGATTGTATTCATTCTTGGCACCAAAACTATACAATACCATTCCTCACCATATCAAAGAAACTCGTAAAAAATGGAAATGTAAAGAAATACTGCAGACCTTCATATTTGAACTGGGACGAGAATATCTTACAAACTTAATGTAATGTAATTTTCCTCCAGAAATCATCTATTTTCTCCAATTATATTGTATTAGATAAGATCATTTATGGACTACCTTTCTTTCTATAATCATATATATTATTATACAATTATCTTATATTAGTTAAAAATCCAATGTTACCTTATTAAATTGCTTTTATAATAACTACTAAAAGATTATTATTATATAAAACTGGAAGTTTCAAATATTTTTTAATACTTTTTTATCTTTTCGATGATTTATCAAAAATTGTTTCTTTTCCTTTCCTTTTTCCCCACCTACAAGCAGCATGCTGCTTTTGTGGGCTTCTTAAGTTTATTCGCAAATTTACTATTATTATATGTGTTATTATTACAGTTTTATATAAATAAACAAAATTATTATAATTTATTATTTTTATTATAATTTATTAAATTTCATCATCCTCAACATTTCAATTCTCGCAGGTATCTGTTTCACCTTCACTGGTGCAGATTAAACCATACTTTTTTAAATTTTCTACGAATATATTGGTATGTCGACCACAATTTTTCTCAGGCCGCTTTAGAATGACCTCCTGGATTTTTTACTTATGGAACGGAATATATCTCAGGCATTTCATGAAGGAAAATTTGATTAATTTTATCAGTCAATTCTTTGTAACGAGTTAAGGTTATTCCAAAAATATATATTTACATAGAGCCGGTGCAAATTTGAAGTGATGTATAGATAACCTTTTTTGGGGTTCTCCTTTTATTTCGATTTGAATAATAAAGTTACACAGTTTTGATTTTAGAAAGTCTTTTCCATAGATTGCCTTTAACAATTTACTCTCTTCACTGAAGTCCAAAAAACTGCAAAAATCAAATTTTAAGATTTTTTATATTAGGTAACGCTTTAGTAAGTAACATACATTTTGATATGGAGTTATTTCATATCCAACACCAACAGTTGCTCTTTGAGGATATGGATAAATAGGAACTAAATTGCCTGTAACGACAAATATTTAAATAAATTTGATATCAAAACCGAACATCTGAAGAAGACACTGCGTTGGCAAAATAATATTTATGTATTTTGGTGTTACATAAATCATCAAAGTAAGTAGTTACATATATTTTTATATGAAATCTAATAATAAAATATTATACCTGGAGGATCGCCTTCGAGCTCTTCTATGTCAGTAGATACCACAGACGCCAAAGAAACGTTTGATACTGTAGATCTGGTTTCGATATCGAGGGATACAAAGCTGTCGAATAATAATTGTAATGTTAGTTTTGTTGTACTCTATAACGAGATAGTCAGGAAAATGGGATCATCACTTGCAGCCTATTTTGATAAATCTAATATAACCATTCCAACATACAGTGGCTTGTTGAATACAACTTCGGGGTTCTGTAATTCGACAGCATCAGGTTTTCATCGAAAATTGTTCGTTTTCGGAATTGCGTCCCTCCCACGATCTTGCAAGCTTCAAAACTCTGTGTTTTCGATTGTTTTACCGAAAACCGCATTATTCATTAATTTAAACATTTTTTTGCGAATTCGTTGATTGCTGCGGTCCTCAAAGCAGTGTTTAGCTCAATATAGGATCGCAGCCACGCCGACATTGCCTACCCATATAAATTATTAACATCTAAAAATACATTATATGTTCCGAGTATCTGCCGCTACAAACTGAACTTCCTTCACATATCGCCTTTTCAATAAACATGATTTTATCCACATTATATTATATTACATACCAAGTATATCCAGGCATGGTGTAATACCAAGCTGGATCCAACCCGTACGTTGCTCGATATTTTTTCGGAAAATTCTCAGTCAGCCAACAATAATCTGTCTGTAAATAGAGATCAGAATATGTACCCAAATCAGAAATTTTGAAAACTTGCCATATGTTTTGAGCATGAGCATAGTGCTCATAAGATATATGTTCATCGTCGAGTTTATTATAAAAGCATTCCTTCGCAAGTAATTCAGTTTCATCAAGTTTTTCAAAACAATTAATATAGGGGAATATCCTTTTTTAGTGAGAAAAGTGGATGTCTCTTCAACTGGCTAAACTCGCGTTTCATAATTTTCAAATCTTGTCGATCCATTATTGAAGCTAATTTGTCTAATGATGAGCCGAGAAAGCGAAAAGAGTCGATAAATCTAAATTTTTTGTCTGTTAAGATTTAAAGGCGTTTTCTAATTTAACACCTCAAAATAAGACGAAAATGAAGAATACCAATTTTGTCGTTTTCGTCTCCGTTTGGAGATATTTGCCCCTTCTTTTTCCAATAGACTTGCGGGATGTTGGAGCAAAAGGTGTGTTGGGTTGGGAAAAAAAGCGTTTAAAGGTAAATAAAAATTCGTACTTACCTGTAAAATCACTGTAGACACCGCCTCAAAGAGGCAATTTCTTCATAAATTGCCATTTTTAATAGAATAATACACTGTAAACACATTTCACTTTTTGGTCAGCCGCCATATTGTAATTAATGAAATAATCTTATGGACACACGTTTCCATACGATTATAAATACACTGTGGCCATTTATTTAATTTTAGAAGTATTCTTGCTATAGTAGATTACGTTGTAGACAATAGAAAGAAGCATCTTTATATAGGAAATATAATTCAAATAAAATTTATTCTAACAAGGAAACTAAGGAATAAAATTAAATACAGATTTAGTATTTTGTGTTTGGCTAGGTTTGTGTTTTGATGACAGGTTTTTCTTAATATTTGCTAAATAACTACATTTTAAAGGCAACGGTGTAGTATTTGTAACATAATTTCAAAACAACAATCATATGACAATAATAGCGGCTAGTCAAGAGTGCAAGGTGAAATTTACGTGTTTATAGTTATTAATGTGAATTTTTCAAGAAAATACTCTGGGTTTCTACAGTGTGGTTTCTAGTAAGTATGACTTCTTTTATACCTCTACATGCGTATTTTTCCCACCAAATACCCCTTGTGCTCCAACATCCCGCAAGCTTGTTGAAAAAAAAAGGTGCCAATATCTCCAGAATGAGACGAAAACGAGAAAATTGGTAATCTTGATTTTCGTCTTATTTTAGGGTGTATAAACATAAAACACCGTTAAATCTTGGCGCCAAAGTTATAGGGAACGTGCCTCAAATAGAGTGAATGAAAAATATTCTTCCATATTAATTGGCGTCCCTTTTTACTCAATTGTTCAATCATAAAATGACTATCGTAGCCTGACAGATTGTGGAATATGATTGGTACTACAAATGATTTTTTTAAATTGAGATTGCAGGATTGGTGTGCAAATCCTCTGAAAGTTCCAGTAAAATGATCATGATCACGTACAATAATTTCTTTTTCATTGAATGAGATTTTCTCATTACATTTGCTAGGATTTTCTGTCATCGGTATGATTGTTTTATTTCATTTGCAAATCAATCCGTTCAGTCTGATCCTCGATAACTATTGAAAAACGATAAAGATTCACCGAATAAACATCTGACATAATAACCAGCGCTATATGCTTTATGTTTTTGGTATTTAGCTGTTTTAGAAGACACTAAATCAATTATATTTTCTAATTGGCACTCAAAATCTGCATAAATAACGAAAGGAGTTGTTTGTTTGTATGTATAATTTTTAAATTCTACATGAATAAATTTTGGAAATGAAATTTTAACATTATTTAATTGGGAACAATGCGTTTCATGATCAACTAATTTTTGTTGTGAAGAAAAATAATTCCTATCACAAATTATTTTTTCCCCATTAAGTTTATTTACCTTTTGTGATATTAATCGAGGTAAACTTTGGATAAGGCACTACTGATATTTAATATCTACAGTTTCATCTTCATCCCCCTAGTGTTAAAAATGAATAATTAACGAAAATACTCATGTATACTGGTAGAAATATGTAGATTATTATCACTTCTGTCTAGTTACCCAGAAAATATTCACATAAAAAAACACTTAAACAAACTTACACAACTGTTAGGCGGTCATAGCAAACTTTACCGCCGACCTAAAGTGCAACCATCCAAAAACTTACACCGGAAAGGGATCTACAATACAGTTAGACGTGCTCTCTGTTGGTATAAAGATGAAATATACATTGAAAATTGTAATACAACCACCAACAAGGTAGTATAAGCTAATTTAACGGTTCTATTATTCGATAACGCATTTGCTCCGTTTATGCACTTACCCCACTTTACGTTATATAAAAGGTTGAACATTTTCCTTTCTTAATTCCAAATGATTTAGGTGATCCTCAATTTTTTTCTGGCATTTTCCCACGAACAGAAATGATTCTTGCGAAGCTTTAATTGTGTACTTTGTAGTTTGAATGCAGTATGCAGGGCCCAAAGCAAGGATGCCGTTCATGAATCTAGAAAATTACAAAATTTATAATAAAAAAAAATTTATTGTACACGATTTGTACGATTGTACCGATCAATTTTACATGTAATTTCCGATAAGGAATTCTAAGGTCAAAAATAGCGAAATTATCGCTATTTGACCTTGAACTTTGGCAGACCCCACCACTTCCATCCTCGCTGCTCTCTGATTGGTCAGCCAAGCCACACCCCTCGGCGGGAAATTCAAATTTGACAACTGACTGCGCCATCTTGGAAGCGGGGGAAATAACGGCAGGTTGACTGCGCCATCTTGGAAGCGGGGGAAATTCAAATTGACAAATGACAGCTGGCATGGGATACAAAGAACTTGTCATCTGTGCACAGGCATCCAAGGAACATAGTCATCCAGAAAAAACAGTAGCAGGTAGCGTCAACATCGCTGAACAGTTGGATTGAGGATGACGTCATGCTGGCAGGATACAATGAAATGTTCTCACCAATCTCACTGAATCATCAACAAACCAAATATTACAACGACATGCTTTGGTGATATCAGTCAGCTGTTGTGATAAGAGGTTGAATGAATGCTATTCCCCAAAGACCGCATCCAGCGCGAATTGTTGTCAAAGTTACTCAGCTGATTCAACATAAAGACCATCTTTCATGATTGTAGACAATGGTACAAGAAGCTGTTCTGTCTTTTAAAATCATAAAATTTATACAGCACAATAATTATTTCTACAAATCAACATTATACTTTATTTATATGGTACATAATGTTCATAATATTTCTTATCATTTGTTTATCGCACATGTTGTAATAATGAATTAATTTTATAATATCAATATACAAGATGTGTCGGCATTGATTTAAATTAATATGTATATTTCTCATAACTGTGAAAAAGGTACAAATATCAAGAAAAATGAGGCAAGTAACTCAACAAATGACTGAAAATGAGAGAAAAATGGTACAAATATCAAGCTGAGAAAAATACAAGGTTGCTAATAGGTAAAAAAGTGTACTTACATAGTTTCACAAACATAATTTTCACTTGTTGTCACATCAGTTTCACGTATTTCCCGAGAACACTACAGCCACTTTAGAAAACATAAGAAGGAGGAAACGCAAAATAATAATATGCTAGGTATATGTGTGGAGTTACCGTTGCGTTCAACTGCACACTGCGTGATATTTTTCACACATAGACATCACGTCTTCACCTAGTCTACGTATTGTAGATTATTAACCTAAGTTAGGGCGATGACCTGGTACATTGGTCCATGACACACCCCTTCCTTAGAAAAAAATCTAATATCTTTATAATTTTAGATTTTTCGTCAAATGATTATAATAACTATATTACAATATAACAATATGAACACAATAATAATTAATTATACATAATATAAAATATCTAACAATAACATGTTTTGACTATACGTAAGAATATATATACAATTTACATCGACACATTAAATATAATTAAACATTTGACAAAAGATATATACAAAATAATTTAACAAAGAACCAGCTTTATCTTTAACACTTTCCATTTTAGTTAATCTAATTCTTATTAAATCCTGCGATATAAATATTTCCTAATAATAATTCGAGCAACACATCAGAGATACGATGACGACTTGCGGTTAAACGATTACATTATTTATTATTCCGACAAATAGCAATTGCCTCTCAACAAAAATTTACTTGAAAATTGAATGAATCACCGGAAATCAGAAACAGTCATGCATGAAAGAGTCAGAAATGCCAAATTATTTTGTGATTGGATCAATGTTTCTCTCGATATTAAAATTGTCCTGAATCCATTTTTTTATATGAAACTTTGGTCTTTGTTGTGAAGGTAATTAATTTCAGAGGGCATTTCATTGAAAACTTTGCATGCAATATATTTATAATTTTTTCATCCTACTTCTCTTTTTGGTTTTGGTACTTCAATTTTGTTCTCTCGAGTAATAGTATTTATATTGTTATAAGCTTGTTTCATTGATTGGAATCACTGATTGCAAAAAAAAAAGATTTCCTAATGTGGACGGGTTTTGATTTTCATTGATGCCAAAAACTATTCTTAATACTTTATTTTGAAGGTTAATTAACTTTTTAATATGTGTTTGATAGGCCCCTCCCCATGCGAAAATTCCATAAATTGCAATACTGAGAAAGAAACCGTAATATATAGATACCAGTTCTGAAATGAAATGAATTATGTATGTTTTTGCGTACGAAATGAATCACAAATACAATGAAAAACCATATATTGAACTCTACTTGGTCATTACTAAAACATAAATGCAAACTCAGCAAGAAATTTACTCGCTACCGCCTATCAACAGCTGATAGATATAATCGTTCCGTTATGTATGCAGGAGCACCTCGTGAATGTAGGTTACATACACTATACACATTCAGTATGATGTAGGTTACCACATTTGGTTGATGTTATGTACCATTGTAAAACCCAAATAATTTGTCATAATAAAATTATGAGGAATTATGTTTTGCTATAACACAGATACAACAATATCAAATCGTGTATCAATCAAATATAATGACTGGAATACAATCATCATTAAGTCTTGTTCAGGCCCAGTCTCATAGCTGAAAACATATCTGAAACTCATAATTACTATAACTCATAAAGTCATAAAGCGACGGTATGTGTTATGCATAGGCTATATGCGGTCAAGGTCAACTACACACTGCGTGATATTTAATATCATAACAAAACATTCTTCAAGTCTTCACCTAGTCTACGTATTGTAGATTATTAACCTAAGTTAGGGCGATGGCCAGCACTCTCATCTCATCTTATGGAAGTCCTGTGACTTTTCAGAGCTATCAACAACCACTGCTTGCAATATTGAAAAAAAATACATCTATGCATATTGCGAACCGTCTTCAAAGTCTTCATACTGAAATCCTACGATTTAAAAAAATTATGTCAACAAAAGATTTTGGACACACTAATATATACCATCAAACTAATCAACTCTGATGCAATTCAAGAAGAAGAGTATTTAATATCTTCAATGCAAATTAAAACAGGATTACCACAATTTCTGAACTATCCTCTTCCAGTTACAAACAAAATCATTCAGCAGGAGATCATTCAATGCATTGAAAAAGGTACATGACCAAGAAAGCTAAAACAGAACGAAGAACTCATTCTGTTACAAAAAAGACAACCTTTCCGTAGTTCCAGAGTTTTTTTGTTCAAGGAAAATACGCGAGATTCAGTAGAAGATACGCAAAAACGGTAGAAAATCGTATGAGAATATCGAGAACGAGAGTAATTCAACGAAATTATCAACAAAAAAAGCGTTTAAATCAAGCTGGATGATACGAGAAACGATATAAAACACAAGAAAATATCAGAAAGAATCGCAAAAATATACGAAATTCACTAGGAGATATATACGAAAACTACATAAAACACAAAGTACCTAAATTTTAGGAATAAAAATCGATGAAAAATAGCCAAGCGAGATTTGACATAAAACACAAGAAATGCCAGAAAGAAACGATCAAAATTATTATTATTTCAGAAAACTCAACCTTCATCTACCTCTATGTTGCATAAGTTTCAAGTATTTCTTATCAATTGTTATTCTATTCTGTTATTCCAAGTCTGGAACAGACATTAAATAGAATTTATTAACTTGAAAAAGCAGCCCAGAAGTATGAAATTGATAAGCGTAATGAAAATCAATCAAATTTACTCAAGTCTTTACTTTTGAATAGAACATATATAGAACATAATAATAATACTGATAATCAATTCATCAAATATTTTTCTATGCCTTTTATACATATAAGCAGTCATAAAATAAAAAATACTCTTTCTAATTCTAATATTAAACTAGCTTTTAGAAACATATTAACAAACAAATCATTATTTTCAAAATTGAAAGATAAAGATCACATATTAAATAACTCTAATGTAATTTATAGTATACCTTGTAGCAGTTGTAATAAAAAATATATAGGAGAAACAAGTAGATGCTTGAAAGACCGTATTACATCACACAAAAGTGATATAAGATTTAAAAAATCCACATGTACTTTAGCAAAACATGCAGTAGAATCCAAACACGAAATTAATTTTGACGATGTCAGGATCTTAGATAAGGAAATAAATCTTATGAAAAGATTATTTCTTGAGATGTCTCATATAGCAAAAGAACCTAATACATTAAATTAAAAAAAAAATACATCCATGTCTTAAGTATAATGTATACCTATTTACTGCAATTTAATCAAAATAATACATAAATTATTATTAATACCTTGTATGAATCTGTTTCATGACTATTTAGATTACAATCAAATAAATTTGTCAACTCAATATTATGTCAAAATTTCAGTATTACAATTTAAATTTTCAAAGGTTTTCTATTCTCTAAATTTATTTACATTTTTTATTTTAAACATTGTTATAGTGATACGTACGATTATTGTTACTGATGATAACTTCCATTCCAAAATATTTAATGTTTAATTAAATCTCAACTTCGTAAGTACCATATATTTTTAATGTTTACATTGTAATTTCATAATTTGTATAATTTAAGTAATCCTGATGAAGAATCAATAAAGATTCGAAAGCTAGACTAGAAAAAAGAGTTACTCTTATTTCCACATATAAGACTGCAGAAGCCGTTTCATACCTTTTCTAATCGAAGTATATATATATATATATATATATATATATATATATATATATATATATATATATATATATATAAATGTCATAACAAATCAATAATTATCTATTTATCTGTCATGATTTGATGAGGCCTTTATTATTGACTTTTTTACACATTTTTATTTTATTTTATTGAAAATTATAGAACAAGTCTAAAAAAATTGCCATGTAAGTTTTGAAAGATAATTAATGGAAATCGGTGTACTTGTTTTTCTCTGGATTTAATTTTTGAGAGGTTATGTCTCCAAGCACGTTCCAAATGCCATGAGCAGAAAAGCCTATAATAAAACAGTTTTATTACTTTACTAAATATTTTAGGCGAGACACCGCCTACTTTTTCTTTAATATGCCAGAAAAACAGTTTCTAAATGTTCTTATCTGAACGATTTGAGGTAAGGAAAGAACATGGAAACCCCTCTCGAAGATCATCTAATATTAATAAAGTATGCATTTCAAAATTATAACTATTTAATCCATGGATTCCAACCAAGCAAATGCAATTCAAGCCATATTTTTCCAATAATTCACACTGGCTGGACATCATGATCATCAAAACAAAATCTTCATTTTTAAGCCAGGAATTTGAATCACATTTGTGCTTTATAAAATATCACACAACCATTTTCAGTTATCATTTGATTCACCCAAGCTTCTATGCTGATTGCGTCATTCAAATGCTTTACTGAACTCGAAGTTAATTTAAAAGAGCTTTCGATGTTATATAAATCTTTTCTTCGCAATAAATGAATTCTTTCTAAGTGAATATTTGTAATGGAATTTCATACACCATCTAGAATATCTTCAAGTGGTACCTTACTAGGAATCTGAGTTGCCAGCTTTCGCCGTTATTCTTCCGTAAGATATAAATATCCAAGATTAGTGTCAGAGGAATGGCCAACATGAGTTTCAATAATCTGGATGTGACATTTTCCAATATTTTCATGGATGAGCTTAATGCTAGCCGGGCAATGTCCATTTGCTTTAACACTTTCTTTAGTTTTAAATGATCTTATTCCCATTTCCTTCATTCACATACACTCTTGAACGATGACATACATAAATTACTGTTTTATTCTCAAAATCATGAAATGAAGTAAACTCAATGTCTCTTTGAATTATATTAGTCGAGTGCACCAGTTCAAAATGTTTCAAATATTTTCTATTTTTGAAGCTCTTGATTTTTTTGATGGTTTACTTAAATTTTCTGTATGACTGCTTGCCGCTTTCACTTGTTGCTCGTCTGCATGTGATGACTTCATATGAAACCGAAAGTGTCTTTCGTTGTTAAAATTTTTCTACAAATTTCACATGAAAACTTGTAATTAGATATATTTCTATAAATTGGGGGTGCTTCTTCTCTTCTCAAGTTTGACAAATTACTAAATTCCTTTCCACATTCTATGCAAGTTTTAGATGTTTTAGGTGCATAATCTAAACAACAACATAATTTAACTCTAATCTCGGCCTATTTAGAAATTATTTACCTTCAGAGTCCATTATTGTAGGTTAGGATATCAAATTAACAAATAGAGATGAATACGGTCTAAAAACGGGACCAGGCCAGGCACTTTGGTCCAGTCAGGGCACAAAAAACTAAAATAGATTAGTTCACATCGATATTTTTCCTATTTTTATTGAGCGTAGGGTTTTGTTTACTTTTGGCTGAGCGGGATAGGAGAGTGTGTTTGTGTTCTGGGTTTTGACGTCGGGATGGGTTGTCGATCAATACAGTGATAGTGGTGACACAGTTGACACAGTGGCGTAATTTATATTGTTGAAGTGTGACCAGATGACACCAGGCTAGATCTACCGGTGGCGTAGCATGAAGTTATTGGTTAGAATTGTCCCGCTTTTTGTTTACTTCTGGAAATATTATTTCTACAAATAATTTTTTGATACAGAAGCATATATCTTACATAAGGCTACAAAATGTTCTTTCTAGATCGTTATAATGCGTTAACTATTAATCGGTATTAAACATTTCTAATTGAACCTATAATAAAAAAAAATATAGAAACAACTATTTAAAAACACCTGAAATAATATACGCTTAGTAAATTTGCTTCGAATAGGATCTGTTTTTTAGATTTTCTATTCGTAATCAATTCGAATATTCAAATAAATTGAAACAACAGATTCTATTAAAAAGTATATATGATTGGTAATGGTTGCTGTAACATGATTTTCTAGGGAATGAAAATATTCATTTATGTGAACACAATCAAACATAATCTTATTTTTTTAAATATCATTAAAATTGTTCATAGTAAAAGAGCTTTCGTAGATCCTCAAAAAATGTTCAAAGATATTACAAATTTTTATTACGTCTTCTGACGGGTAAGTCAAATCACCGTGATCTTTTTTCTCTATTAAGAATCTAAGAAAATTTTGTTTATTACCACGAAGTGCTCAACACATGACTCGCACTTTATAGTGTTTTGAAGTCTACAAACCACAAAACCTGCAATATATATAACAATCTGAACCCAACATTCACTTATTATGTAGGTGTTCATTATGTACTCGTGATCACACCACGCAGTCTGAAGCGATGGCGGATTGGTCAGTTTCTCTTCCATCAATCGATATCTATCAGATACTATATTTAGTTCTGGTTCTTTAAATCTACTCGAACCCATTAAAATTGGAATATCTTCCAGAGGTATACAATTTCCCATACCTCCTTCTCGAATCACTGCTCGTACAAGCAATCTTTTATAGGCGGCAGTAAATTGCCAGGAGGTAGGGTTATTATTCAACGTTATTATTCAACTCGCCACCATCAACCCTAAGTCTGTTATATAATTAATAGCCTCTCTAATAAAAGATTTGGAGACCTGCAATTCAAAATATTCAAAATATTGTTGAACAACTTAATAAAATCAGTAGTGGCTTTACAATTCTGAAACTCTGGTAGCCCCAACTCAGTTTCGCAGTATAAAAGAGCATCTGCCACATATTTACTTAGTAGCTGAACAGCCAACTTAACCTTCATTTTTTGTTTAAAAAAATGTATGTGTGCTTTCCTTAATTTATTTCCTAAATGTAATCCCTCATAATCTTGCAACTCAACTGAATTTTCAATAAATTCCCATTTTATTTGGTTTCCTTCTATATAAATAAGTACTTTTCTTTCACCAAATGTGTTTCTTACTAATTTGAGCATGTGGTGGGGATCATAGAATATTCAAATATTTTTTCCATCAATAGCAAAATAAGGTTTTATGTTTTATGAAAAATCAGAACTACAGCCCAAAATATTAGTCATAGTGACATTCAATGTATGAAGCAATAGAGAGACACCGTCCTAAACCGGCCTCCAAGGAATTCTATAGATCAGTTTCTTTGGAAAAGAGAGGTCATAAGCACAGATCCATCCCGACACTCAAAAACGACCAAGGACACATGATATTCAAGGAGGAAAAGCTAATTGAAGAATGGAACAGATATTTTGGGGAACTCCTAAATATAATACAAAAAGAATCACACAAGGAGGAAACCTACAGCACAGTAGACCTACCAGTTGACGAACCCTCCTTTGAAGAAATACAGAAGGCACTTAACAAACTAAGGAACTCCAAGGCATCTGGATCGGATACGATACCCGCAGAGTTTCTGAAATACGGAGGGGAAACACTACATCGACAAATCCATAAACAAATAACTCTTATATGGCAAGAAGAAAAAATCCCAACAAGACGGAAGGAAAGCATTATCATACCCATTCACAAAAAAGGGGATAAATCAAAATGCTCCAACTACAGAGGAATCTCCCTAATAAACATCGCATATAAAGTACTCTCAAACATACTTCTACACAGATTAACCCCATATGCAGAAACCACACTGGGCGAATACCAAGCTGGTTTTAGGACGAAGAGGTCATCGAAAAGGGATGGGGATATAATAAAGCAAGACACAATCTCTTTATAGACTTCCGACAGGCATATGACAGCATAGAGAGAACTCAAGTCTGGAACGCGATGGCGGAGTTCTCAATACCAGGGAAGCTCATTCGAATGACTAAGGTCTGCATGGAAGGAGGAGTATCTAAGGTGCGAGTAAACAACAGCCTTTCAAAAAGTTTCGGAATACATAATGGACTAAAACAGGGTGACGCCTTGTCACCACTACTTTTTAATCTAGTCCTAGAGAAAGCCATCAGAACAGCCGAAATAAAAACTGAATTGCTAACAGTGAAAGGCCCCAAACTTCTTCTAGCATATTCAGATGACATTGTCCTTATCGGAGATACAATCTTAACTGTGAAAGACATATTTAACAAGATCGAAAGAACAACAAGAGAAGTAGGACTAAAGATCAATGAAGAAACGACGAAGTACATGTGCATAAACAGAACAGGGTGGAGAGATAGAATAGGACAAAATATCACAGTAAACAATTATAATTTCGAAAGCGTGGAGCGTTTTAAATACCTTGGAGCCACAATCACAGCTGACAATAACATCACCGAAGAAATCAAAGGCAGAATCCAATCGGCAAACCGGTGCCTGTTCGCGCTAGGTGATCTCTTGAAGTCAAAAAACCTAACGAGGACATCAAAAATCAAAATATATAAAAACATTATCAGGCCTATAATAACATACGGAGGTGAAATGTGGACAATGACCAAAGCAAATGAGGAAAAACTAAGACGTTTCGAAAGAAAAATCCTCAGAAAAATTTTTGGACCCCATCATGACCCGACCACGGGACAATATCGCATCAGAACTAATGCCGAAATCCAAGAACTATACAATGACAGTGATATCATACAAGAGACTAAATCCCAACGACTAAGATGGGCAGGACACGTGCAAAGGCTTCATGGGGATAGACTGGTGAGACTGGCATGGGAAGAGGTCCCAACAGGAAAAAGGACGCCCGGACATCCCAGAATGCGTTGGAGAGATAACATTAGGTCAGACCTACAGAAAATGAATATTCCTTTTGAGTCCGGAATGATGGAGGAGCGTGTCATCTGGAGAAAAGTTGTGCAGTCAACCAGGACCCACCCAGGGTTGCAGCGCTAATAATGATGATGATGATAGTGACATTCGATGGTGCACCATCAAATATAAGGGAAACTATAAGAGCACCAGTTTTTAATGTTAATTTTACATTGTGCTACAATATTATTTTTTTGCTCCCCAGTTAGGCCATCAGTGAAAAAATAGCCAACTGGTAGTTTCCACTTACCATTGATACACACTAACATAAGAACAAAGGCTTCTTTTGCAACATCATTTCTATTATCATTAATTTCTACACAACAATTAACATAACCATAATTATTTTGCCATCCCACTCAATTTTTTTTCGTATAGAAATTTCATTAATGACTAGAGCAACAAAAGTACATTTATTTGATAGGTTTACATGCATTTTCAAACTATCGAAAGACTCATTAGTGAACTCGGGTTCAGCATTCACATGTCTGAACCACTTTCTGATGGTGCTTCGGTGTGGTAAACATGTGTCAAATATTTGTCTCTCATAGTCATAAGCTTTCGGTGAAAAAAACTGAGTGTAGTAACAAATTTTCTTAATTCAGGAGAATATTTTATTCTCTTCCCTAATTTAGGTTTTCTGAATTCTTTGGTAATTTCCGGCATTCCTTCAAACAAACGTAAATTTTCAGAAATTAATTAAACTTTATCTTTTTAAATCGTTTATTATTTGTTTCATAGAAACTATTTTATTATACTTCTTCACTTTCTGTCCTAATACCCCAATCTTCCAGCATTTTTGTTTATTTTTTATCTCTTGAAATAATTTTCTTCGAATTTGATTTGTTTGTGGCGTTTCTTCAGCTTATTGCGAAGTCGAGGCAATGGGACTATCAGGCTTGGGTAAAGGTCTTTTTCAGCCTGCAATAGAAATTGTACATGTATATTCACCGTTAATAAAACATTTATCTAACACATGTCTCATAATAAAAAAACATTAATAATAAAAAATGCTTGCCTTTCTTGCTTTTTGGGTAATTTGCAAATATTTTGGTAATTCGGGAAACAATGTTGGCACAGCTTCATTTAAAAGACAGGTTTTTATACCACTTTTAAAAAACCAAAGGCTTTCAAAATGCTTTGAGCAAAGCCTGTCATTTTTTGATGGAATCCAATCGGCTCTGTTCATATGTTCAACCCATTTATTGGATTTATCTGGGTCTTTCAAGGGAAACCTAAAAACAAGTATAAAATGACACCTATATTTCAATCCGATTAACAAAAAGAGTGAATAATATTTATTAAATAGAGACACCACCACTGGATATTTCGGGGTTTGTGACACATTTATTATGATAATTAGCAAAATAATCGATAAAAATTTCAACAGATTTTAATTTAGCTAAAAATAAAAAATGTCCCTTGCAAGATATGTAAAGTGTTTATATTTTACCTGTGACAAGTTATTCCCGTATCCTTCCGCTTGCTACGACTTTTACAGCCATAAGCTGAACATATAACCATTTCAATCTCACACAAATTACAGCGTTTTAAGTCCTCAATAGCACAAAAACCACTACAATAAACTTAGCGTCACCAGCTTTGTTTGGCACCACAAAAATGGCGTCTGTCAAATTTAAATCGCACTTTTTGCGACAGCGCATAAATGAGTGTTATGCGTCCCCTCTTTTTCCCTTGTCTAAGATTGACAATTACTGCCCAGCCCCCTTATCATGATCGTTTAAAATGGGTGACGGTTAGACAACAGTGCTCACCTGTCCTGACTAGAAAGCAGGAATAGTTTATTTTTAATTATTGCGAATGGGATTGCCATTATAACTTCATTTAAATATTTTAAATCGTTCAAAATATCATTATTCTCGATATATTTTTCTCAGTGGATCATGGGACTGCCATTATTAACATAATTTTCAATGTTTTAGACATTCTAAAATATTTTTATTACATAGTGTGCCTGTTATTACAAAATACATTTCAGTACTTCATATATATTATCTTTGTTTGTTAAGAATTATTACAGTTTTCTTCTTCTTGTGTGTTTTTTAATGCGCATCGTGGTATTGCCACTATTTGACTTTAAAATAGAATCATTATTATTTTTATAATCATTACTTTACTCAAATATTAGTCGAGCTCAAACCAAGTTTTAGTTGTTTACTCACATTATTTTGTTATTGGATCGAAAACCATGGACGTCTTGCTTATCTAGCGCATATCTCTCATTGGGCAGAACCGCACGGACAGTAAATGGTCCTTTGTATTTTGGCTTCAGCTTTCCGCCGCCAGCCAGCTGAGAATCTTCCTCAGCCACAAGGTCTCCAATTTTAAACAAGCTCGCTTGACAACGCGACGCATTAAAGTGCTGAGCCCGCTTATTGGCACTATTTTTCAAACTTTCTTGAGCCTTGGCAACTGCTTTGTCTGGATCAACAAAGTTATTAGTCGGCGGTGCGTCAGCTAAAAAATGTTGAGTAACCAATAATCTCGGATTTGTGCTATGATGTACTATATACTATATACTTTGGGTGTTTGACCCTTTATTGAATGAATAGTGGTGTTTATATTATCTTCTATAGCAGGAAGTACTATGGTCCTTTTTTTTTCTTTTTCGGCTGGCAGGGTTGCTCTCATTAAATTGAATATTGTCCGCATAAGGCGTTCGACTCGACCGTTGCCTCTCGGAACTCCAGTAGCAATGTGGTGAATCCGAAGTAAATGCAGCTGCTCTGTCAGCAATTATTCTTTCGGGGTTCCCAGTCCATCTAAGATGGAAATTAATGCACGGATAGAATCTTCTGATGTTTTCTTTGGAATAAGCATTAAATGGCAGATTTTTTAAAATGCTTTCAATTACTACTAAAATTTGGGTGGCTCCATTTGATTTAACCAAAGGGCCCGCGTCATCAATATGCCATGTGTGTAGGATATCGTCGGGTTTATCTCCATGTTGCCACTTTCCTGCTCTACGACCATTATGCGATTTTCCCAAAACACAAGCTCTGCAGTTTCTAATGTACTTTTCTAGACACTGTCCCATTGTCGGCAAAAATAAGTCTTCTCTCATTTTGGAAATACACTTGTACCATCCGATGTGCGATGATTCAAAGTGATATAGCCGCATCACTAACGATCGGGCAGCAACTGGTACAAAACACTTTGGGGTCTTCGTGTTAGTTACAACAATATTGTTTATGACAGTATAATCCACATTAAAATTCGGGTTATTAAATATTTCAGAACAAAAAGAGTCATTTATCAAGAATTCTCGCAGAGTGTTACATTTGACTTTTTATCCTCAGTTAGTGTCTTAAATGCACACATTTTTAAAATATTTTCATTGTCTATTGGATTTATGCTTAAATAGTCCACGTGAGCCATTTTATTTTCAGGACGATATTCGATCGAAAAGTCATAATCCTGTAATTTGACTCACCAACGCGCGAGACGAGGATGTAAGTCTTTCTTTAGAACAAAAGCACGCACTGCATTGCAGTCGGTTTTTAATATTTTTTTTGCTTGTTCGCACTCAGGAGACCATTTGAATAGGCTGTCCTTTCGTAACAGAGCTGTTATTGGTGCGAAAAGAACTGGCAAGTCCCATAAACTGTCGCACACTCTTAACATCGGTCGGCATAGTTGTTTGCTTCAAAGTATTTACCTTAAGCTGACTGGGTCGCACTGAACCGGCACTCCAAATAACGCCAAGATATTCAGTCTCTCGGGCAAATATATTACATCTTTCTTATTTCAACGCAAACCCATGAGATAGATAGAGCATTCACTAATTCCTCCAAGTGTTGTAATCCTTCTTCAATACTCGTTGAAGGTACCAGTACATCATCTAGGTAAACGAATGCTTTCGTTCCCTTTAAATTACCCAATGCTTTATCAATGGAGCGCTGATATATCGCTGGAACATTAACATAACCAAAAGGCATACGGTTGAACTCATAGTGCTCATCTGGTGTAATAAAGGCCACTATGTGTCTTTATTTTTCTTCTATTTGTATTTGATAAAGGCCGGACTTCATTTCTAATGTAGTAAAGTACTTGGCATGGCAGAGGGCATTGATATGATCTTGAATATGAGGCAATGGATATCTTTTTTTGACTACTTGTTGACATCATGCAAATCCTCACACATTCGAACCTCACCATTCTTTTTCGAAACTAGCACTATGGGACTCACGTATTCTGATCATTGTCGTTGGCTGATGAAATCATCGCCATCTTTGTTTGTTTCGCTAGCTCAGCAATTTGTTGTTGCTGGGCAGCGATTAAATTAAAGTTTCTTTCCACTGTACAGTACCTTTTGGAATTTCAGAATTAGGCTTGACGCTTGACAACGCACTTGGAAGTTCACACACTCGACAGTTGGTGACGTACCGTCTATAAAAGAATTTGATGCAATAACCGGCGAGGCACCGTTTTGCAATATTTTCAGCCTCCATTCTGAGCGGACACTGTTTTGCTTGAATAGCACCCACTTCTGATGTAAACATAGGGGTAGTTACCCTTAATAAAAGTCTAGATTCACAAAATACTTTTTTTATTACACAAACTGGTCCATATTGATAATATGTGACGCAATAGTTATCTCCGCTATTGATGGCGCGATTAGAGTGTCGAGTGTCGAAGTGCGCCTCTCGCACTTCCTCCGCTCGCCTGTCCTGACTTCGCAACGTCAGGAAATCGGTATCTACAGTGGTGTAAGTTAGATACCGTTAAAAAATATACTGAAATCCATTAGGAAAATCTGGACAAAAAATTGTTAATTAAATTAAAAATTATGATGTAGATGTACTGGATTTTGCACAAACCAAGAGAGCTCTTATATAGGAAATCACTAAAATTATAAAGCAGCATTATTGTATTTGCACACTGTGTAAATTTTCATGATAACCTGCAAAAGAGAATAATTATATAGAACAAATACCGTCTGATGTAGGGAAAATTCCCCTTCCACCTAGAATTTGTGGATGGATTCTACTGTTCTCCTGGTTGAATCGCCATTTCGTCTAAGACCAATGAACAGTCCTTTTCATTTACTGTTGATAGGTGCTGTTCTAACAATTCAAATACTTCATCGCATATTCCTCCTTCGAAAGAGATGTTTTCCATACTGCGTCGTAAAGTTCTTGTAGATGGCAGAGGTAAATTTTGAGCTTGCAGCTCTTCGTATCCTGTAGTTCTTAACGGTTATGTTTGACCATTCGTGAGGAGTTTTATTACATTCTGAAGCTTGCAAGTGATCATTGTTCAATAATTTCTTAACGTAAGTTTCTGAATTTCCTTTTTTTATACTCTTAATCATTTTATTCAGAATCCGATTACGGTTAGTAAGAAGTTTATTCGATTTTTCCAATTTCGAGATATTTTTTTAAATTTATTTTATATTTCATTTTCCTTTTCTTTCCGTAATATGTAAAAGTTGAAACAATATTTTTTTGTATTAAACGATAATATAAATAGTTTAATATAAACTACCTACCTCAGAAGGTACATGTGGAACTGATAAAAAATGTTATTATTCGGAAGAACACAATAAATACCTCGCATAAAACTAAGCCCTTGGATGATGTAGATTCTATTCCACATTTTTGTATCCAAATATTTCTTCTTGCTGTATCCATAGGGAAGGATGCCATGTATGTTTTATTTCCATTGTTCGAATTATTTTTGCAATATGGCAGGCAACAAACAGGCATTTTCCTAAAAGAATAAGTCAATATAATATAATCAGATATTTCCTACTATTATAAATTCGGCTAACAATATATTATTAATTTCACTTCACCGCATGGAATCTACTTCCATCTGTGTATGCCCTTTTTCCAGGTACTTCTGAATAATTGTTATCTTATGAAGCATATACAGATTAACGAAAGTGTTGGCAATAATTAAGTTCCGATTCTGTCCTGTGCATCCATCGCTGTATAATATAGTTTCTTTATTGTTATTAGGTAAATTTTGAATTACAGTATCTTCTAAGAAACTGCTTAATACATATGATAAATCATTCGTAGTCAGAAGAAGCAGTAGCGATCTTGCGTTTTTAAATTAAATGAGGTGAAATTATGTACCACTAATTTTGTTTGAGCTTACAGTTGATTTGGGGCATAGCAATACCGCCTGTAAGTCCATAGTGAAAACTGCAGCAACTGAAGCAGAACCCTTGTCCATGTCTTTCTCTTTCCTAGCTTGTTTCTTCATTTCTTGGTGTAGGTAATACTCTTCTTGTTCAATATTTTTTGTATCATAGGCTATGCAAGTGTCACACAAGTCTTTTTCTGGAATATAAATGGAAATGTTTTCCTTATTAAATTCCTTGAAAAAGACATGCTTGGATACAGGTATAATATTATTTTCTTAGCAATAGTTACATTTGTCAAATTTAAATAACCTAGTCGTGGAACTCCACATTGGTTCTAAGTAAAGTTTGCTGCTGGATGACCGGTAATAATGCGACTCGACTTTTGGCAGTGAGTTCAAAATCCTGCGATTTGTCCAATTTCACCCAGTTCAGAAATATAGACTCCTTCATTCCTAATGCTTTTAAGAGCAATCGAATTTCGGTGTTATCAACTTTTGAATGATATTTAAGGGAAACGTTTCTTCAGCTTGTTTCTCCTATTCCGTGTCTTCTTTGCACGTTTTGTATTTTAACCTAACATTGACATTGACCAAACATGTTAAATATACTTTCTTTTTAATTTTACACCTACATGGATTATCCTGCATCTTTTTAGATTTAGGTATGCTATAGTTCCATTTCCATTCATTTTTTTACTTGTGTACTCTAATCACTTTTCTAGTTTTATTTTATTTATATTTTTCTTCCATGTACAATTATTAACATCATCTTTTTTTGATCGCTTTCTTGGATTAAAAATATCGACAGGCCTTTCACTTAAAAGCGCTATATCGTTTTCGTCTTCCAGTATTTCTTCGTTTGTGTTATTTTCTTCTCTTATGTCTTCGTTTACGCTATTTTGCCTTTCTATTATCTCCTCGTTTATGCTAGTTTCTTCACTTATATCCTCGTCTACGTAATTTTTTGTTGTTTGTCCTCGTTTATGTTATTCTCTTCTTCAAGACCGTTTTGTAAGCTGTCGTTAGTTATAGCTGATTGAGGTTACAGTTGTTAAATACCTCTAATTATAATTCACGAAAAGATGTATGCAAAAAAATACTCGATTTGGTAACTAGTTGAATAAACTATGTTGCTGTTTAAAGTTTGAGTAATATTTATGCATTTTTTGAAGTTTTATGCAACGCCACGTTACGACGTGGGACCAAACGCATACACAGATCAAACATACCGCACTGCCTTTGCCGTCTACATGCGAACTTATATAAATATATAAATTATTTGACATGCCCATCTGTTCCCTATGGCCGTCTATCCCGGAATTACCCTATACATGGGCTAAGACCTAAATGATAGCTTTGGCAAGTTGACAAGTGATAACTTCTACTTCCATAAAAGTTTAAAGATGCAGGTTTCTTGAATTCTTTGGGACTTGATGTTGATCTTTGTCCTTCTTGCATATGAGGTGCCACCAAATCAATGATAATTCTTGCAACATCATTTCTAAACCTGAAGAGTTTTTTTTTTTAAATTATCTCCACGAATATCAAAGGGATCACTTAAGCCGCGGATGCGCCTTTGAAGCAATTAGAATTGGGCCTCAGACTACCCTAAAAACAATATTTGGGGTATCCCACTGTTGAGCAAGAACGTCCTTGAAATGTTGTCCGATGAAAATTATGGTACACCAATGACGGATTATGTAGGACTCTGTTCGAAACTTTACACTAACAAAGTTCTCAAAATAGCGTAAGATAAAGAAAAAAAGGAGCGATATGTTGGATGTGGGGTACGATGATGCAGAAATCGATGATATAATCAACATTATGGGTGTCACTGAAAAAGCTAAGGGGGTAAAATCTTCCATCATCAATACAGAGATAAATTTCGGAGATTATCTTGACTGTCTCGAAAGTTTTAGAAAGAAGACGGTTACCCAAAACCTTATCAGATCTGACAAGCATGAGGTCCATTCAATAATCCAGGTATAAATAGCTCTCAGTTCTGATGATGAAAAACGCTACCTTCTTCCTCGTACCGAGGAGACACTTCCATGGGGTTATTACCAAATATGTGAAGCTATGGATACGAACTAATTATATTTCATCTTTTCTATTTTCTATTTATTTATTTATTTATTTTCATTAGGGTAACAACACAATATATTACAAAACGTAAGCCACAGATTGCTTAGAAATACTTTCAATACAATTCCTACCGATATGCAACAAGCACCTGAGCGTAGGTCAGAATAACAATTCAAATTAAATAAACCTATTTTCTATACATTGATTCAACTCAATATATCTACAATTTAATAATAAAATTTAAGGCTAGTTTTATCCCCGATTTTCATTTGACATTACCCAAGACCTATGTTTTCAATTTATATTTAATGGTACTTTTTGAGAATGTTAATATTTTTTATTCAGAGGATAGTATGTTGAATACAGACATTGATTATCATAAACTTTATTTGGCCAATATTCAATTTTGAGCGTGGTAACCACAACGATTTGTTCCTAGTATTTGAATATTTGAATTGGTAGCAGTAGTAAAACTCTTGCACAAATCAAAATAATTCATAATTAGGGCTTCTAAAATATATTTTCGTCTTATCGTTAGCAACAAGTCATTCGAAAAAATCTCATTAGTTTCAATGGTGTGTTTCTTAAACATTATAATTTTAATTGCACGTTTTTGAACTCTGACGACAGGAACCAGTGCATAATCATTTGCTGATCCCCAGCAAATTATACCAATGAATAGAATACTACAAAATAGACCACGATGCAGCTTTAAGAAATCTTTTTTTTCTTCTAGTATGTATCTTAATCTATAAAAACCAAAAAAGAAGATACCTTATTCTCTTAACAACTAAATTCGTATGCGTTAACCAACTCCACCTCTCATCCAGTACTACACCTAGATACTTAACTTCAATAACCCTATTTATTTTGTCACAACAACAATTGAGGTGATTTTTACAATCTTTATTATGCAAGATCAGTCCATCTGAACTTGGAAGATTGTCCTAGTACAAGGAGATGTACATTATGTTAGATTTGGAAAAAATAATAGAAAGTTTATAGTGATTGGACCAATTTTTAACCGGGGCAAGTTTAGCTTTGTACATGAAATCGCTCCAACTATTGCCGCTATATAAAATAGCCGTGTCCTCAGCAAAGGACACTACTCATACAACATATTTTGATTGAAAAACTAAAATTATAAATTCTTAACAAAAATAATGTAACGCCAATACCAAATAAAATATTTAATTTCTCATATATAGGTGCTTTATACAGTGACATTTTCAAAATCACGCATTCTTCAATCTGCAAGCAAAACGAATAAGAAATTAGATACCACAGACCAATACCATACAAGTTATATGGGAACGTGTAGTAAGGCACAACTGTATTTATACTACATCAGACCTATTTTACAATTTACAAAAGTGCTGATTTTTCAAAACCACGATCTGGTCTAGTTTTAATATAATTACAATGTTATAATATAAAGAACAAAAGGAGATGAAATATATATGTAGGTCTGCTACCGGGACATTAGGATAACTCCTCCCGCATAAGTTGCAGCATCGTCTCCTGGCGATGGGTCCTCTTGTGAATTGGAAACTCGACTTTGAATGCATTTATAACAATGTTTCCAACTTCCAAAATAGGTCATTACACTAATTACAAGTGAAAGTGTAACTATTATTATTGTTATCATGAACCAATGATTACTCGACTTCATTAGTTCAAGGTCTTCAGGTGAGAAGTTTGCTGTTTTGGAAAATTTTGCTAACCCTTTTAATGATCTGATGTCAGCAAGGCAACTTCTTCCAAATTGAGGGGCATCTTCTTGTTAATAGTTAAGTTCCAAAGTTCTGGTTTCTCTATTTTTGGTAATAGAAATATTGGAAATGATACTTCGCTTCTTGTACCGTTGGTCTTCAATGGTTGTAGTACATCCTTTAGGTAAATGGATGATGCCTGGTTTTTCAATTGTCTGGATACCATTTTGACAATCAGGTATCTGAAGTTCATTGACTGGCACTAACAGTATGTGATTTTATTCCACTATTGGTTTAGTAACTGACACATGATGTACTGAACAATGATTGTGGTTAGCCTTGGAAATCAGTTGTATTAGGCAGCTTTCATCATGGGGCTGGCTCACTTATGGCGAATGTAGGTATCTCCGATGTTAGGGCATCTTTGATTGGTTGCAATGTAAGTAGTTGTGCTCATTCCGCGGTAAGGAGAAGTGGGAGTTATTGTAAGGTTTTGTATAGAATCAGGTGGTAATAGGAGTAGATCTCAGTTGTCAAAATTGGCAAATTAATTACAAAAATAATTAATTCTTCTGAAAATTGAACTGTTATTCCAATACACGAATAGTAATTCTGAAGATATTTTAAATCTAAGATACTATCAGTATTATAAAGTTCTTTTGCTTTAGCTAAAATATAATTTAAACTTTCGTAATACTGAATTATGAACAAGGTTCCATGATGCAAAAGTAATTGCATTCTCTAATTCATCGAGAAATTCATTAATATATTGTAAATTAATGAATAATTGTAATAATACATTTCGGATTGAGTCAATAACTAGCAATTGGTTAACTTTATTTTTCAATCTCATCATTTCATTCGCTAGTAAGGATTTAATTATTTTCTGATTCTTAGCTAATAATATGACGGCTCTATTATAATCATCAATTAGATTTGATACAAGAGTTGATTGAGTCTTTAATTGATATTCAATACGATAACCATTTTTAGTTAGTTTTGTTAGAGCTTTATTGATAGTTTCACGGTCATTGTGATCTAAGGTTCCAAATAGCCATTTTGATATTGAACCTATACCATTAATCAAACATCTTTTTGGTTTTGATTTATGTTATAATATATATATATATATATATATATATATATATATATATATATATATATATATAATGTTTTATTACGTTTTCTTCTTATTAAAGGGAATTCTGACATTAAACCAATAAAGACACCATGTGTTGCTCTGTAATTCAAAGAAACGACATTTAATGTCCTTAATTACAATGACAGTTTCCCAAATACAAGTTTTAAATAATTATTATAACAAAAATGTTTATCAAACAAACTTTGACAGTTTCTCCTGTCATATAATTATTATTATTATCATATCAACGAAGAGTTGCTTATTTACTTTCTAGTTTCACTGTCTACGTAGTCTACACTGCCGGAGCTTAAGCAAGGCAAAACCAAAACTAGGAATTGAATTCCTTACATCACCCCTCCTCGAGAAGAAAATATTTGCAAAATATTTTTCACAATCTCAAATTCATAACTCGTCTCCTCCAGTCTTGAATATTGGTACTGGGAGTAGCTTCGATATATGGAATAAGTTTGATTCTGCTTTCGTGTAGTTTGTATCTACCCTGTAGATTGAGTTTGATAATTTTTTCTATAATTGTATAAGGTCCAACTTGCAACTCGTCCAATTTTTTTCTATTTAACTTATTGCCATTTTCGACAAATACTATATCGCCGATGTTGAAATTGAGCTCTATACGGTTTTTATCATAGTTTTTCTTATTATAGTCATGGTATCTGATACTGTTTTCTAAAGCTTTTTCTTTATCTTGGTTCCAGTTTAATTTGAGATCATGGATTCGACTTATTTCATTCGGTAATATTATCGAACTTGTACCATTCAGTAAATACGCTGGTGTGTATTTTGTGAAAGTGTGTACCGTGTTATTGTATCGGTCCACACAATCTTTAGCCAAAGTAGTCCAAGCAATTTTTCTTCCAGATTCATTTATTTTGCACCTAATTTTATTTACCAATGTTTGGTTTAGCCGTTCATTTAAGCCGTTTGAGAATGGTGCATTTGTGGCTGTAAAGATTAATGGTATTGATTTTTCTTATAGAAAATTTTTGAATTCATTTCAATTAATTCCAGGGTACTGGTCCGAGAGAATCATACCAATTTCTTCTTTTTCTGTAATATTTTTTAATAGTTTCACAAAGTCTGATCCATTCTGGGTTTTAGAGGTGAGTCTGTATGCATACCGTGTGAAGTGGTCGACCAGGAGGTGCATATACTTTTTTGTAGACCTGGATCCTCCAAATCCACCTACCGTGTCAATTGAGACAATTTGAAAAGGTTTAGTTGCAGGTCCTAAGTGAGACATGAGTCCATACTTTTTGTTACCTCTTGATTTATTTTTGATACATATTTCGCAGTTTCTGCATAACTCTTGAATATTTTAATCTAAATTTCGGGAACTATAGAACGTTCTTATCATTTTTCTCATTTGGTGCATTCCAATATGGCATAATTCTCTATGTACTTTTTTATCCATTTTATACTAAAGTCTTCCGATAGAATAATTTTTTCACTACCTTTGTGTTTTTTGTAGTAAACATCATCTTTACATATTAGTTTTTCTTTTTGTAGACTTGTATTTTTTTCTTGATCTTCGAGAATATCTTGCATTCTTATGAGGTTTACAACTTTTAGTTCGTCTTCGTCATTTCCGTTTGGTTCCAACACGGGATTTCTACTGAGACAATCAGCTTCTTGGTTGTATTTTCCAGGCCGATATTTTATTTCAAAATTATACTGAGACAGGTAGTATACCATATCACCTAGTTCTTCATCTGTTCTTGATTTAAGGTTTAGATTTTCTAAAGGTTTATGGTCTGTAAACACCATGAATTTCCTATTCATTATTCTATGTTGCCAATATGTTATACATTCCTGTACAGCCAAACACTCTAGGTAAATAGCCTTCTTCTTTTTTTGATTCTCATTCAATTTTTTTGAAAAATAATCGACAGGTTTTTCCTCTCCATTTTCTTGTGGTTGTTTCAGTACTGCACCTATACCAAGTAAACTAGCATCCGTATATATGTATAGGTAAGTTTTCATCGAAGATTGCTAATTCTGGCTGAGTGCATAAAATATTTTTCAATTTTTCTAAAGATTCTTGACATTCTTCAGTCCAGTCGAATACTTGGTCTTTTCTTAGAAGTTTATGTAAAGGATCTAAAATTATAGCTATGTCTTGTACATATTTGTGGTAAAAATTTATCTTTCCCAAAAACTGTCTAACATGCTTTCTCTCTGTTGGAGTTGGAAATTTTTATTATCCTTTAAAGGTTTAACCGAGTTGTTTTGTATAATATCGCCTAGATATTCAACAGATTCTGCGGCAAATTTACATTTTACAAATTTCAATTTGAAACCTTCAACTTGTATTGCTTTAAATAGTTGTTTCAAATGATAAATATGTGATGAAAAGGATTTAGAAAATATTAGAATATCGTCAATATAATTTACTGCGAAATCTGATAGCTTATACTTTCTTATTATATTCGACAATATTCGTTGAAAAATTGCTGGTGACGTCTTGAGGCCAAAAGGGAGACAAGTCCATTGATAATGGCCTTTTTGAGTAAGAAAACCAGTCTTTGGTCTATCGGTGATACGCAGTGGTATAGACCAAAAAGCTGAATTGATGTCAAGAGTCGAGAAAAATCTACAGTCCCGTGTTTTTTCTACCAGGTCTTCTATAAGTGGGAAAGGTTGTGACTGTGGCACAACTATTTTATTCAAATCCCTGAAATCTATGCATAGTCTTGATTTTCTGCCTTCGTCCCTTTTAAAAGCCAGTGTCACCGGTGCTGCAAATGGGGAATACGATTCCTCTATTAATTTTGTTTTTAATAGTTTCCAGATTTGATCGTTAATCTCTCTTCTATCTTCATTTGTGCAACGATATGGTCTATTACTGCAATATTTTTCGATAATCAAATCTATGTGTGCCTCATAACCTGTCACCGTGCCAACGTCATACTTATCTTTTGCGAATATGCAGTTATACTCTGTAATTAGTTTATCTATCTCTGCCTGTTGATTGTAATCTAGATGATTTATTTGCATTTCACACTTCTTTAGTTAAATGCTCATTAAAATTGATTACATTTCGTTTTTCTGGGCTTACAAAATTATTTTCATTTTCAGATTCCGGTTTTTCTAGATTTTGAGAAGTAGCTTTTATTTTTTTACTCTTTTTGATGTTTGAGACTTTTCCTTTTTCCGTTAATTTTTCATTTTCAGTATTTGTATTTACAATTTTAATTTCACCTCTCTTTGGAATGTTCTTATTTTTATTATTTATTATTATTATTCAATACTAACCTGGTTTTAATTAATGACGGCACTACCAGTTTTTTGATCTTCATTTTGTAGTTCGCATTCCATTTCTGAATTGTTAACCAACTTAATGTTATTTTCATATCGAAGCTTATCATACTCTGCTTTGAAATAGCATTTTGATTCAGGATCAAAGCGTATTTTTTTCTTGAGTTTATCACATATATTACATTTTTTATCTGTAGATACACTTTTATCATCAATGCTATTTAGTTTATTGAATTTCTTTTTATTTACGAGATGTTCCAGTTTGCCTAATTCATTAAATAGTTGTTGTGTTTCTACGATCTCTTCTTTATCTATCTTTTCAACTATATATATGGGTAACCCAGCTGTAATAATGTCAATCAGTGTACCTTTATCTATCGATCTTCTAGATTGAAGCAACAGTCTTTCTTTCTTGATTGCATATTCTAATAAAAAACCTTGCTGGTATTTAAATGCTATTGCATACCTGCTACAACTCCAACCTTTGTTTGCATATGTCTCGATAAAATTTATTTTCCATATACACCAATTAGATTGCAATCCAAGTTTTATCATCATAGAACTATACCAATCAATACAAGATTTCTCCAAAAATAATCTTAAAATTTCTATTTTATTTTCATCTTCTTGAATGTTAAATCTGGTACATTCTTTTTCGAATGTACTTATCCAATCATATGCACCAGTATTCTTCCCATTAAATTTTTCTAGAACAAATCTTTCTGCTGTTTTTCTCACATTATGTGTTCCTGTTCGTTCTTGATTTTCTACTAGCTTTGTCAAAATTTGAACAATAGGGTCTTCTAGATCATTTGTTATAGCAGTATCCAGTTTTTTTTCAGCTAATTCTTCTAGATATTGGTTTTTAAACATCATGTTTTCAAGATCATCACAATAAATTTTTTTAATGTCTTCAGTCATTTTTATCCAGATACTTCTTATTTGATGTCTTTTCTTAAGTGATTTTTTTATAGCGATATATTCTTTTAATTCACAAATTTCTTCATGAAATTGTACTGGTTGTAAATCTTCAGGTATTAGAAAAACTGTTTCAGTTGGTGTGATAATAGAAATTATGGCAATGAAATTTGATTTACCATCTTGTGAAGTTTCTACTTTAAATACAAACTTCAGTTTATCCATTTTTTGTCTTTTTATCTTGTCCAAGAAATGTCGTTTTATAATGTTTTATTACGTTTTCTTCTTATTGAAGGGAATTATGACATTAAACCAATAAAGACACCATGTGTTGCTCTGTAATTCAAAGAAACGACATTTAATGTCCTTAATTACAATGTCAGTTTCCCAAATACAAGTTTTAAATAATTATTATAATTTTATCAAACAAACTTTGACAGTTTCTCCTGTCATATAATTATTATTATCATATCAACGAAGAGTTGATTATTTACTTTCTAGTTTCACTGTCTACGTAGTCTACACTGCCGGAGCTTAAGCGAGGCAAAACCAAAACTAGGAATTGAATTCCTTATATATATATATATATATATATATAGTAATATAATATATTTTATTGCCAACAAATCTTACATATAAAGACAAAGCAACGTCAGACAGAACAAAAAAAAAACAATATAAAATCGGTAATTATTATGTTGAGACAAACACGAGCGCTAAATTACATCAAATTATAATACAATGAGTAGCAAAGATATACAGCAGAAATTCAAATACAGCATAATACGAATATGGAGCAGTAAATTGAAAGTATTTTGCTTGTTGCGAGAAGGAAAAATTCTAATAGCATTTTTCATGTAGAATGCCATAAACTTCTTTCCTGAATTTTCCAATGGTTTGAATTTGCTATATTGAATGAGGCAGTGTATTAAAAGCTTTAATTGACTTGTAAGTAAGGCTTTTTTTGAAATATGTAGATCCATGCATTGGGATGCTAAGGTCTGTCCTGCCTTTGATGACCATAGACATATCCTCTGCATAGTTATCCAGGATTCTACTGAATAAGGCCGGCTGTTTTTTCACAAAGATTACTAATGATAAGAAATATAATGACAGTACTGTAAGTACACCGAGCTTTTTAAAATAGGGTCTACATGAAATCCCGGGTTGTAGGTGGAAGATACAGTGAGTGTTATGCGTCCCCTCTTTTTCCCTTGTCTAAGATTGACAATTACTGCCCAGCCTCCTTGTCTTCATCGTTTATAACGGGTGACGGTTAGGTTCAGTGCTCACCTGTCCTGACTTCGCTACGTCAGCATATCGGTATCTACAGTGGTGTAAGTTAGATACCGCTAGCACGGCCATCCTGTGATAGGAGCGTCTTCGTTCCATTTCTGTAATTTAGAAAGCAGGAACAGTTTATTTTTAATTATTGCTAATGGGATTGCCATTATAACTCCATTTAAATATTTTAAATAGTTCAAAATATCATTATTCTCGATATATTTTAAACAAGCTCGCTTGACAACGCGACTCATTAAAGTGCTGAGCCCGCTTATTGGCACTATTTTCAAACGTTCTTGAGCCTTGGCAACTGCTTTGTCTGGATCAACAAAGTTATTAGTCGGCGGTGCGTCAGCTAAACAAAGTTGAGTAATCAATAATCTCGGATTTGTGCTATGATGTACTATATACTATATACTTTGGGTGTTTGACCCGTTATTGAATGAATAATGGTGTTTATATTATCTTCTATAGCAGGATGTACTATGGTCCTTTTTCTTTTCTTTTTCGGCTGGCAGGGTTGCTCTCATTAAATTGAGTATTGTCCGCATAAGGCGTTCGACTCGACCGTTGCCTCTCGGAACTCCAGTAGCAATGTGGTGAATCGTGATCGAGGTAAATGCAGCTGCTCTGTCAGCAATTATTCTTTCGGGGTTCTCAGTCCATCTAAGATGGAAATTAATGCACGGATAGAATCTTCTGATGTTTTCTTTGGAATAAGCATTAAATGGCAGATTTTTTAAAATGCTTTCAATTACTACTAAAATTTGGGTGGCTCCATTTGATTTAACCAAAGGGCCCGCGTCATCAATATGCCATGTGTGTAGGATATCGTCGGGTTTATCTCCATGTTGCTACTTTCCTGCTCTACGACCATTATGCGATTTTCCCAAAACACAAGCTCTGCAGTTTCTAATGTACTTTTTTAGACACTGTCCCATTGTCGGCAAAAATAAGTCTTCTTTCATTTTGGAAATACACTTGTACCATCCTATGTGCGATGATTCAAAGTGATATAGCCGCATCACTAACGATCGGTCAGCAACTGGTACAAAACACTTTGGGGTCTTCATGTTAGTTACAACAATATTGTTTATGACAGTATAATCCACATTAAAATTCGGGTTATTAAATATTTCAGAACAAAAAGCGTCATTTATCAAGAATTCTCGCAGAGTGTTACATTTGATTTTTTATCCTCAGTTAGTGTCTTAAATGCACACATTTTTTAAATATTTTCATTGTCTATTGGATTTATGCTTAAATAGTCCACGTGAGCTATTTTATTTTCAGGATGATATTCGATCGAAAAGTCATAATCCTGTAATTTGACCCACCAACGCACGACACGAGGATGTAAGTCTTTCTTTAGAACAGTAGCACGCACTGCATTGCAGTCGGTGTATATGGTAAAATGTACACCATATAAATTAACTCTAAAATGTTCAACAGCTTCAACAATAGCTAATGTTTCTAAGTCATATGAATTATATCATGCCTCATAATCAGTTGTGCGACGAATGAAAAAAGTAACAGGGTGAACTACACCATTTTCATTTTGCAACAGAGCAGCTCCTAGTCCAACTGAAATTGCATATGTATGCAACTCACAAGGTAAATTCGGATCATGGATTCGTAATACCGGCCACTCGGTTTTTAATATTATTGTTTTTTTGCTTGTTCGCACTCAGGAGACCAATTGAATAGGCAGTCCTTTCGTAACAGAGCTGTTATTGGTGAGAAAAGTACTGGCAAGTCTCATAAACTGTCGCACACTCGTAACATCGGTCGGCATAGTTGTTTGCGTCAAAGCATTTACCTTAAGCTGACTGGGTTGCACTGAACTGGCACTCCAAATAACGCCAAGATATTCAGTCTCTCGGGCAAATAAATTACATTTTTCATATTTCAACGCAAACCCATGAGATTGATAGAGCATTCAGTAATTCCTCCAAGTGTTGTAATCCTTCTTCAATACTCGTTGAAGGTACCAGTACATCATCTAGGTAAACAAATGCTTTCGTTCTCTTTAAATTTCCCAGTGCTTTATCAATGGAGCGCTGATATATCGCTGGAACATTAACATAACCAAAAGGCATACGGTTGAACTCATAGTGCTCATCTGGTGTAATAAAGGCCAATATGTGTCTTTATTTTTCTTCTATTTGTATTTGATAAAGGCCGGACTTCATTTCTAATGTAGTAAAGTACTTGGCATGGCAGAGGGCATTGATCTGATCTTGAATATGAGGCAATGGATATCTCTTTTTGACTACTCGTTGATATCACGCAGATCCTCACACATTCGAACCTCACTATTCTTTTTCGAAACTAGCACTATGGGGCTTACGTATTCTGATCGACTTTCACGAATTATTCCAGCATTTAAAAGGTCATCAATTATCCTTCTAACTTGCACTCTTTCTTGGTAAGCCAATTTACGAGGACAATACGCCACTGGGGTAGTGTCTTTTAAGTTTATTGTCATTTCACCGTTGGTAATATGATCGGGTGTTTTGTGTTTATAGAAAAATAAGAGGTTCTCTATTTTTAATTTTAAGTCCACTTTTTAAAGTCAATACGTTAGTGATGTTGAGCAGGTTATGATGTAACTCGAGACCATGATCGTTTTTCTCAATTCGTAAACAAGGTCGACTGATCACATCCCATCCATTAATAAGATCGATGTTGCCTGGAATAACAATATCCGGTACGACTGCATAACGAATTTTTAATGTTACTGTCGGCATAGCAGTTATCAGATCACATACACCGATAGCATAAACAATTTGTTTCCCAAATCCTGAGAAAGCACGGCACTTATCGTCTGTTTTGATTATCGCGCCTAATGTTTTTGCTACAGAGTGTTTGATAATTGATTCGCCTGCACCACTATTAACCAGATACGAAAAAGAAAGAGCACTGTTTCCACACAATAAAGTCACCATTGGTGTTGTGTTTAAGTGGCTTCATTTTTAGATAAAAGATCTTTTTGGGTCTCCCATTTTTATACCAACAATCACTTTTGTTATGGCCGATTTTCTTGCAGTGGTTACAATTTGGAATTTTGGAGGACCACAATTGCCTTATCCCACGGCAACATGTCTTAAAGCCCGTGTATACTTCGAAGCTTCTGATTCCCACAATCACAAAGAGAATCACAATCACGGCTTCGCAGCGTGGCACCATTAAATGCTCGAGCTCCTGATGTTTCTTTGTCAGGAAAAGCCGTGATGAGGTCGGCACAAAAAAATTCTCAAGTTCGGCGGATTGGTCGCCAGTCACAACAATATCAATATCCTTTGTTTCTCGAAACCTAGCGATCATTGAATTATCGCTGATGCATAATTCGTCTTTCAATTTCGTAACATCTTCTAACCACTCGTGGATTGCGAACACGCTGTTATCCGGATCGTAGCTGGTTAGTTTGATTGTTGTGTAGCCATGCATTGATGTTGACGCTTGTGCACTTAATCATCGCCATCTTTGTTTGTTTCGCTAGCTCAGCAATTTGTTGTTGCTGGGCAGCGATTAAATTAAAGTTTCTTTCCACTGTACTGTACCTTTTGGAATTTCAGAATTAGGCTTGACGCTTGACAACGCACTTGGAAGTTCACACACTCGACAGTTGGTGGCGTACCGTCTATAAACGAATTTGATGCAATAACTAGTGATGGGTAGAATCGAATACTTTTATGAATCGAATACTTGGTTTTCGAGAACTTTCAGGAATCGAATACTTAAGTGAGAACAGAGAACTTGAAGCTTTCTGTTATCCTGCTTACTACATTCTTATTCTTTGTTTATATCTAACGTAGCGCCACCTCATTTTCAATAGTCGTATTCTGAATAATTCGTAGGTACCGTAAATTCTCAGCTACTTGGTCATCAGATTGCTGTTTTATGGTGATTTCGAGATACAAAACGCAACTAGCGTTGTGTTTAGCGAAGACAATCGAAACCTGCCGAACTTTCAAACGCACCAATCTGGTATTAGAACTTTGACATTCGATCATCAAAACGCGCCGTGTGTTTCCATCTCGAAAACACCACTAGTTCAGTTTAACTGGGCGGAAAAGTTGTTTATTTACAATTGTAAAACAGCTCGTTGTGATTGTTATAATCACATTTACAAGCGAATTCAGAGGTGTTTTTAAGATTTGTGTCTACTTTACTAGTTAATCTAAGTTTTAAAATGAGACCGAGTTCTACTAAAATATCTTTCGTGTGGGAATTCTACAAGACAAAGTCGGAAAAAGAAGTTATTTGTGCAATATGCTAGAAAGTATTAAAGTTTCATAGGAATACAACCAACCTTAAGAAACATTTGGAGCGTACGCATCCTCACCAGATTCAGAAAAATGATCCTCCACCTCATGATGCTCATGCCGATAATGAAATAGATCAAGGTAATATTAATAGTACCTAATGCGTTTATTTTCGAACAAGAATGTTGTTTTCTTGCAGATGAAAGCGCAATTGACAATTCGACAGCTTCGTCCTCACGTGCCATATCAAATTCAATGCTAACGTGTTCTTCAAGAGATAGCAAAACTGGCGAAGATTTTACGATTCCGATGCCATCAGCACCAGCAAGAAAACGTCCGCGCCAACTAAAATTATTCGGTGCACACTCTGCTGACGGAGAGCTGACTGAAGGCACCAGAAAAGAAATAAACGATGCACTGGTGACTATGGTAACAGTCGACTATCAACCATTATGCATCGTTGAAAATCCAGGTTTTCAAGAGTTCGTTAGAAGACTACAAAAACTACACTCTACCCAGTCGAAAACATTTAACGGAAACTTTATTACATAATTCATACGAAAGTGGTATTACTCACTTGAAAAAAATATTAGGGCCTCAGATAGCAACAGGTCATATTTAACAGTAACAAGCCATTTTATTATTGAGAACAAATTGTTGTCCTATGTATTAAATACTAAAGATCTGATGGGCTCACATACCGGGGAGAATATAAGAAAGGAGCTCTCTCCAATATTTTAAACAAATGGGAAATTTTCGACAAAGTAGTCACTATAGTTTCGGACAATGGAGCCACTATAAAAAATGCGATCAATGAGCATCTTAGGAAACAGCACCCTCCATGTGTGGCTCACACGCTCAATCTTATTGTTTTTGACGGCCTAGCAGGCAAATTACCAAATTCTATAAACCAAACAGGTAAAAATAAGAACAATAACCCCGAACTTTTAGAGCTTTTAAAAAAATGTAGGAATATTGTGGGCCACTTCAAACACAGCGTCCTTTCGACCGAAAAACTAAGACTGAGACAGGTACAAATGGGACTTCCCGTATTGAAAGTGAAGCAAGATGTCCAGCCCAGTTGAAATTCTTGTTTTATAATGTTAGTCAGGTTACTATCGATTAAAGATGCGCTAGTAATCGCATTAACATACATATCTAGGCCACCGGAAATCTTAAGTGGACAAGAATGGAACATTTTGAAGGATTGTGTGTCATTATTACGATTATTTGATCGACTAACAGTAATTCTCTCTGGAGAAAGTTATCCGACCATTTCTATGGTGTTGCTTTTAATACGAGGACTTCAGCATTCAGTTCGCAATACTGAGGTGCAAACAGAATGTGGAGGATTACTAAAACAGAGCCTTTTAAACTTTACAAGCCGCCGACTAGGATACCCACAACAAGACAAGATTGTTGCTAAAGCGACATTTCTTGATCCAAGTTTCTAGAAGGCGGTTTTTGAACTTGACGCAAACTTTAGAAATGCAGAACAGTACATTTCCGAGGAAATATCGCATTTGATTAATCAAACGGGCCAAGACGAATCCACAACAGCTGAGCCTCCTTCAACGTCGAGATTAGAAATGGAAGATCCTATATGGAATTCTTTCGACCACAAAATGGCCAACGTCCAAATCAATGCAAATCCCAAATCGTCTGCAATAATTTGTTTAAGACAATACTTAGAACTCCCATATTTAGAAAGATCTAAGGACCCGCTCGAATTTTGGGTAAAACACAAATTTGTTTTTTCCGGAATAATATAATTTAGCCCTAAAATACCTGTGCGTTCCTGGAACTTCAGTGCACTTTGAAAGAGTTTTCTCCAAAGCGGGGCAACTTACAAATGTCCGACGAAATCGGCTGGCTCCAAAAAATTTGGATGCTATAATTTTTCTAAATGTATATACGTCGAAGCGTATTTAACTAATTTTTTTCTGTGATCAAACACTGTTTACCTATTTGTTCCTTCTATAGAATATTTATTGAGTTGTTATTATATTATGTTATTTTTATTTGTAGAAAGAAATAGTTTTAATTTTTATTTATTTCGTATATTATATTGAGTTTTTGTACCTAACTGTCTTTTTTTGATATCAAATCTCGAATATTTTTGCATATTGCATATTGTCTGTGGTTCGAATTGCGAATAATCGAATTCAAATAGTCTAACAATCAGTTATGTCCATAGAAAAGTAAGTAACAAGAGTTTTGTCCTAATCTGTTCTGTGATCAGTGTCGGATCACAGTATAAATAACTATGGTCAGATGTAGACTGCGACCCACAGAATACTAATAAATACATACGAGTAGTAGACGTACACCATAGAATTAATACACCATAGTATTAATTCTATGACGTAAACGAGAACAGGTATTCGAAATGAAGTTCTCGGGAACAGCGAGTACTTTATAGAATCGAGTGGTTCTCGATTCTTGTTCTCGAATACTCCCATCACTAGCAATAACCGGCGAGGCACCGTTTTGCAATATTTTCAGCCTCCATTCTGAGCGGACACTGTTTTGCTTGAATAGTTCGTATTATCAATGGGGTGGGCATGGAACAATCCCACTTCTGATGTAAACATTGGGGTAGTTACCCTTAATAAAAGTCTAAATTCACAAAATACTTTGTTTATTACACAAACTGGTCTATATTGTTAATATGTGACGCAGTAGTTATCTCCGCTATTGATGGTGCGATTAGAGTGTCGAGTGTCGAAGTGCGCCTCTCGCACTTCCTCCGCTCGCCTGTCCTGACTTCGCAACGTCTAGAAATCGGTATCTACAGTGGTGTAAGTTAGATACCGTTAACAAATATACTGAAATCCATTAGGAAAATCTGGACAAAAAATTGTTAATTAAATTAAAAATTATGATGTAGATGTACTGGATTTTGCACAAACCAAGAGAGCTCTTATATAGGAAATCACTAAAATTATAAAGCAGCATTATTGTATTTGCACACTGTGTAAATTTTCATGATGAGTATATAGAACAAATACCGTCTGATGTAGGGAAAATTCCCCTTCCACACATAGAATTGGTGGATGGATGCTACTGTTCTCCTGGTTGAATCGCCATTTCGTCTAAGACCAATGAACAGTCCTTTTCATTTACTGTTGATAGATGCTGTTCTAACAATTCAAATACTTCATCGCATATTCCTCCTTCGAAAGAGATGTTTTCCATCCTGCGTCGTAAAGTGCTTGTAGATGGCAGAGGTAAATTTTGAGCTTGCAGCTCTTCGTATCCTATAGTCCCACAAGCAAATTTCAAACGCAAGGCTTTCTTAACGGTGATGTTTGACCATTCGTGAGGAGTTTTATTACTTTCTGAAGATTGCAAGTGATCAATGTTCAATAATTTCTTAACGTAAGTTTCTGAATTTTCCTTTTTTATACACTTAATCATTTTATTCAGAATCCGATTACGGTTAGTCAGGAGTTTATTCGATTTTTCCAATTTCGAGATAATTTTTTAAATTTATTTTATATTTCATTTTCCTTTTCTTTCCGTGATATGTAAAAGTTGAAACAATATTTTTTGTATTAAACGATAATATAAATAGTTTAATATAAACTACCTACCTCAGAAGGTACATGTGGAACTGATAAAAAATGTTATTATTCGGAAGAACACAATAAATACCTCGCATAAAACTAAGCCCTTGGATGATGTAGATTTTATACCACATTTTTGTATCCAAATATTTCTTCTTGCTGTATCCATAGAGAAGGATGCCATGTATGTTTTATTTCAATTGTCCGAATTATTTTTGCAATATGGCAGGCAACAAACAGGCATTTTCCTAAAAGAATAAGTCAATATAATATAATAAGATATTTCCTACTATTATAAATTCGGTTAACAATATATTATTAATTTCACTTCACCGCATGGAATCTACTTTCATCTGTGTATGCTTTTTTCCAGGTACTTCTGAATAATTGTTATCTTATGAAGCATATACAAATTAACGAAAGTGTTGGCAATAATTGAGTTCCGATTCTGTCCTGTGCATCCATCGCTGTATAATATAATTTCCTTATTGTTATTAGGTAAATTTTGAATTACAGTATCTTCTAAGAAACTGCTTAATACAGATGAGAAATCATTCGTAGTCAGATGAAGCAGTAGCGATCTTGCGTTTTTAAATTAAATGTGGTGAAATTATGTACCATTAATTTTGTTTGAGCTTATAGTTGATTTGGGGCATAGCAATACCGCCTGTAAGTCCATAGTGAAAACTGCAGCAACTGAAGCAGAACCCTTGTCCCTGTCTTTCTCTTTCCTAGCTTGTTTCTTCATTTCTTGGTGCAGGTCATACTCTTCTTGTTCAGAAATATAGACTCCTTCATTCCTAATGTTTTTAAGAACATCTGTTTGCAGACTCGAATTTCGGTGTTATCAACTTTTAAATGATATTTAAGGGAAACGTTTCTTCAGCTTGTTTCTCCTATTCCGTGTCTTCTTTGCACGTTTTGTATTTTAACCAAACATTGACATTGACCAAACATGTTAAAAATACTTTCTTTTTAATTTTACACCTACATGGATTATCCTGCATCTTTTTAGATTTAGGTATGCTATAGTTTCATTTCCATTCATTTTTTTTACTTGTGTACTCTGATCACTTTTCTAGTTTTCTTTTATTTATATTTTTCTTCTATGTACAATTATTAACATCATCTTTTTTTGATCGCTTTCTTGGATTAAAAATATCGACAGGCCTTTCACTTAAAAGCGCTATATCGTTTTCGTCTTCCAGTATTTCTTCGTTTATGTTATTTTCTTCTCTTATGTCTTCGTTTACGCTATTTTGCCTTTCTCTTATCTCCTCGTTTATGCTAGTTTCTTCACTTATATCCTCGTCTAGGTAATTTTTTGTTGTTTGTCCTCGTTTATGTTATTCTCTTCTTCAAGACCGTTTTGTAAGCTGTCGTTAGTTATAGCTGATTGAGGTTACAGTTGTTAAATACCTCTAATTATAATTCACGAAAAGATGTATGCAAAAAAATTACTCGATTTGGTAACTAGTTGAATAAACTATGATGCTGTTTAAAGTTTGAGTTATATTTATGCATTTTTTGAAGTTTTATGCAACGCCACGTTATGACGTGGGACCAAACGCATACACAGATCAAACATACCGCACTGCCTTTGCCATCTACATGCGAACTTATATAAATATATAAATTATTTGACATGGCCATCTGTTCCCTATGGCCGTCTATCCCGGGATTACCTTATACATGGGCTCATACTGGGTTGGCTAAGACCTAAATGATAGTTTTGGCAAGTTGACAAGTGATAACTTCCACTTCCATAAAAGTTTAAAGATGCAGGTTTCTTGAATTCTTTGGGATTTGATGTTAATCTTTATCCTTCTTGCATGTAAGGTGCCACCAAATCAATGATAATTCTTGCAACATCATTTCTAAACCGGAAGAGTTTTTTTTTAAATTATCTCCACGAATATCAAAGGGATCACTTAAGCCACGGATGCGCCTTTGAAGCAATTAGAATTGGGCCTCAGAGTATCCTAAAAACAATATTTGGGGTATCCCACTGTTGAGCAAGAAGGTCCTTGAAATGATGTCCGATGAAAATTATGGTACACCAATGACGGATCATGTAGGACTCTGTTCGAAACTTTACACTAACAAAGTTCTCAAAATGGCGGAAGATAAAGAAAAAAAAGGAGCGATATGTTGGATGTGGGGTACGATGATGCAGAAATCGATGAGATAATCAACATTATGGGTGTCACTAAAAAAGCTAAGGGGGTAAAATCTTCCTTCATCAATACAGAGATAAATTTCGGAGACTATCTTGACTGTCTCGAAAGTTTTAGAAAGAAGACGGTTACCCAAAACCTTATCAGATCTGACAAGCATGAGGTCCATTCAATAATCCAGGTATAAATAGCTCTCAGTTCTGATGATGAAAAACGCTACCTTCTTCCTCGTACCGAGGAGACACTTCCATGGGGTTATTACCAAATATGTGAAGCTATGGATACGAACTAATTATATTTCATCTTTTCTATTTTCTATTTATTTATTTATTTATTTTCATTAGGGTAACAACACAATATATTACAAAACGTAAGCCACAGATTGCTTAGAAATACTTTCAATACAATTCCTACCGATATGCAACAAGCACCTGAGCATAGGTCAGAATAACAATTCAAATTAAATAAACCTATTTTCTATACATTGATTCAACTCAATATATCTACAATTTAATAATAAAATTTAAGGCTAGTTTATTTTATGTTTTCAATTTATATTTAATGGTACTTTTTGAGAATGTTAATATTTTTTATTCAGAGGATAGTATGTTGAATACATACAGACATTGATAAACATAAACTTTTTTTTGGCCAATATTCAATTTTGAGCGTGGTAACCACAACGATTTGTTCCTAGTATTTGAATTGGCAGCAGTAGTAAAACTCTTGCACAAATCAAAATAATTCATAATTAGGGCTTCTAAAATATATTTTTGTCTTATTGTTAGCAACAAGTCATTCGAAAAAATCTCATTAGTTTCAATGGTGTGTTTCTTAAACATTATAATTTTAATTGCACGTTTTTGAACTCTGACGACAGGAACCAGTGCATAATCATTTGCTGATCCCCAGCAAATTATACCAATGAATAGAATACTACAAAACAGACCATGATACAGCTTTAAGAAATCTTTTTTTTCTTCTAGTATGTATCTTAATCTATAAAAACCAAAAAAGAAGATACCTTATTCTCTTAACAACTAAATTCGTATGCGTTAACCAACTCTACCTCTCATCCAGTACTACACCTAGATACTTAACTTCAATAACCCTATTTATTTTGTCACAACAACAATTGAGGTGATTTTTACAATCTTTATTATGCAAGATCAGTCCATCTGAACTTGGAAGTCTGTCCTAGTACAAGGAGATGTACATTATGTTAGATTTGGAAAAAATAATAGAAAGTTTATAGTGATTGTACCAATTTTTAACCGTGGCAAGTTTAGCTTTGTGCATGAAATCGCTCCAACTATTGCCGCTACATAAAATAGCCGTGTCCTCAGCAAAGGACACTACCCATACAACACACATTATTTCAGATATATTATTTTGAAACGTTTGAAATGTTTCTGTGCATTGCCAAATATTTCTAAAATGTTTCAGATATATTTATATACATGAAAATGCCCGCTTTTGTTATTTTACATTGTAGCATTTCTAAATTATTTCAATGTAATATTTACGAATTATTGTTGTGTAATATTACTAGCATGTTGCTTGTGATATTTTAAAGGCTTGAATTCACCAAAGCAACATAGAACAAAATTTGTACTTCTGTATATGTTGCATGTTTCCTTAAAATTTCTTCAAATTAAGACAGATTTTGTCCACAAAATTTGCTTTGGTTGTCTTAAAACACTGAATGCTTCAGTCGCTTAACTATATCATGATATCGGATGTGATACTTTGGAGCAATGATAAATAAAAGTATACTTTATGAAACGATTTTTATTGAAAAACTAAAATTATAAATTCTTAACAAAAATAATGTAACGCCAATACCAAATAAAATATTTAAATTCTCATATATAGGAACTTTATACAGTGACATTTTCAAAATCACGCATTCTTCAATCTGCAAGCAAAACGAATAAGAAATTAGATACCACAGACCAATACCATACAAGTTATATGGGAACGTGTAGTAAGGCACAACTGTTCACTTCGACGTATTTATTCTAGATCTGACCTATTTTACAATTGTCATGGTATTTATACTTTTAGAAGTGCTGATTTCTAAAAACCACGATCTGGTCTGGTTTTAATATAACTACAATGTTATAATATAAAGAACAATAGGAGATGATATATATATGTAGGTCTGCTACCGGGACATTAGGATAACTCCTCCCGCAGAAGTTGTAGAATCGTCTACTGGCGATGGGTCCTCTTGTGGATTGGAAACTCGACTTTGAATGCATTTATAACTATAGGTCATTACACTAATTACAAGTGAAAGTGTAACTATTATTATTGTTATCATGACCCAATGATAACTCGACTTCATTAGTTCAAGGTCTTCAGGTGAGAAGTTTGCTGTTTTGGAAAATGTTGCTAACTCTTTTAATGATCTGATGTCAGCAAGACAACTTCTTCCAAATTGAGGGGCATCTTCTTGTTAATAGTTAAGTTCCAAAGTTCTGGCATTTCTATTTTTGGTAATAGAATTATTGGAAATGATACTTCGCTTCTTGTGGTAGACCGTTGGTCTTCAATGGTTGTAGTACATCCTTTAGGTAAATGGATGATGCCTGGTTTTTGAATTGTCTGGATACCATTTTGACAATCACGTATCTGAAGTTCATTGACTGGTACTAACAGTATGTGATTTTCTTCCAGGGTAGTCACTATTGGTTTAGTAACTGACACATGATGTACTGAACAATGATTGTGGTTAGCCTTGGAAATCAGTTGTATTAGGCAGCTTTCATCTTGGGGCTGGCTCACTTCATGGCAAATGTAGGTATCTCCGATGTTAGGGCATCTTTGATTGGTTGCAATGTAAGTAGTTGTGCCCATTCCGCGGTAAGGAGACGTGGGAGTTATTGTAAGGTTTTGTATAGAAACCGGAATCAGGTGGTAAAAGGAGTAGATCTCAGTTGTCAAAATTGGCAAATTAATTACAAAAATAATTAATTCTTCTGAAAATTGAACTGTTATTCCAATACACGAATATTAATTCTGAAGATATTTTAAATCTAAGATACTATCAGTATTATAAAGTTCTTTTGCCTTAGCTAAAATATAATTTAAACTTTCGTAATACTGAATTATGAACAAGGTTCCATGATGCAAAAGTAATCGCATTCTCTAATTCATCCAGGAATTCATTAATATATTGTAAATTAATGAATAATTGTTATAATACATTTCGGATGGAGTCAATAACTAGCAATTGTTTAACTTTATTTTTCAATCTCATCATTTCATTCACTAGAAAGGATTTGATTATTTTTTGTTTCTTAGCTAATATTGTGACGGTTCTATTATAATCATCAATTAGATTTGACACTGGAGTTGATTGAGTCTTTAATTGATATTCAATACGATTACCATTTTTATTTAGTTTTGTTAGAGCTTTATTGATAGTTTCACGGTCATTGTCATCTAAGGTTCCAAATAGCCATTTTGATATTGAACCTATACCATTAATCAATCCTCTTTTTGGTTTTGATTTATGTTATAATATATATATATATATATATATATATATATATATATATATATATATATATATATATATATATATATATATATATATATATATATATAGTTTAGTAGATATAACGGGAAAAACAGCAAAAATTGGCCAATTTTGTAAACTCTATATTTAATATATACATAATACATGTCTTCATCAGGATGCTATAATATTAATTCTATAAGTATAAATACATAGAAATATAATAATTCTTACCAAAACTGTGAGGGTATTAAAAATTGACAAATTTAGAAAAACATCAGGACATACATATCAATAATAATATTTGGACTGCTTGTTTATAAATTATATGTTAAAGATCTTCATTTCAATAGCAGCTACGAAATAATTTTGAAATATTCTGTCAAAGAACTAATTATTTATTTATGTCAGTTATTTTCAATTTAAAGTTTCATTTGTTTAAATTATACTAATACTGGGAGATTGTATAAATATAATATGTTTGCAGGTGTATATTTATGTGATATGGATATTCTCTGTTATGTTATACAAAATATATATACTCATTATGTGATAAGAAATCTATATTAAAATCACCACAGAGTATTATAAAATTATTGACTTGATACATCTCATATAGTAATTGATTTATCTTAGTAAAAACAAGTCCAAGTTACCAGATGGTGATCTATACAAACAAATTACAATACATTGCTTATTTTGGCTTTGAAATTTAGAAACGCGAAATTCGCAATGTTTTTCTGATTGTTCTAATTTTGTTTCTACTACATACATGTTAAGATTTTTCCTATAAAATATAGCAGTACCGCCCCCTCTGTACATATTCCTAGATGAGAAACTGCTAAGGTTGTATTCATCAAGGTTTAGTTTTGTTATATCATTACCTTGAAGCCAATGTTCTGTGAAACAACCAATATCTGACATAATTTCTGAAAAGGCAACTTGAATTTCGAGTACCTTTCCATTTATACTTCTTGTATTCTGGTGCATTAAAATTGTCTGTTTAAATTTCATTGTACTGATTCTTCCTGCATCTGGTCTTGTGGGGTAGGGCTGAGCCAGAAATTCGGGTTGTAAAGTTCATCTTTTCTGTCGAAAGGAGAGCAGTTAGCAGAAAGCACTTGTTTTTTTATTCATCTGTGGGTAATTCGGTAACACATATTTTCAGTGATTTATATCCTGGTTTGTTCCTTATATAATTCATAATATTCTCTGAATCTACACCTCGCTGCACACGATATAGATAGATCCAAAGTCGTTTTTCTACTCCTAAAAAACCGTTTGAATTTTCGTCAGATGTTCCTATTCTCTTAGTTGGTTTTCTTCTATTTGTCTTTTGAAATTTTCCGTTGTTCTAGTTCCGATTTTTGATTTTCTTATTTTTTTCGATTGAACGGTTATAATTCATCCGATATTTCATTGAGAATAGATTTTATGTCATTTTCTTCCATTTCTGTTATTGATGATTTCATTGAATTTAAGTTATGTTTCACTTTTATAGGTTGTAGTTCATTTGTACTATTCTCTCCAAACTTGACATTTCTGTCTTTTGGAACATCAATGTCGACTTCTTTTTGGACATTGACATTTTTAGAATTTTGTGATATTCTGTTTATGTTTGGATCACTTGTCATAATTGCTGGATCTTTGTTTTGTTGATATAACTTGATGACGTGTTTTTTATCACTTTCTAGATATTTTATTTTCACCAAGAAGATTATTATTTTGTATCAGTATTTGTTTCTTCTCTGTAACTTCTTTTAATAATTGCTTAATATATGCATTTTCCATCTCTAGCATCTTGTTCTGAGTGGTCGCGTCCTTGAAATCAATCGGACATCCTTCATTGGTTTCTAACCTCTCGTGTTTACATGCTGCATTCTCTAAGCCGCCGGATCGAGTCAGACATGACTTATGGAAATTATTATAACATTTTCCACATTTTACATGCTCCTTCACCTTTCGGGTACAGTAAGCACATTTAATTTCACTATCTTCCCCTTCTTTCTGGGAACTCGCATCAGCGTCACTCTCACTAGCCGCCATATTTTTATGTGGGAGAACATTTTCTAATTTAGTCATTGTTTTAAATATTAATTGCTGAGCTTGTAAAAATAATGTAATTAATGCTATGTCTTTAGCGGTATTATTAATTTGTAAGATTTCCTTGTTCAATAAGTTTAATTGCAATTCTGTCGACTTAATTTCTTCAACGATTGGATGTAATTTAACATAATGAATGAATTTGTGTTGAGTTTGTTGGTTTCTCATTATTCCTAAATTTAATGTAAGAAGTCCATTTTCTATAGGTGTTACTTTGATTTGACTGAAGGTTTTTGAAAAGATGAGGAATAAGGTTATTACTATGAGTCTCTTAATTTTTATTTTTCCGTGGTCTTCCTCGTGGGCGTGCACCTGGAATTATACGTTTTCTTTTAACTCTTCTTTTATGATAAGTTCCTTTTGGTGTTTTAACTTTATTTTTAAATCACCTTCAACTTTTGTTTTAATGAATGGAGGATTTGTTTTCTTCCTTAACTGATCATTTTTAATGAATATCGTATCTTCAGGATCTAATGATTCAGGGTCAGAATGTTTGTCTTTTGTATTTTGACTACGTTTTGCTTTTTCATTATTTATTGTCTTCTGAACATTCTTGTACATTTGTTGTGAGCACTTAGCATGTTCTTCAACATAATTTGTTATTATTTTTTCTTCATTAATATCAAAATGTAGTGTTTGATTAAGATGTTCGAATAATAGTTCAAATGGTGTGTATTTAGTTTTACTATGTGGGGTATGATTATATCCCATTATTGCTAATTTCATTAGATTAGTTATATTTTCATGTGGTTTTTTCTGGTAAGACATCTAAGTTGATCTAGCAATGTAGAATGTAGTCGTTCTACTGGAGAGTTGGATGTTGTATTAAGCAATGTTATATAATGTAATTTTATCTTGTGTAGTTTACAAAAGTCTGCGATGGTATGATTTATAAATTCTGTTCCATCATCACAAATAGTTTCATTTGGTATTTTTGAGTCAATGGTATAGCTTGAGCATATTTCGAGAATGGATCCAAAAATGTTAAAAACATGTTGTTGATAAAGAAAATACCCATAGGTCTTGAAGGTGTGTGTGTAACTTCATATGATGGATTCTGTGGTTTTCGTTCATATTTGCATGTTTGACAAGTCTCGCTAGTATTTACATAGGTTTGTACATCTCTGGTCATGTTAGAGAAGGCAGTATTGTTTATTAGGTTGAATAATTACTTTTAGGGTTTTTGTAATCTCTTCTTCTGTTGCATTGGATTTCATTGTTACCTTATGTCGATTTTTATCAAATACTCTTTCATGAATAGTATAATTTGTATGATTATTAGTTGATTCCGTGATTATAATTTGGCGTTGATATTGGTTAATACATTTATTTGTATATGGAAGCTCTTGAATTGGATTTTCCTATGCTGAGTGTATTGTGTCTACATTATCGTCTTCTTGAGTAATTGATGATAAATCTTCATCTTGAGGTTCAAGTAATTTGGTTGGTGGGTTATCAATTAAATCTAAAGAACTAAGTATTTCGTCTAGACTTTCATCGTCAACTTCGGGTAGTTCTTCGTCTGCATTATTAAGTAATGATAAAAGATCATCTTCGAGTTTAGTTGTTTTAGATCTCGTTAATACATTAACTTCACACGAATTTTGATTGATTTTAATTCTTGAAAGGGCATCGGCTACATGATTAGACTTTCCTGATTTGTATCTGATAACATAGTCGTATCATTCTAAATGTAGTTTCCTTCTGATTAGTCTTGTATTTGTTGATTTTAAATTGCTAAGCCATTCCAGTGGTTTATGGTCAGTAAAATTTGTAAATTTGTTACCAAATAAATAATGTCTAAAATATTAGTAGTAATTCATTTTCTATTGTTGAATAATTTATTTCGGAAGGGTTTGATATTCTTAATGCATATGCTATTGCATATCCATCTTGTGAGAGTACTGCTCCTATTGCATAATTTGGAGCATCGGTTGTTAATTCAAAAGGTTTTTCAAAATTTGGATATGCTAAGATTGGTTCATTTAATAAAAGAGTTTTACAATGTTCAAAACATGAGATATATTACCTCTGTTCATTTTATTTTTTGATCTTTTTTTAAGCAATTAGTTGAAGGTTTAGTCAGTTTTGCAAAGTTTTTTATAAATCTCCGATAATAACCTAATAATCCAAGAAATGATTTTATTTCCTTGTGAGTTTTTGGTATTAGGAATTTTTTAATAGCTTTAATTTTATCTGGATTTGGTTTAATTCCTTCGGGGGTAACGATGTGCCCTAACAACATTCTTTCTTAAGAATTCTGATTTATCAAGTTGTATTTTCATTTCTAATTCTCTTTTCAAGTATATATGTTACACACTTTTGCACAATCAGCTGAAGAAAAGTAAAACTGTTTTCTAAAGAATACTGAATAGTGAACAGCTTTTTCTATGAATACATACTTTTTCAATGTTACTTTACAAGACAAAAAGTATATTTGTATTGTGTAAGGTTAATTGTTTAAAAAATTTACTACGAGCATTCAGAATACAGTTTTTATATTTATTATTCCTGCTTAATAAGTTCCGGAAACAAGACTCTCAAATTTTACCAAATTAATAACATTATGGCTAGTCTTTGAAAAAAAAAAGTTATATTTTAATTACTCACTGTTCTCTATTCTAGTGAAGGGTAATATGGCTTAGCCATATTCAATTAATTTCAGAATTTCTGCCTCGGTAGCTTCAGAATTCTGTGATCTTACTACATCGATCACAAGCTTACATAAAGACAAATTTTTAAACACTGTCTTCTTATGCTTGCCACAGACACTGTATCCATGGTCCATAGAATTACTTACTAGTGCTCTCATAGTGTTTGTCGTTAGTTGATGTATATCTTTTCTCCGTTTTCTGCTCAAAAAATTAACCAAAATGAAACAGAGTTAAAATTAATTATGCTTTGATATAACAAGGTGTCTTACATGTCTTGAAAAATCCTGGGTCTTCGTTTAATTTATTTTCAATAGCAGTTAATTCTTCAGTCTTCAGAGGCAAAAGTTGGCGGACCTCTTCAATAGCTTCAAGGTCTTCCTACGGCATTCCTGATTGTCGTTCCATTGTCAGTGTCAGTTTTGTGTCAATATCATCAACTTTTCGATAAATATAATTAATTGTTTTTAGGGTCAGTTTTTTAAACTCCAAAAATAGATTTTTTGTCATTTGAATCACTGTATGTGTGCACTTAGACATGCTGATCTAGATCTGCATTATGGTACAATGAATCAGAACCAGTGTGACGTAGTGAGATGCTGCTCTGTCAGAGTATCGTCGTTTAATATTAAATCTATAAAAAAACATGAATATGGTAATTATCATGTCCTAATAGAAGATGATCCGATTTTTACCATCATAATTTAAATTCAATTCCACAACCGAGCTGCTTGCTGATGAAGAAGGAGTGATGTTCAAACTCTTGGAGACAATAGTTTGTCTTCTTGGCAGCGAATTAATTTTTTTGACTTGAAGAATGTTTGAATGCGAACTGCGAAGGCTGTTGTGCTAGTTCAGGCAGTGAGGAAAGGGTTATATTACTGTCACCATCTTCATAACTCTCGCCTGACTCCATAATCCGTTCTCTCTTGATTCGTTTTTGTTTGCATGAGCACCTAATATCTGAGGTTTGCAAATTAAACAAAGATAATTCGCGCAATTTCAATTCGTTTTCATTTCCATCATATTTCCAGAAATTATAATAATTGATTGTTATTATTAGAAAAACAAATTACTAAACAATTCAAGAAACTATTTTGTAAATTAAGGAATAATTAATACCAACTACTAACACCTAAGAACTAAACAACAAAAAAATATGATACTAATAAAAACATTATTAAATTACAGGAGCTATTTGAAATGCATGCCATTTGCTTCTATGCATCTACGAAATTTTCTGTGTACCGAATTCACTGCCGCCCAGATTTGATGCTGATTATTTTCTATTCCATTCTAACCACAAGTTCTTCCATAAAAGCTCCTGTTATGTAAATGTTTTTAATAATATCTTTTATTTTTAATTTATTTTTAGTTGTTGGTATTAATTAATATTAAATTATTGTTATAATTTCTGGATATGTTATGTAAATAAAACCGAATTGAAATAGCGCGAATTATCTTGATTTCAATTGCAAGCCTCATATATTAGGTACACATACAAACAAAAAAAAAACGGTTCGTTTTAGCGAAAAGACTAAAGAGCCAATTTTTGTTTAGAATTGTTCAGGATATCTAAATTTATTAACTCAATTGCGAAGAACCATTGGCGTGCAACTTTTTTTATTATTTAAAATAATTAAAACGGTCTCACGAACGCCACTTGGAAAAACAAAAACAAGTTTATCACGCTATAAATTTGTTTTTAAGTGGCTATAATACCTACTAAGTTTGAAAGCAAAATCTAGAAAAGTTCTTTTAACAATGAGAAAGAAAAGATTTTTTTTCGCAATCATTCAAAACAAAGCGTTTTTGGAGATAAGTTTATATGAACTTTTCTTCTTATTTTTATCTGATGAATACGCTGTTAAAGTTTCTCCATTATAATTCGGACCACCCTGTATATTCAAACTAGCCTCAATGATCCGTGCTGCAGTGGTTCAGCAAGGCAGAATACAACGACGTAGTAATTCCGGAAAGTCTGAGATCTTAACCAAAGGCATCAGCGAGAAAAACAAATCGAGTTAGCCGTCGTGGACGAGAAAGTGCGATACTTACTGACATCCCAGTGAAAGACCAATTAGAGGAATAGAGAAATAAACGCCTGAATAAGAAAAACAAAAAGAGGGACTCAGTAAAACGAAGTGTTTTTGATTCTGGAAAAAAGAGAAGCAACTGAAAAAAATTATAGAAGCTAAGACCATAAAAGAAACAACCAATTCAGATCAGTAAAACTGATGAAGAAGAATGTTTTCGTTTAATTTGTCTCGAACCATTTTCCAATAGTGTGCCGAATGAAGAGTAGGTAAATGCAGATCCTGTGGTGGTTTGTCGCATGATGCGTGCAATGATAGACAACCACCTTATATTTGTCATAGTGATGGGAGTATTCGAGAACAAGAATCGAGAACTACTCGATTCTATAAAGTACTCGCTGTTCCGGAGAACTTCATTTCGAATACCTGTTCTCGTTTACGTCATAGAATTAATACTATTGTGTATTAATTCTATGGTGTATGTCAACTACTCGTATGTATTTATTAGTATTCTGTGGGTCGTAGTTCGCAGTCGCAGTCTACATCTGACTATAGTTATTTATACCGTGATCTGACACTGATCACAGAACAGGTTAGGACAAAACTCTTGTTACTTACTTTTCTATGGACATAACTGATTGTTAGACTATTCGAATTCGATTATTCGGAATTCGAACCACAGACGATATGCAATATGCAAAAATATTCGAGATTTGATATCAAATAAAAGACAGTTAGGTACAAAAACTCAATATAATATACTAAATAAATAAAAATTAAAACTATTTCTTTCTACAAATAAAAATAACATAATATAATAACAACTCAATAAATATTCTATAGAAGGAACAAATATGTAAACAGTGTTTGATCACAGAAAAAAATTAGTTAAATACGCTTCGACGTATATGCATTTAGAAAAATTATAGCATCCAAATTTTTTGGAGCCAGCCGATTTCGTCGAACATTTGTAAGTTGCCCCGCTTTGGAGAAAACTCTTTCAGAGTGCACTGAAGTTCCAGGAACGCACATGTATTTTAGGGCTAAATTATAAAATTCCGGAAAAGACAAATTTGTGTTTTACCCAAAATTCGAGCGGGTCCTAAGATCTTTCTAAATATGGGAGTTCTAAGTATTGTCTTAAACGAATTATTGCAGACGATTTGGGATTTGCATTGATTTGGACGTTGGCCATTTTGTGGTCCAAAGAATTCCATATAGGATCTTCCATTTCTAATCTCGACGTTGAAGGAGGCTCAGCTGTTGTGGATTCGTCTTGGCCCGTTTGATTAATCAAATGCGATATTTCCCGGAAATGTACTGTTCTGCATTTCTAAAGTTTGCGTCAAGTCCAAAAACCGCCTTCTAGAACCTTGGATCAAGAAATGTAGCTTAAGCAACAATCTTGTCTTGTTCTAGGCATCCTAGTCGGCGGCTTGTAAAGTTTAAAAGGCTCTGTTTTAGTAATCCTCCACATTCTGTTTGCACCTCAGTATTGCGAACTAAATGCTGAAGTCCTCGTATTAAAAGCCAACACCATAGAAATGGTCGGATAACTTTCTCCAGAGAGAATTACTGTTAGTCGATCAAATAATCGTAATAATGACACACAATCCTTCAAAATGTTCCATTCTTGTCCACTCAAGATTTCCCGTGGCCTAGATACGTATGTTACTGCGATTACTAGCGCATCTTTAATCGATAGTAACCTGTCTAACATTATAAAACAAGAATTCCACCTGGTCTGGACATCTTGCTTCACTTTCAATACGGGAAGTTCCATTTGTACCTGTCTCAGTCTTAGTTTTTCGGTCGAAAGGACTCTGTGTTTGAAGTGGCCCACAATATTCCTACATTTTTTTTAAAGCTCTAAAAGTTCGGGGTTTTTGTTCTTATTTTTACCTGTTTGGTTTATAGAATCTGGTATTTTGCCTGCTAGGGCGTCAAAAATAATAAGATGAGCGTATGAGCCACACATGGATGGTGATATTTCCTAAGATGCTCATTGATCGTATTTTTTATATTGGCTCCATTGTCCGAAACGATAGTGACTACTTTGTCGAAAATTTCCCATTTGTTTAAAATATTAGAGAGCTCCTTTCTTATAATCTCCCCGGTATGTGAGCCCATCAGTTCTTTAGTATTTAATACATAGGACAACAATTTGTTCTCAATAATAAAATGGCTTGTTACTGTTAAATATGACCTGTTGCTATCTGAGGCCCTAATGTCGGTTGTTACAGCTACATGCTGTTCTTTATCTAATATTTTTTTCAAGTGAGTAATACCACTTTCGTATGAATTATGTAATAAAGTTTCCGTTAAATGTTTTCGACTGGGTAGAATGAAGTTTTTGTAGTCTTCTAACGAACTCTTGAAAACCTGGATTTTCAACGACGCATAGTGGTTGATAGTCGACTGTTACCATAGTCACCAGTGCGTCGTCAATTTCTTTTCTGGTGCCTTCAGTCAGCTCTCCGTCAGCGGAGTGTGCACCGAATAATTTTAGTTGGCGCGGACGTTTTCTTGCTGGTGCTGATGGCATCGGAATCGTAAAATCTTCGCTATTTTTGCTATTTCTTGAAGAACACGTTAGCATTGAATTTGATATGGCACGTGAGGATGAAGCTGTCGAATTGTCAATTGCGCTTTCATCTGCAAGAAAGCAACATTCTTGTTCGAAAATAAACGCATTAGGTACTATTAATATTACCTTGATCTATTTCATTATCGGCATGAGCATCATGAGGTGGAGGATCATTTTTCTGAATCTGGTGAGGATGCATACGCTCCAAATGTTTCTTAAGGTTGGTTGTATTCCTATGAAACTTTAATACTTTCTTGCATATTGCACAAATAACTTCTTTTTCCGACTTTGTTTTGTAGAATTCCCACACGAAAGATATTTTAGTAGAACTCGGTCTCATTTTAAAACTTAGATTAACTAGTAAAGTAGACACAAATCTTAAAAACACCTCTGAATTCGCTTGTAAATGTGATTATAACAATCACAACGAGCTGTTTTACAATTGTAAATAAATAACTGTCCCGCCCAGTTAAACTTAACTAGTAAACTTAACTAGTGGTGTTTTCGATATGGAAACACACGACGCGTTTTAATGATCGAATGTCAAAGTTCTAATACCAGATTGGTGCGTTTGAAAGTTCGGCAGGTTTCGATTGTCTTCGCTAAACAAAACGCTAGTTGCGTTTTGTATCTCGAAATCACCATAAAACAGCAAGCTAATGACCAAGTAGCTGAGAATTTACGGTACCTACGAATTATTCAGAATACGACTATTGAAAACGAGGTGGCGCTAGGTTAGATATAAACAAAGAATAAGAATGTAGTAAGCAGGATAACAGAAAGCTTCAAGTACTCTGTTCTCACTTAAGTATTCGATTCCTGAAAGTTCTCGAGAACCAAGTATTCGATTCATAAAAGTATTCGATTCTGCCCATCACTAATTTGTCATAACTGCGAAAGTGAATGATTTTAAAACTTTTTCTTGAAATCTTTAGAATAAAAACATTTTGTATTAATATATGTTCTTAAAAATAATTTCATAGCTTATTTATGCTGAAATATATGGCGTGACAACCAACCCCAAGTAATGTGACATCTAGCCCGAACAAGGGGCAAGCTGTCACATTTGTGTAACATTTTTAAAAAATTGAAATTTTGCACTTTGCCTTATATACTTTATATACTTTAAATAGTATTTCCAAGGCATGAAACAAGGTAGTGATGCACTAAATACGCTACTAAAGTTTCATATTTAATTATAAAAAAATAATTTCTCAAAATTGTGACAACTAGCAACCACTAGAAGTACTTCTACTACTACTTCGTAGCGGAAAAGATGCAAATATGGGCTACCCATTCTATTATTGTTTGTCAAAAAGAAAATAAAACTCTAATTTCAATTCTAAAGGTACCTAACAATAACTACATTAGTTAGTTAAAATCTGTCAAAAGTGCACATTGATTGAAAGAATAAATAAATTTATTAGTTCGTCTATAATAAAAAAGTGCAATTTTGTGTTATTTGAATATTGACCCTAAATATGGGCTACCCCCAAAAATGTATAAATTTGTAAATAATTTGATAAATGTGTGAAAAATATATTTGAATTTCTAAAATAAAACAATACATCAAATTAAGAATAGGTCTACTATTTGCAAAAATCACACGCATATTCATCTTTTTCAGCCCCAGCGCACTCGACATGAGCCCACAAATTGCAGATGAGGCACTTCACCCATATTTCACCATGATTATCCTCTGCAAAAGGTGCATCGCAAAACATACAAGTTACGCCAGCTGTAGCTTGTGCAGACTGAGAATTAGGAAACACATTGTAATCGCTATCATTATCTTCGGGCACATAATCTTCCTCATCCTCACTGCGAGTACTAGAAGCATTATTTCCATTCTTTGTGGCTTTTGGAAGCTGCTTGCGCTTGGTTTTTTCTAAATCCTTTTTCTGTTCTTTTCTCTTTGCCTTTTACTGTCCCCTTTTGCTTATCTTTGACCTTACTGAGAGACTGGATCAACTCATTTTTATAAGATGAAGAAGTTATGACCGAACACTTACTTGGCTGATGCCCACGATTGGAAGTTTTTTCTTTAAAGAAGGCACAGGATAAATATCATATGGTGTTAGAAAAGGTGTTCGTGTTGACTCAGATGTGGAAGGAGTTGATAGATGGGACTTATTAAATAAGTTTCTTTTTACATCAGGCTGTAAGGAACGTTCTCTGAAAGGCCTGGCAGACATTTTATAAAAGCTTGTTGTAGGAATAGCAACAAGCTGTGTATTAGAACCAGATGAAGAAGTGAGAGAATTAGATGATGAGTTGTTGTGATTTGAGTGACAGTCAGGTATTTTGAGAGAATTTTTAGATTTATCGCATGTTGAAATGTTAGAATCACTAGCATCATCAGGTGCAGCTATCGACATTTTTTCTGCTTCAATTTCAGCAGTAATGTAGCTCGAAAGTCATTAACGGCAATCTCTCCAGTTTGGCATTCCAAATAAGCTCTTCCAAAGAGCTCTGACATATCAAATGCACCTAGTGGGCGATTATTATGGCGTAACCAGACCCTGATCTCGCAGTAGTAAGTCTTAAGAAATCCCATGATTGTTTTGTCCAATGGCTGGAGCTTATGTGTACAATGGGGAGGTAAAACAATTATAATCACATGGTTATCTCTAGCTAAATCTATTACTTCTATATTACGTGTATGGCTGTAATAGCCATCCAAAATAAGCAAGACTGGTGACTTTTCTGTGGGTTTCACTATGTCAATAAAATGTTGGAAACATTTGGTAAATAAATTACTTTGTATCCATCCACTTGGGTGTACTTCCATAACAGCATCTGGCGGAGCTCCTTTCAGCAGTTGCTGTTCATATTTTTGCCGGGGAAAATCATTATTGGTGGGAAGAATTGGCCAGCGACGCTCATCGATGCTACGAGGGTTATCAGTGAACCTCTTTCAGCAGAAGTTAATGATGCAATTTGTCGTTTACATTTTCGGCCTACAACCTGTGCAATTTTTTTTTTGTACAACTGTGAGACCTCTTTCATCAACATTGAAGATGCGTTCTGGAGGGTAAAACTTCTTGTCAAATTCTTCCTCTAGAACAATAAAAAAAATGATGCTACATTTTCCTTGTTGAAGCCTCTCGTGCGATCAAAAGATGTTCCCATTGGTCTTCGTACTGATAGCTCTTTATGGCTTTGCAGGAAAAGTCTAAGCCAGGCTCTATCCACCATATCACCTCCAAACAAGTGTTCGATGTGGTTCCTGGTAGCTAAGGTGTACGCCATTCTTCTTATGTCGTTTATTGTTAAACCATGAAATTTAGTTTCCATCTCCAAAATAAAACGATTTAACTCGTCCTCTAGATCATTTACTAAGACAGCTTTACGCCCTAGCTTTATTTGGGCAGCTTGAATTTGCTGGAGTTCAAGTTTTCTTGCAGAACGTTGCAATGTAGAACGTGGTACATTAAAAGTTTTTGCCGCTTTTAGTGTACCCCTTCAGTGCTACCTGACAGCTATTATCGCACGTTCTATATTTCCCTCACCCCATGTTTATTTATTTATTATAAATTGTTAACAGTTTACTACTGTGTCGCCATCTCCACTATAAAAGTTTAACTTTATCAGTTAACATTTGCAACTGTCAGATGTAGAAATCTGCGTCGAATATGTCAGAAACCTACCTAGCCCATATTACAATACTATATTTGCATTTGCATCCCTTCCTCCACCAATGACGAAGTGAACATACTACACATTCATGATTATAATATGCTCTCCATATTTTTCTGCTTAATTCAGACAATGGCCAGCTGTATAAGGTATAATCGTTTACATTTGCAACGAAAATGAGCAATCCAGATGAATTACATGGAATTTTGTACATGTCAAATTTTCAAATTTCAAATTCCTTTATTGATGTTAGTATACAAAGTATTCACATGTCATAAAATAGATTTAAAATTGCTTACATAAATTTTATAAAAATATGGGACAAACAATATATTATTTGTAAAATAATTAAAAAAATACAGTTTATACTTAGATTCTGTATGTTACAGCAATACACCTACTCCATTTGTACACTCTGGAAAAGTAAAATTGAGAATACATTGGTAATTAGAAGTTTTTTAAATTTATTTCTAAATGCTATGCAAGATAAGTCGATATAACAGGAAGGTAGTTTATTGAATAATTTAACAGCCAGAAAGTCTGCACCACTTTGGCATCTGGTCAATCTTTGATATATTGGAACCAATTTGTTCCTATTTCGGGTTGTATAATTATGGACCTCCCCATGTACGCGATACTTAGCTTTACTTTTATGCACCCATAATAGATTTTTAAGAATATACATTGATGGTAAGGTAAGTATCCCCATATTTGAGAAAATGCGTCTGCAGTCGTCCCTATAACTTAACGCACCCAGTATTCTTATCGCCCTTCGCTGTAATGCGAACAACCTTTTCATTTGGGGAGCATGGCCCCATGATAATATAGCATATGTGGCCACAGAGTGGAAGAGGCCAAAGTATGCTGTTCTTAAAGCGCTATCTGAGGAATAATTTGCCAGGCAACGGAGAGCATATTTTTTCTGCTGACGTTACTCCACCAAAGCGTACAATTTGCTTCCTATTTGTTAGGTAGACATTCAGAAGTTTTATACTCTTAGAACAAAATCCATATCTAGTAAGTTTACGCAATAGAATATTATGAGGGACACAATCAAATGCCTTGCTTAAGTCACAAAACAAAACACCACTAAACTCTAGGTTATTGAAGGAGTCGTGTATAAAAGCCACCAGGTCAAGGATTGCCATGACAGTGTTTTTGTTTTTCCTAAAACCAAACTGACAATTTGTGAAAAGATTATTCTGGTCAAAAATAATATTATTTGGATGGCCATACACTTTTCGAAATTTTTTAAGATTACAGGTAGTAGAGAGATAGGACGATAACTGTCTGGCTTGTCAGGGTCTCCCTTTTTATATATGGGTATTACTTGGGCAGTCTTACTTAAATCTGGAAATATACTTTCCTTGGTGCATCGTATAATTAGTTTCGTAAGGGGGCTGATAATAATGTTCTTAACAGATTTAATTATTCTGACATTTAGGCCAAAAATATCACGAGTTGGTTTATTTCTTAGGTTATCTGTAATATTAAATAAAAGATACAGGTGAGAAAGAGAAAGAAATTTCTGATGAAATTATATCATTTAGAATTCGAGCCGGATCATTATATGATGGAGGTATGTTCTTTACAGTGTGCAATATTTGTGAAGAAATTATTGAAATTTTCTGCTGCCACATTACTATTATAATCTAATTTTGATGGTCCTACGTTATTTTTTATAACTTGCCAAACTGCTTTAGTTGGATTCTGTGCTAAACTTACAAATTTATCATTAGCTTTGATTTTTGCTTCTTGTATTGTATGTCTATACCTTCTTTGAAAACTTTTAAGCTGTTGTTTAATTTTTGAATCATTAAATTGTCGAGATAATTCGCTTAGTAGATGTAGATGTTACCGCATTGATCTCAAGTTATTGTTAAACCAACTTATTTTGTATCCTTGATCGGATCTCACCCTACATGTTTTTTCCGGAAAGGACTGGATATATGCCTTTTGAAGATTTGCTAGAAATGTTTTGAGACAATGATCGACATGAATAGTTTCATCAGTCACAAAGCTCCAATCATACGAATAAATCAGATCAAAGAAATTCAACGTACCTTTCTGCGTCAAGAGCCGACACACGTTGATATTGCAATGCACTTTATTAGTGCCACTATTATTATTCAGTTTCAGTTCCTATCCAAAGTGATCTGATATGGCTATGTCAACAATGTTGGGTGTAAATGATTCGGTGTTGAAATTTATAAAAATGTTGTCCAGGCATGATTCAGATCGTGTATGGTCTCATATTGTTTGAATAAAACCATAGCTTCCTAAGATATCAGATAGGTGCAGAGCTTCCGGCTGGTTCGTATTAAAATGAACATTGAAATTCCCTGCCAAGATAATGTTTTTATTATTATATATTTTATTCAGAATATTTTCTAGGCTATTTAAAAAGTGAAAGTTTCCTGACGGGGGTCGATATATTGCTAAAACATACAAATTCATAGCACTAATAAATACTCCGCAACATTCAAAAGATTTTTCAATACAAAAACCATTCACATCATACTTTAATAGATTAAAATCTCCTTTAACGTATATAGCTGTGCCACCGCCAGTATGAGTTGGTCTTGAGTAGACATTTGCCTGTTTAAATGAGTCAATTTTCAATACACTAGCTTCTTCTGCCTTGAGCCAGTGTTCAGACTGACAGACAATGTTGAAAGTCTTTTCTTCTAAAAATGCTTCAAGTACTTGAACCTTATTCCGCACTGAGCGTGTATTTATGTGTAGTAAATGCATTTCTGTTGTTATAAACGAGTTCTGGCCTTTGTAGTCAGCGCTGTAGGTTCTGAAAATGGTCAACAACCACGTCTTTCGGCCAAACAGTTGCAGACATGTATTCATTTTTCTTTTCCAGCGGAACTGTCAATTTGAAAGAGCTGTATTTCTTGTATTTCACAGTTTTCATCTTTTCTCAAATACACTTATAGCTGAGATTTTGGCTCTTGAAATAATCTAAAATGGTTTTATCTTCTGTGTCAGGATCCATACCCGAAATAAACAAGGTCGCCAGTTTAGGGACCACTTTCAGAATAGACTCCGTTTCATTCAAACCTCTTACTTGTTCCGGACGTACTGATTTTGATCCATTTTAGCTTATATTATTTCGTTTTTGTTTATTCTTACTTTGGACCACTGTCCATTTATCTTTACAAACAATTGTGTGTTTATTTTTATTTGCTGAATTGACATTTATGATATCTTGATCATTATTTGGCTCACTGACATTTTGCTGTAATGTCATATCAACTGAATTCATAGTTATTAAGTTTGATGACGACATATGGCCTCCGGATTGTACCGTTGGTAAAGATCGATCGATCGGAGTTGTTGCTATCGTAGATATGGCATCTCTGTTCTCTGTTGCTATTATGTTTTTCTTATCGAATACATCTATTGACTGGTAACTTGGATAAAACTGTGTTTGGCCTCTTGTTCTTCGAAAATGGTGGATCTTGTTTCTTACCAGTGGCATTTTCACGTATTTTTTCTTCCAGGTAATTGACTTTTTCTTTCCACAATTGGATATTCTCACACAACAAGCGATTTTTGTCTTCCATTTCATGAATCACTTTATTTAGATAGGAAATTTCAGATTCCTTGTGAAGGTCATTGTTATTTTTAAATGCAGGTTGATGCTCAAAAGTGGCTGTTTTTTTCGCTGCTGCTTGTTTCAAACAGGAAGGATGAAAGTTTTCCAGACACTTAATACACTTTTCTGCTGATTATACACTTCTTTTGCAATAAGAACAAATGCTTTTTATATTATTTTCACTAATCTCAGATTCCGAGTTATTACGCCGTTGTTCAGTGGGCACCATATTGAATACCAAGAGTGTCATTTTTTTTACCAATAATCAAAATTCTGCCACTCATATCTTGTAAAATATTTTCTATTGAAATTTTCACACCATTTCTTAAGATAACACAATTATTTCTGTAGTCATTGCATTTGATGAACACTGTTTCACATGAATATAATTTATATTGTTTAAACTTTTGAAAATTATTTGCAGTGTTGTTCGTTGTGCTCCATGCGTAAAAAAACATCTTCACATTTAGAATATTTATGAAGAGAGATCCATAGCTCAAAGTGGAAGGTGTGAAGTAGGCAAATTGGAGAAAAATCAAAGTCGAACTTCCACAAAAGGTTATTCAATATTAAAAAGGGTTAAAACTTGTTTCGACCCTTCAGGTCATCATCAGCTAAAATAAAAAAAACGAGATAGATACAACAAACGAAGACAAAAGGTATAAAACAATTGAAAGTAAGTTGATAAAGATTATAATATAACAAAAAATATAACCTTAACTAATTAATAAAGCATATTGGAAAAATACAAAATTAAATTAAAAAAAATTAAGAGGCTAAAAAGCCTAGGTTGTACAAATTAAAAATTACATGTGGAAAATATGTTTGAAAAAGTAAAAGAGTAAAAAAACAAGACCGTGAAGCGGAATTGAATCAGGAATAAAGAGAAAACCAAATTGGAACTAGCATTTATAAGATATTGCCGGAAATGGAAAGAAACAAAATTTCTAGAAAAGAGAAAGAAGATAGATAAATCCGGTGTGAAGTTCAAATCAAATGTTGAAAAACAATTACAAGATTAAAATTGAAAGTAACTAGAACCGTAAAAAATTAAATCTGAAAAGACAAACACAAGAATAAATTATTTGAGGTTATGTTCCATGTAATTGTGTATCAATGTAAATAGAGGAGTAGATAGATCGATTCTGTTATTTCGACAATTTACATTGGGATCTGACACGGCCTTTTTGATCTCTACCGCTTCTAGAATGTTAAATTTTTACCTTTATGGCAATGATGAATGAGATTAACATCTACAGAGGGATCAAAATTGTGATGTGATTTTGGAATGGACTCTTGTGAGTGTTTGATATTAAATTATTAGCAATGTCTCAGCAGTATTCTTTGATTCTGGTGTTGATCTTTCTCCCTGATTGTCCGATGTAAATGGAAGAACAATTTGGACAACTAAGTTTATATATATTTATATCGATAGAAGGAACAAGGAACCGGCTCCTTATTCTTGACCAAGTTATTATATAAGTTGTTATCTGTTCTAAAACAGATCTTGATGTTATATTTGTTAGATATCCGAGAGACTTGGTCAGAAATATGGCCACAATATGTGATGGGGTTGGCTTGGGTCGTTTGGGTGGCGTAGCGAAAGGAATTGGACAAGGTTTGTGGATGTTCGAGTAGCTTGTATTATGCACAACACTTATTGCAGCTGTTCAAGACTGATACTTTATTACTATTATTATTGAAAACTACACAAAATGCGTTTTTACGAGACCATTTAGGCTACCATTGAGAGATAGTATCGCATCTTTCAAGTGTCAATTGTCACTCCTCGAATGAACGTCAAGGTGGTATCACACTATGGTCCTTAAGGCGGTGTCACTCTAGGGTGGTGTTACAGGAAGGAGGTATGGAAGGCTGAGGAGAAACAGAGGGTAAGTAATGAAAGCATTCTTATTGAAATGTTTCTGATAAATTTTGTGGATTAAATTTAAAGGAAAGCCATTGTTTGAAGCAATATGGAAAATAACGTTCTTCTCTCTCAAATGCAACTGGGGACATGGGAATGACAAATAGGCGATTGAAGAGATAGTTGAATGCTGCGAATTCATGAGATGGAGGGTGACAATAATCAAAGGGGATGACCGAATCTGTGCTGGTAGGTTTCCTATAAATCTCGAATTCTGAATGATTCCCTTTGTGGATAATTATCCGATTGTTATCCGACTCAATTTCAGATGTAAATTTAATGGCTGGTGGATAGAATTAATAAACACTAAGAAAGAATCAAGATCTGATTTTTGTAAAAGAGAAATAACGTCATCAAAATATCTACACCAGAATTTAATGTAGTGGAAAAGATTCAGATTTGATAAAATTTTGTTCTCTATAGAATTCATAAAGAGCTCAGCTAAAAGAGGAGAAAGACTGGAGCCCCTAGCTAAACCTTCATTTTGTGTATAGAATATGTTATCGAAAGAGAAGAAGTTTTGTTGGACAACAAGTTCAGAGAGAGTTAACAGATTCAGTGCATGGACTGTAGGAATAAGGCTGTCCAGAAGGAGAATCTTGAGGATCTTAATTAATACTCGGAAAAAGGTTGGCAATATCAAAGGAAACAAGAAAAGAATCTGGAGGGATAGGAAAGTTTTTCAATTTCGAAGTTAATTCCACCGAATTCTGAATGGTAAAATTGTTATTAAAAGGGATAGTTTTTCTAAAAGTGATGTTTGGCCATTTGGCAAGGTTAGAGACCGGGGAATTGGAGAAAAACTACTGGTCTAATTGGGCAGTCTGGTTTATGTATTTTTGGAAGACCATATAAACGAGGAATAGCAGGATTCATAGGTATGAGAGAGAAAGTATAGATGTTTTGAAAAAACGGAGAGTAATTATGCACTCTTTAATCGTCTCTTCCACTTTTGACATGAAAGAGGAAGTTGGATTCCTATTAATTGTGGAGAAGGTCCCTGATCTGAGAAATTGAGTGACTTTATTTCTATAATTTAATTTGTTGAGGATAACAATACAATTACCTTTGTCTGCTTTAGTAATGAGTAAATCTTCTCATTTAATATTAGATTGGAGTTACTTCAAGATTTTATATAAGTTTAGAACCAAATTTACCAGAAGTAACAGAACAGGAAGGTGACTTGGACAAAGGAAGAAGGAAAGAGGGAAAAATTTATGACGGATTTATTCGTAATGTCGGGATTAATTCTTGAAATGATATTCTCACAATATACTGTAGTCTTAAGAATCTCAGAGTAACTATTATTAGAATGTAGATTATATTTTAAGCCTTTAGAGAGAAGTAAAGTTTCATCTGTCGTAAGGTTAGAATTAGATAAGTTATATATCCTAGGATGGAATTTAAAATCTGTAAAAAGTGGTGTATTATTTATAAACAGGTTTTTTATATTAATCTTGTAATTGTCTTTCAACATTTGATTTGAAATTCACACCGGATTTATCTATCTTCTGTTTCTTTTCTAGAAATTTTGTTTCTTTTCATTTCCGGAAATATCTTATAAATGCTAGTTCAAAGTTGGTTTTCTCTTTTTTCCTGATCCAATTCCGCTTCACGGTCTTGGGTTTTTTACTTTTTTACTTTTTCAAACATTTCCCACATGTAATGTTTAAATTGTGCAACCAGGTTTTTAGCCTCTTAAAATTTAATTTAATTTTTTTTCCAATATGCTTTATTAATTAGGTAAGGCATCGTTTATACTTTTATACAATATAATTGGAAACATGTTGTACGTAGATATACCACCAAATGTAATCGAAGCAGGCATTTGTTTCAACGATCAACAATGTATAGCAATGAGAAAAATAACCGTGAACGATGGACAGATGCATGTATTCTGTACCGAAATTCCAGAGCGAGAAAATAATTTAAAAATTGGACTCATTTTCTACCCAAATAGAACATGGGGAGATTTCAAATATTTCATCTACCATCAGAAAAAACTACCAAAAGGAATATATCCGACTACGATGACGAAGAGGAATTATCAACCTCGTTTGATAGCAGCAGCAGGAGCGAAGAGAATCCCAAAATTAAATTAACACCAATATTAGATACTACCAATTCATCTATGATATCATATATAAATTTTTACATATATATAATGACGCTTATTATGTATATATTTTAAATCGAAAATAAAAATGAATGTAATTGATTTCTTATTCAATTAGAACGCAGTTTCCGAAACCGCCAAAAAAAAACACCATTGTATGATAAGTCTAATAAAATATATTGCTGGCGGAAAACATGTTGGTCCTCAGAGGAATTGAAATTAATCAACAGGTGAGACTTGCTGCAACAAAACAATATGTGTTGTTCCATTTACAACACCAACAACAACATCATTTAGGATGGACGATAAATTGCAAGAAACCATTAAAAATACTTTTGCACTTGTTATTGTTTTGCAGTCGTACTCTTAATGAAATTAGTTTTAAGGATTGTTCAAAAAAGGATTTTTTTGTAAATAAAGAATAAACATTCATGATATTTTTATTTTTCTATAATTATAAAACAATTAAACTCTGTGCAGGACTACTCTTCTACATGATTTATCTCCTCCTCTAGTAATCTTACGAAAACGTGTTGGATTATTAAAAACCTTTCCGTTTCATACTTCTTCACTGCTGGTGGAGGGGATGATGAAGCCCGATGAATATCTAAGTCCATGAATTTTTTCTAAAGAACAAACTCCACGTCTTTCTTCTTTGCTGAGAGCAGAGAACGCTTTGTGTGGCAGCAGGGAAAAAATGACTACATTGCTCTCCAATTCTTATGCTAATTTCTTTGGGTTGGAATTGTTGCTCAACTTTGAAGCCTTGGATGTCTACGAAAGCTACTCTCATGATGACAACCAAACTCAAACGTTCCAAGATGTGTGCAGACTAATAGGTGCGAACAAGACCAGAACGACCCCTTTAGATCCTCAATCGGACGGAATGGTGGAGAGGATGAACCGAACCATGGGCAAGCACCTCTCTAAGGTTGTCTCAGAACATCAGCGAGATTGGGACCAGTACATCCTGCCAGTTTAATGTTGGGGCGTGAGTTACGCCTACCCTGTGACCTGGAATTTGGCCGTAGAACTACGGTGGACAGTATCGCAGGAGAAGGATATGTCGACCGATTGAGAGCCAGAATGGATAAAGTCCATGAGTTAGCCAGACAGAACATCCAGCTTGCCAGTGATCGAATGAAGCACCACTACAATATTCGATCAGCTGATGGAGTCTTCAACGTGGGGGACCTTATACAGCTGTATAATCCCCAACGACGTCGAGGCCTTTGTTCCAAATTTCAAAAGCAATGGGAAGGGCCATATGAAATTATGAAGAGGATAAATGACGTCATCTATCGTATCCGAAAGTTACCAAGGGGAAAACCTAGAGTGGTGCACATAAACCGACTCGCACCATATGCTGGATCGAACAACCAGGAGGAAGCACGAATGGCTCTTCAAGAAAATAACGTTGAGGAGCGAAATGTCAGTTTCAACGACTTCATGTCCAACTACGCAGATCGGAAGAAGGTCAGACTCGGTGTGACAGTTGAGGTTCAACAAGACCTTTTCAAACTACCAGCCGACGTTTCTATTGCCCATTGTGTAGCGGAGGATCTACGTATGGGCCGAGGAATTGCCCTGGTGTTTAAAAAGAAGTTTAGAAGATTGGATGAATTGTCAGCCCAACGACCAAGAGTAGGAAAATTTCTGCGACTAGCAGATGGTAATCGGAACCTCTTCTATTTGGTTACGAAGAAGATGTCTAGAGAAAAACCCACTTACAAGGACATCTGGCATGCACTGAAGAGCCTAAGGAATGAAGTCAGGAATTATGACATCAAGAAGTTGGGTCTTCCGAAAATAGGCTGCGGGTTGGACGGGCTAGATTGGAAGATTGTAAGGAGCATGATCGAATACATCTTCTAGGACGCTGGCGTGTGTTGCGTCAATCCAAAAGGAGTGCGCTCGGGAAAGACGGCCACAGTAAAACTAATTTCTAAAAATGTTTCTACTATCATTTCAAGAAAAAATGTGAAATAGTGACGCATGCGTTGTTCTCTGCTTCACTCCAATAGTTCCTAATAACAGTGAGATAAAAAAACATTTTTCATATCATACATTTTATTACATAGGTATCAAAAATCTATTTGGGTTGGAATTGTCGCTCAACTTTGAAGCCTTGGATGTCTATGAACGCTACTCTCATGATGACAGCCAAACTCAAACTGATGATTCAAACAACTCAATTCCACTTTTTAATAATTTCACTGAGAGGTAAATGCTCGATGATGCTACTATCATGGACTGTAATCCAAAAAGCTCGAACGTTGCCTTGTGATGCTTCAATTTCCAGTTTGAAATCTACGGTGGAACTTTTAACATTTTCGTCTCGTCTGGAGCAATCGATAACAAACAGGATTTGTAGCAAATTCAGCATATCCCAGGAGCGGATTATGCTGAGAGGAATTCTTGTAACTATATCCGAATTGCGTATAATTGAAGTAGGCTTGAGGAAAGTCACCTTTGTCGAAGGTCAAATGCATATTTTCCTTTCTCCGTTGAGAGTTAACGTGATATTTGTTACATTCACATGATTGAAGTGTGTAGTATCGTTGTTAACTTTACTGTAATCATGATTTTCGAACGAAGAAGTTTTCACTGCCCATATTTCATTGGTGGCTCCAGCTGTGAGAGCAGGCAACATATGTAGTTCCCATTTTATGAAAGGAATCAGGATTGGTGTATCGGCTTTGATTGCTTTCAAAAGTTGTAGTTTAATTTCATTGTTTGGATACAACCTTTTCACTTTGGGTTCTACATTCTACAATTTCCAATTGTATTTCAGTAGTCACAGCAGTCGCACCAGCCGGTTCGGTGATTTTGAAGCAATTATTATCATTTCCAGCTCTCACCAAACGAATGGAATGTTTGCCATAGGAGACATACTCATAGTCGTTGAAAATGTTCAACAAATGCTTCATTAGAATAAACAGACTTAATGTCAAAGTAGTTGTATTGAGGACATCAGCATTATTGGGATAGGTCCAACCAGCTATAGTCAAGTGCTTTGAATCTTCGGCACTGTATCACAAACATCCTTTGATGGTGCTAACAGTTCCAACGTCACGTACAGATTTCAATTCTTTACCATTTTGATCATAACTGATGGATTGAAACATATATGCACCAGCATTATTGACAAAAGCGACTGGTCCATTTCCTTTAGTTCTGTTGATGTTACCGCTGACATGTAGAATACTTTCGTACAGAGCATCGAAAGCATCAGACTGATTGATTTGGATTTCAATGACATCATTGTTGCGAAAAGACTTGACGTACGGCTAGTACGTTCTCCATTCTACTTTTTGTATAGATTCTTCCATGGTGGGCTTTCGAAAGAAGTTGAATACTTAGGATGTTAACATGATAAACGATATACTTGAGAAATTTAATATTCTGCACACTAAGTTGGCGATGAGCGTTGTTGTTGTTGAAGGTCTTCTGGAAGACTGGAGCAGTGGAAACGGATCAGCAGCTTTTACAAACGCTTAGAACTATTTTCTTTGTTTCTTTAGCTCCAATCGAATTATGATTTCTTCTCAGGTTGATCGAAACATGATGAACATTCTTTTCCAAAATCTTAGGTGAGAAACCCAAAATGTTTGACAAACTATTGTAACGGGGATTTATATTAAAACTGGGTTCGATTTATTTTCACTTATTTATTTACACCAATAACTACCCGTCTATATACACTATATTTCTTGGACTCTTAGGACTTTCTACTGTCTATGTGTTCTATCACTAACTGTCACTGACCGTGCTTTATGACAAACTAAAACTAGTCATTGCCATCAACCTTATATATATCTAACCTAAAAATCTCTAGATGGTTCCAGTGTTGTTTTCGTTGTTTCTGGAGGTTATTTCTCAATATATGGCTTCGAGAATAGACCAGGACTTATTCTCGTTGCCTCTGATGTCTCCCGTGATTTCTGGAATGTTTGTAAGTGTGTATAGTTCATTTGTGAGTGTAGTTTATTATTCGGGTAAGTTTTCACGTTACACTGCCCCCTCCTTAGCATCTGATCGTCCCGATCAGAATTATCCTTGGTAGTACCTTGCTGTTCTATGGCGGAATCTGCACTTGGTTCCTGCCAGGCAAAAACCCTTGTTGAAAAAGTAATAGTCTATCGTCTTTCCCGAGCGCACTCCTTTTGGATTGAAGCAACACACGCCAGCGTCCTAGAAGATGTATTCGATCATGCTCCTTACAATCTTCCAATCTAGCCCGTCCAACCCGCAGCCTATTTTCGGAAGACCCAACTTCTTGATGTCATAATTCCTGACTTCATTCCTTAGGCTCTTCAGTGCATGCCAGATGTCCTTGTAAGTGGGTTTTTCTCTAGACATCTTCTTCGTAACCAAATAGAAGAGGTTCCGATTACCATCTGCTAGTCGCAGAAATTTTCCTACTCTTGGTCGTTGGGCTGACAATTCATCCAATCTTCTAAACTTCTTTTTAAACACCAGGGCAATTCCTCGGCCCATACGTAGATCCTCCGCTACACAATGGGCAATAGAAACGTCGGCTGGTAGTTTGAAAAGGTCTTGTTGAACCTCAACTGTCACACCGAGTCTGACCTTCTTCCGATCTGCGTAGTTGGACATGAAGTCGTTGAAACTGACATTTCGCTCCTCAACGTTATTTTCTTGAAGAGCCATTCGTGCTTCCTCCTGGTTGTTCGATCCAGCATATGGTGCGAGTCGGTTTATGTGCACCACTCTAGGTTTTCCCCTTGGTAACTTTCGGATACGATAGATGACGTCATTTATCCTCTTCATAATTTCATATGGCCCTTCCCATTGCTTTTGAAATTTGGAACAAAGGCCTCGACGTCGTTGGGGATTATACAGCTGTATAAGGCCCCCACGTTGAAGACTCCATCAGCTGATCGAATATTGTAGTGGTGCTTCATTAGATCACTGGCAAGCTGGATGTTCTGTCTGGCTAACTCATGGACTTTATCCATTCTGGCTCTCAATCGGTCGACATATCCTTCTCCTGCGATACTGTCCACCGTAGTTCTACGGCCAAATTCCAGGTCACAGGGTAGGCGTAACTCACGCCCCAACATTAAACTGGCAGGATGTACTAGTCCCAATCTCGCTGATGTTCTGAGACAACCTTAGAGAGGTGCTTGCCCATGGTTCGGTTCATCCTCTCCACCATTCCGTCCGATTGAGGATCTAAAGGGGTCGTTCTGGTCTTGTTCGCACCTATTAGTCTGCACACATCTTGGAACAGGGCTGACTCGAAGTTTCTTCCTTGGTCCGAATGTATTTCAAGAGGAACGCCAAAACGTGAAAAGAATTCTTTCACCAACACCTCGGCGACGGTCGATGCTTCCTGGTTAGGAATTGCGTACGCCTCTGTCCACTTTGTGAAGTAATCCATAGCTACCAGGATATACTTATTCCCATTGTCCGTTTCAGGAAATGGCCCCGCAATATCCACAGCAACTCCCTCCTTGGGACTCCCATCGTTATACTGCCTCACAGGTGCCCGCTTTCTGCCAATTGGTCCATTGCTGGCTGCACACACTTCACACTTACGGCACCACTGTCTCACATCTTCTTTGCAATTCACCCAATAGCATCGCTCTCGAACCTTCTGCAGAGTCTTAGTGATACCAAAATGCCCACCCGAGGCTCCATCATGTAGCTGACGTAGTACCTCCGGCACTTTGTTCCGTGGCACAACTAGTTGTAGTCTGGATTCAGTGCCATCTTCATACTCAAAGGTTCTATACAGCAGATCATCTCTTAACACAAGAGAGTCCCATTGGCTTCAATATGCTTTCACTTCAGGGCTTCGTAAGCTTATATCCTGCCAAGACGGACTCTCCTTACGGCGCATCCACTCCAAGACCACTCTCAAACATGGGTCATTCTCTTGGGCCAGTTTCATTTGTTCGGGCTGCCACTCCTCATTCTCTACGGTTGTTCGTCGTATAGGGCAAAGCTTCCCTTCCATCTTCGAGCAGTGGGTGCAGTTATAGTTGCACGGTCTTCTGGATAAGGCATCTGCGTTTCCATGAACTTTTCCTGCCCTGTGCTCGATGTCATAGTCATATTCCTGAAGACGTTCTAACCATCTTGCCACTTGTCCTTCAGGATTACGGAATTGCAGGAACCACTTCAACGCTGCATGGTCAGTTCTAACTAGAAACCGGCGAACATACAAATACTTATGAAAGTGTTTGCAGGCTTTCACTACTCCCAATAGTTCCCTTCTGGTAACGCAGTAATTCCTCTCCGATTTTGACAAAACTTTGCTGAAGTTGGCAATCACTTTCTCCTGCCCGTCTTGAATCTGCGAGAGGACAGCACCAATGTCTGTATTACTGGAATCTGTGTCCAACACGAATTTTCCGTCATGCCTCGGATAGCCCAAAATTGGTGCGCTGATAAGAGCTTCATGCAGTTCGAAAGCTCTCTGACAGTTTAGTTAGAGGCATAGCGATGTTGGCAAAACCTTTCACAAACCGTCGGTAGTAGGTACACAAGCCCAGAAAACTTCTAATCTCATGCTTGTTCTTGGAAATAGGCCATTCCTTAATGGCTGTTATCTTTTCTGGATCTGCCGTGACGCCTTCCCCAGATACGATGTGACCCAGATATCTTACTTCACGTCGGAACAGATAACATTTTTCAGGACTCAGCTTCAGGTTGGCCTCACGTAATCGTTGGAAAACTTCTCTTAAATTCTTCGAGTGTTCCTCAAATGATTTACCTACCACGATTACGTCATCCAAATACACTAGGCAGGTTTGCCATGTCAGTCCTCTCAAAACTGCTTCCATGAGCCTCTCAAATGTAGCGGGAGCATTGCATAGTCCAAACGACATCACAGTGAATTGCCAGAGCCCTGATCCTATCGAGAAAGCAGTCTTCTCTCGATCTGCGGAATCCATTCCAACTTGCCAGTATCCACTTTTCAGATCTAGGGTGGAAAACCACCGTGACCCAGATAGAGTATCTAGGGTGTCATCTATTCTGGGTAACGGATAACTATCCTTCTTAGTGACTGAATTCAGTAGTCGGTAATCTACACAGAATCTTGTAGAACCATCCTTTTCCTTCACGAGCACTACTGGCGAGGTCCATGGACTATTTGATGGCTCAATGACTCCTTGTTTGCTCATTTCTTGAATCATTTTTTCGGCTTCGTCTCTTTTGGCCAATGGAAGTCTTCTTGGCTGAGCGTTCCCCGTGTTTATCTTGTGAGTCACTATACTTGTTTTACCTTTGTATTCTTCTTCCATAGCAAATACGTCCTGGAATTCCACAAGCATATCTCTCACTTTTCGTAATTGTTTCTCGTCTAAGTCCTGGACAGTCTTGATGACCACATCAATCAGCTCTTTAGAATATCTGATCCTGGATGGTTTACTAATCGTTCTTACAGAGCATATCGCTGATACAGGAACACAATTTCCAACTATACTTCCCTTGCTCAACTTGATGGGGCTCTGCTTTAGATTCATTACTCTGACAGTAACGACATCTCCTACTCGAACAAGAGCTTTAGCTGTCAGAAATTCCTTATTATTAATTTCTTCTACCAGTCTCAGACTTCCAGGTTTGCAATTTCCGTCCGGGTTGGTCATCAATATTTTTTCACTATAGCCGGGTATTATTACGTCACTAGTCGTTATTAATCGGACACATTCGTTATCCTCGTGAAAGGGCAGTTATTCATTGTCGACCTTCAAGACACCATTTTTGACATCCAACACAGCCCCAAGCTTCTTCAAAAGGTCCATTCCCAAAATAAACTGGTCAGATATGTCAGCGATTAAAACTCTGTGCTTGGTGGTGATCTTGCCAATGCTGATGGTCATTCTCGCTTCACCATGTCTTCTTATTTTCTCTCCAGTCGCTGTTCTGAGTTGGACCTTTGTTGGCAGTATCCGGGAAAAATCTGTGATGAGCTCTGGCCTGGCTATTGTTCTTGTTGCATCGGTGTCTATTAGGAGTGTTCTGTCTTCTCCATTGACTCGACCATCGATGTATAAGCTCAAGGCTCCGCCAGAAGATGACACATTGACCGTAATTACTGGGGTACTATTTCTGCAGGTCGACGATTGCCCCCTCATCTCGACCCATTCTAGTTTTCCGACTGTGCAACCTTCTTCTTACAACTGCGGCGTACGTGTCCTAGCTCGCCACATTTCCAACACCTTGGCTCTCTCTTCTTTGATTGCGCTCCCGTCACTAGCTTCCTTATCATATCTAACAGGGACTCTCTGTTGGATTGGTCTTCTTCCTCGATTGCTCTAACACGGTTCCCTCGGGAAGTTTGGCTAGCGGCTTCATGCTCTAAAGCAATAGCTAGTGCTTCCTCTAGCAATTTGGTCTGGCCAGCTTCAACGCCTTCTGCAGCTCGCTCTCCCTCAATCCATTTACAAATGTGTCCACCGCAATTTCATCAAGGAAGCTATCGGCAGCTGTAGGAGATGCTAGCCGTACAATACGAGCTACTTCCCCCTCAAATTCTTGCAGACTCTTATTTGCATGTTGCACCCGAGATCGTAATTGTGCTTTGTATACTTGCTGAAGATGACTGTCTCCATACCGATTCTCCAATTTAGAAAGCAAGACATGGTAGTTTGCTTGGCCAGCTGGAATAGACCTAAGGATGTCTGCTGCATCACCTCGTAAAGCAGCGGTTAACGAAACAGCTTTCTGCTCTTCGGTCCACTGGTTAGCCATTGCCACTGCTTCAAATTGCCTTCGATAGGTTGACCAAGAGCACTTTCCATCAAAATTTGGTAGCTTAACTATCATACTACCAGCGGCTAAGTCCCCTATATTTTCGCTTTTGAAGGTCTGGCTCGCATTTTCATCTTTTTGTACAATGCAGTGACCATTCTCAACTGTCATTTCCAATGTCTTGATTTTCTTTTGCAGTAGCTCCATGTTCTTTTCTGTAGTGACAAATTTTTCGTCAACTGCTCTTGAAATTTCTTCAAATCTTTTGTCAGTTTTACTGGAAATATCTTTAATTTTATCTTGAAGAGTTTTAGAAACTTCTTCAAACTTGTTTGAAACTTCATCGAATTTCACTCCAAATGTCCTGGTTACTTCCTCGAATCTTTCGTTATTATTTCTAGAAATTTCTTCAAATTTCTCATTATTATTTCTAGAAATGTCTTCAAACTTTTTCGAGACTTCATCGAATTGTACACCAAATGTTCTGGTTACTTCATCGAATTTTTCATTATTATTTCTAGAAATTTATTCCTTCATCTCTTTCAGTAACAGTTCTTCCGGAGAGTGGAACTCGAACATATCAGGATCGTCTCCAATTTCAATCAGAATGTCCCTTAACCGTTTCTGGAGGGTCGCTTTATTACCGGAATCATCACAATCCCGCTCCACCAACTGTTCTTTTAGTTGTTTCACGGTTAACTGCACTAATTTAATTTTTAATTGTCTTTATTAACTCAATTAGTCAATACAGTTTTAAAGTCTTTGACACGAAAACGAACAAAATTCTTCACACAAACACGAGAAAAAGTCTTCACACTCACACGAAAACAAACGAAAAGTCTTCTCACGAAAACGAACTAAAGAGTCTTAAACTTAAACTTAAATCTAACAAAAGTCTCAAAACCACTCAAATCTGCACAAAAAGGCAGTCTCTTAAAGTCTGTCCAATTTTAGGATCATTCACTGATTCCACACTGACACCAATGTAACGGGGATTTATATTAAAACTGGGTTCGATTTATTTTCACTTATTTACACCAATAACTACCCGTCTATATACACATTTATATTCACACTATATTTCTTGGACTATAACGACTTTCTACTGTCTATGTGTTCTATCACTAACTGTCACTGACCGTGCTTTATGACAAACTAAAACTAGTCATTGCCATCAACCTTATATATATCTAACCTAAAAATCTCTAGATGGTTCCAGTGTAGTTTTCGTTGTTTCTGGAGGTTATTTCTCAATATATGGCTTCGAGAATAGACTAGTACTTATTCTGGTTGCCTCTGATATCTCCCGTGATTTCCGAAATGTTTGTAAGTGTGTATAGTTCATTTTGAGTGTAGTTTATTATTCGGGTAAGTCTTCACGTTACACTATTGTACTGCGTGAAATCGATTGCATATAATTTGGAAAATATTTCGCTTTTCAAAGTATTATTGTTAGGTTTGAGATAGAAAATATCTTCTTTTTCCATCGCAGTTGTAATGGTTTTTCGAAGAAACTTTTCAATATCTTCAATTTCATATCCTCCAGTTGGAATGTTGATACTTTGTTCTTCTCTTTGTTATCGTTTTAGAAATAGTAAAACTTTGTTCCCTCATCGATGTTGGGTATGTTGTACGAATGGAAACTTAGTAATGCTAACCCATATTCAGTAAGCGGGTCCAATTGAAGCAGAGGTGAGAAATCTATAGGGAGTGTTGGAGAACGACTCTTCAACGTCAATATGATAGACATGACTGATGTTGGAAAGTATGGTGGATATTATTAAATAGTCTCAAATTAAAACATTTATTCCAACTCAAATTCTAAACATAATTGTCCACAGTTAACTTGATTATATTTCTGATAAACATCGTAATTATAGATGATCTTGACGTTGCTGCCAAAATATTCAGCTAATTCTCTAGGTGGTTTCAAATTCCCATAACTATTAAAGTAGTGTTCGGTGTTGCCAACTTTTCTATATGCTACCCAATGTGTACCTGGATTGATGAAGGTATTCAAATTCACTACTGCACATTCACGATGTCGAGGACGCGAAGGAAGAGTGTCTCGCATGAAAACACCACGAAAATATGGTATTTTCAACTTTTTTGCAAACTTGACAATTTATCCACCATATAATTCTGTATTGGGTAGCTGGTTTAGTAGTTTTTTTGGTTCTTTTTCTTCAAGTACAATCCTCTTCATTCGTTTTTTTTTCTTCAAGAACAAACCGTATCCTTTGCGTGTTTTACGTAGATATATACCAGACCCCAAATGCTCCATAGCTTGGTTGTGACGCTTATCTTCCTCTAGTTTTTTCTTTGCATTTTTTGCATCGATAACAGTCTTTGCAATGGCGCCTGCTCCTCCAACCAACGATCCCAAAGCTGAGAGTCCTGCAAATAGTGGAATCAACGGTAGAAATCCAACACTTGTTGCTGTCGTAGAAGGTATAGGTATTATTCTCGGTGTTCGTATTCTCTTTCGTCCTCCAACTTTTTTTATTGCAATTCGACTGGACGTAAAGCTGCCACAGATGACTTATTCAAACCCCCACCATCATGATGATCATTGTTGTTTTTTTCAAAGCAGTATTTTTTTCACAATATGGGAAAATGGACATTGTTGTTGCTGTATTCCCATGCCAAGTTTACGCTTCAACTTCATGCCAATGGTGACTGCCCAAGCAGCAACTTTTTGACTAAATTTTGCGTCTTTCGCTTTCACTTGTTCTCAAGCTCTATCTTCCAACACTTGATCAGCCTTATGACGTTCTTCCAAAGAGTTGCGTTGCGAGTATGCTATATCGTGTTCCTTGCTAGCCTCATCCAACAGATTAATACCTCTGTCTCCACGTTCTAGACGCTTTTTCAGTCTGGTACCTGGTCCACAATACGAATAGCCTGGCAGATGAAGTTCAAATAGCAGCTTATTGAAGAGCGTATTAAGCACACCTTTACCCTGATATATCAACATTGACAATGATGTTAATATTGAAAAACATCTACATTTATAAAAACATAAAACACTTGATGAATTGGTTCACATCATGAGAGTCATTTAATAGAAAAGGACCTTACCAATCGAAAACTTGGACTATTTGAATGATGGTGGAAAAACAAATGCAGCATTATCATTGATGCTTCATCCCAATGCAGCTAAATTTGAGAACGTGTACGTAGATTCAAAGTCGTTGTACCAACCAAAGTATCAATTGCTCGAAGAAGTACTGAGAAAAGTCAAAGACGTCACCTATTTTCCCTTCAAAGACAATGACGAAAACATAAGCCCCAACGAAGCAAAACCAAATTCCATCTTTATTTTTGATGATATTGCTTGCGATTCACAACAGAAAATTCAAGAATATTATTCCATGTGCCGACATCCAGGTATTGATGCCATTTACATTGGACGTACAGTAAGGCGCCGAAACAAATGTTGCGTGATAATTGCAATCTGATGGTTTTGTTCAAGCAAGATGAAATAAATGTGAAGCATGCATATGATGAACATGTTTCACCAGACATCTCATTCAATGAGTTCAAGCAAATGTGTGCAGATTGTTGGAGCGAAAAATATTGAACGATGGTTATTGTAAAGGATTTTGATCTAAATGCAGGCCGATATCAAGGTTTCGACAAGTTTATAAAACCATGAGTCTTAGACAACGATGGGTACTTATCAACATGAAACCGTTCAGCAAAGAGGTCAATGTTGTTGGCAAAAATAAAATCAATGAAATTTCAAAGACCATAAGAAAGAAATATTTAGCTTCGAAGTTAGGTAAGTCAGAGCATGATGGAACATTTCAAAAAATTTTCAAACCCATATCTGAACCTCTGAAAAAAATGGTTATGAATAAATCTTCGTCATCTAATGTTATTAAGAATGAAACACCCCCTCCACCACCACCACTACTACTACCGCTAAAAAAGGAACAAGAAGCACCAAGACAATTTCAAAAACTCGAAAATGTTGCTAGTATCGGCAGGCTTTTTGAAAGCAGCGATAATGATGATGAAGAACCGACTTTTGCAGAAGATGCAATTGATCCCACAGTAATCAGAAAATATATTGAGCAATACCCCGAAATGAGTCATAAATACTTGGCAGAATATTGGTCAGATAATGAAAAAATTAACAAATTTTTTGGTCCCTAATACGAAGATATTGATTCAAAATGCTTGGACGCAAAGAAATTAATTTTGATCGTCGAACTGGCTACATCAATATTGCTGGAATTCAAGTGAGAGGAACCCCCGGGCTATATTAATTATTATTCTACGATAAACCTGAAAATTATAATGCTGAAGATTTGAATGGATATAAACAAATCTTAGATTTATCCGATGTTCATAAGAATGTTAGTGGAAAATTGAGAAGCAGCACAAGATACAAATATAGGGCAATCATTAAGCCTGTGTTTCAGCAACAACGACGTGGAACCACAGGATCCAATTTTAAAAGTTGCAGAGATTCTATGATAATTTACAATACCAAACCTGTGGATTACATTTATTGGGATGATACGAATGGATTGTGTGAACGTTTGCGATTATTGTTGGCATCAAAAAATGCTGGAAACACTTCCCACGACAATGAGATTGTGGCCATCATCAATGAATTAAAGGAAGCTAACATTATACAATAGATTTTTACATTACATAATTTTCTTTTTTATTTCAACATATCATATAAGCTAACAGATACCAATCATTACAAAGATGACGCTGGACAAGTCCGGACGTAGTACGAAAGCTGTTGGTACTTGCAGATGATGGTTTAGCACATACTCCTGAAGGTAATATCGATTTTGGTAATTTGAATTTGTGTAATGTCAAAGAGCCGATTTTGGAAAACTATGCGGCAAACAAGGAATACGTAGATGCATCCACTGATGCAGTAGCATTTGAGCTTGACATACAATTGGTGGATTTCAAGACAAAAGTACGTGATTTGTAAAAAGAAATAATAGCATTAACAAATAAAAAAGATCAAAATACAATACAAATTAATGATTCAATACAGGCATTAAAGTCTGAAATATCTGGAAAACTTGAATTTGAGGATAAATTGAGGAAAAGTGAGACTCAAGAATTTGGTAAAGTGATTGCGTCCCTTAAAACAATCCTAATCCAAAATTATACTGAACATACCAAGAAAATTGATTCACTGAAATCAGCCATCAAAAAAAACGATACCTTAACCAAAAACATTGAAAAAGAATTCAAACAATATTGCTCTACCACCGCACCAAAAATTATCCGAGTTGACGATCAATAAACTTTGATAATGATATACATCAACGTATCCCATCATTATGCACAGTCATGGCTACAAAGGAAAAGATTCAAGTTGTTAATGAGCTACATAAGCCTGCTAGTAAAAATTATCCTAGACGATGTACAATAATCAAAGGTTCAGATGATTTATGGCAAAAAGGTTTCACCCCCAATTGGACCACAGAGCTATTCAAAATTACACAATTAAAAATTACAAATCCCATCACATATTTACTCGAAGATATGCATGGTCAACCAATCAGCGGTGCTTTCTATGAGGAGGAATTGCAGAAAACCAAGAATCCTGTCATTTATCTTGTGGAAAAGGTACTTAGAAGAAAAGGAAACAAAATGTATGTTAAATGGTTGGGACTGAATTACAAACACAACAGCTGGATCGAAAACACCAATATAGTATGATAATGTTGATGATGTCATATGATTTTACACAAGACCAAAAATACTACTTGTACCATCATCATTCCTGAACAATCTATAGTCTCTTACAAGTCGTTGTGTTGCGCGCAAAGTTAAAAATGTTGTGTGACAGTGAATTTGAAAATAGCAGCAGCTCCGAAATGTACGATGAAAGTGATGATTATGTGCAAACTCTCAAAGTCGTCGATGAAATCTTGAACAAAAAGAAACATCTTGATGGTGATGTCCAACAACACGAAATTCAAAATATGACTTATGATGTTGAAAATATATTATGCCAGTACGGAGCGAGCGCCCAAACTGAGAATCCTGGGGTTCAACAACTATGAAATTCGTTGTGGCTTAAGTCCAGCAAGATTCTTTAGCGTGTGTGTGATTCTGCAACAAAAGTTTTCATTCAAACACATATCATTTTCTGCCTCTGAATGAGCATCTCTCATTGAAATGGTTGAAATCAAACGTTCCTTCTTCGAAGATAAAGATGACACCGATGGCTATTTGGATGAATATGAAACTGTGACGAAAAAGTGTGGGGACTTTATTGAAGTGCATCAATACATTGAAAGTAATGTTGAGCAAATTTCTATCTCCAAGTGTTTCATCAATATGGATGTATTTGAAAAGGACGTCAATCAAATTCTACAAACACATATGGGTGTTGTGTCTGATCGAATTGCCATTTTGGATGTCTTGAACTTTAATGAATATTTTCGTTGTATTCTTGATGTTGTTAAAATATGGCTTTGTGAAAATAGAATTAATTTAACGGTGGCAGAAGTCATTGATGGCTTTTACAATGCCTTATCTATGGACAGTTTATATACTAATGCTTTAAGAGAGTATTTCTTTTATTATCGTAGTAAAATTGAATATGATTTGTGTGAAAACCAATATCAACAATGATTTTTGTAAGAAATAAAAAACTTATATTTTAGCAATATGTGTTTTTATTTAAAAAAAATTCACAATTATTCGTTTCATCCTGCTGTTTCACATTCTAATCATAGTTGCGGTTACAATATTTTTACTATAGTATAGGAAATGTGCAATCAATTCTTTGTTCTTGTTAAATTATTAATAATTTTTATTTTACATATCAATAACAAAGTTTGATTTTCATATAGAACACATTTATTAGTATAAATTTTAGATATAAAGTTAAAAAATATTTTCATAATATAAAAGTATAAAAACTTGCCATATGTTTTGAGCATGAGCATACTGCTCATAAGATATGTGTTCGTCATTGAGTTTATTGTAGAAACATTCTTTTGCAGGCAATTCAGTTTCATCAAGTTTTCCAAACAATTAATATAATTATAGGGAAATACTCCTTTTTTTGGTGAGAAAAGTGAATGTCTCTTCGTACAATTAACAGAACTCGCGTTTCATAATTTTCAAATCTTGTCGATCCATTATTGAAGCTAATTTGTCTAATGATGTGCCGAAAAAGCGAAGAGAGTCAATAAATCTAAATTTTATGTCATCATAAAAGTGAATGAAATATATTTTTCCTTATTAATTGGCAGTATGCTCATGCATCCCTTTTTACTCAATTGTTTAATCATAAAGTGACTGTCATAACCTGACAAATTGTGGAATATGATTGGCACTACGAACAATTTTCGAAAATTAAGGTTGCAGGACTGGTGTGCGAATCCTCTGAACATTCCTCTGAAATGATCATGATCGCGTACAATGTCTTTTTCAATGAATTTTTTGTCACATATATGATACGATGTTGTATTACAGTTGCTGAATTATTGTTTCTTTGACTGAACAATTTCAGCAAAGGAGGATATTTGATTCGCAAACCAGTCCATGCAATCTAAACCATGATAGCTATTGAAAAACGATAAAGTATCATCGTATGAACATTTCACATAATAACCTGCGCTGTATGTCTTATGTTTTTGATATTTTGCAGTTTTCGAAGATACTAAATCATGTACATTTTCTAATTGACACTCAAAATCTGCATAAATTACAAAAGGAGCTGTTTGTTTGTATGTAAAATTTTTAAATTCTACATGGTTAAATATAGGAAATGAAATTTTACAATGATTTAGTTGAGAGCAAAGCGTTTCATGATCATCTAATTTTTGTTGAGAAGAAAAATAATTCTCCTAAACACCTATCACATATATACTTTTTATCATTATGTTTATTTACCTGGTGTGCTAGTAATCGTGACAAATTTTGGATAAGGCAATAATGATATTTAATTTCTTCAGCTTCATTATCATCATCATCACGATGGGAAGAACATTATATTCATCAATCTTTGGAAAATATTGATTTTGCAGCATGTTAATCTAGCTGGTACTACAGTGTAAAATGATTTTTCCTTAACCACATTAAGTTCCAGTGCATATACATTGACTGAAATTTTATTAATTTTTTCAAATTTGGAAATTTTATTTAATGGCATGGGATCATCTAAATCTTCAGTTTTTAGAAAATTTGTGAAGTGTGGATATGAAGAAACTCGGTTTTTCTCTTCATCGCAGGGTATAAGGCACCAACGATAAACCAATAAAATATTTTTTTAAAAAAATTGGACGGACTTTATCAGTTGTTGCACTGAAAAATACAAAATAATATTAATTCTATTGGTGCTGGTTCTTTTGGAGTTGGTGCCTACAACAATAAACTACAACGGCACAACTTCAAAATTACCAAAAGCACCAATAGAATTAATATTATTTTGTATTTTTCAGTGCAACAACTGATAAAGTCGGTCCATTTTTTTGTTTATCGTTGGTGCTTTATACCCTGCGATGAAGAGAAAAACCGAGTTTCTTCATATCCACACTTCACAAATTTTCTAAAAACTGAAGATTTAGATGATCCCATGCCATTAAATAAAATTTCCAAATTTGAAAAAATTAATAAAATTTCAGTCAATGTATATGCACTGGAACTTAATGTGGTTAAGGAAAAATCATTTTACACTGTAGTACCAGCTAGATTAACATATTAAAAATTAGACAGGCATATAAATCTACCTTTGCTGCAAAATCAATATTTTCCAAGGATTGATGAATATAATGTTCTTCCCATCGTGATGATGATGATAATGAAGCTGAAGAAATTAAATATCATTATTGCCTTATCCAAAATTTGTCACGATTACTAGCACACCAGGTAAATATACATAATGATAAAAAGTATATATGTGATAGGTGTTTAGGAGAATTATTTTTCTTCTCAACAAAAATTAGATGATCATGAAACGCTTTGCTCTCAACTAAATCATTGTGAAATTTCATTTCCTAAATTTAACCATGTATAATTTAAAAATTTTACCTACAAACAAACAGCTCCTTTTGTAATTTATGCAGATTTTGAGTGTCAATTAGAAAATGTACATGATTTAGTATCTTCGAAAACTGCAAAATATCAAAAACATAAGACATACAGCGCAGGTTATTATGTGAAATGTTCATACGATGATACTTTATCGTTTTTCAATAGCTATCATGGTTTAGATTGCATGGACTGGTTTGCGAATCAAATATCCTCCTTTGCTGAAATTGTTCAGTCAAAGAAACAATAATTCAGCAACTGTAATACAACATCGTATCATATATGTGACAAAAAATTCATTGAAAAAGACATTGTACGCGATCATGATCATTTCAGAGGAATGTTCAGAGGATTCGCACACCAGTCCTGCAACCTTAATTTTCGAAAATTGTTCGTAGTGCCAATCATATTCCACAATTTGTCAGGTTATGACAGTCACTTTATGATTAAACAATTGAGTAAAAAGGGATGCATGAGCATACTGCCAATTAATAAGGAAAAATATATTTCATTCACTTTTATGATGACATAAAATTTAGATTTATTGACTCTCTTCGCTTTTTCGGCACATCATTAGACAAATTAGCTTCAATAATGGATCGACAAGATTTGAAAATTATGAAACGCGAGTTCTGTTAATTGTACGAAGAGACATTCACTTTTCTCACCAAAAAAAGGAGTATTTCCCTATAATTATATTAATTGTTTGGAAAACTTGATGAAACTGAATTGCCTGCAAAAGAATGTTTCTACAATAAACTCAATGACGAACACATATCTTATGAGCAGTATGCTCATGCTCAAAACATATGGCAAGTTTTTATACTTTTATATTATGAAAATATTTTTTAACTTTATATCTAAAATTTATACTAATAAATGTGTTCTATATGAAAATCAAACTTTGTTATTGATATGTAAAATAAAAATTATTAATAATTTAACAAGAACAAAGAATTGATTGCACATTTCCTATACTATAGTAAAAATATTGTAACCGCAACTATGATTAGAATGTGAAACAGCAGGATGAAACGAATAATTGTGATTTTTTTTTAAATAAAAACACATATTGCTAAAATATAAGTTTTTTATTTCTTACAAAAATCATTGTTGATATTGGTTTTCACAAAAATCATATTCAATTTTACTACGATAATAAAAGAAATACTCTCTTAAAGCATTAGTATATAAACTGTCCATAGATAAGGCATTGTAAAAGCCATCAATGACTTCTACCACCGTTAAATTAATTCTATTTTCACAAAGCCAGATTTTAACAACATCATGAATACAACGAAAATATTCATTAAAGTTCAAGACATCCAAAATGGCAATTCGATCAGACACAACACCCATATGTGTTTGTAGAATTTGATTGACGTCCTTTTCAAATACATCCATATTGATGAAACACTTGGAGATAGAAATTTGCTCAACATTACTTTCAATGTATTGATGCACTTCAATAAAGAATTAATATTATTTTGTATTTTTCAGTGCAACAACTGATAAAGTCGGTCCATTTTTTTGTAAAAAATATTTATTTCACATTTTTGAGTGTAACATTAGTCATGGAAATTGTTGATCGTTCACTAATACCCAAAAAGATATAGGTAGGTTTAGCTTGTACATAGCGGAAATGCGCATATCACATATTTCAGACTTTACGATTGCGAAACTCGGAAACCGTGACTCTTTTGAAAAAATGTTCAATTTAAAAGTTTCAGGATATGGTCCCTTTTCTAATTTTCAAATCTCGAAATCTTCGATTTTCGGAAAAATTTGCCCTCTCACATAGCTGAAATACATATTTCAGACCGTAGCGCGGAAACGTATGATTATTTCTTAAAATGTCCAATTTAAACATTTCCGGATATGAAATTTTCATTAATTCCGTCGTCTCGGATTTTCAATTTTCGAGAAAAATTTCCCCCTCCCTTTTTCGGAGGGAAGGAGATTTTGGATTTGATTTTTCTCAATATGGGACCATTTCCCAACTCTCCTCTTTAAATGAAACAAAAATCGTCTAAATCGGAGTACGTTTACTATGCAAAACGCGTGAACAGCCATAAAAAAGCAATCTTATAACCGAATTATTCTCAATAAAGCCCAACCGCTATCACGTTCTTGAAATTCACTCAATTTATTCAAAATTTTGTCATGAACATTATCTGAGAACCAACGTTGTAGATTCGTCGAGACATCCAAAATTGAATTTTTTGTGTTGCAGTATTTTAATTCCAAAATTTCTCCATCTTTCGACTTTTTAATGAATTCTCCGCAAAAATTAACGTTAATTTTAATCGTGGAATGCTCTTTGTCTACGTTTAAGTCCGATGATACTAACGCCGACGGTGATTTTATTTCTATTTTGAATGAAATTTCTAAAATTTTTGAAATGTCCAATATTTGTCTGAAGTTTTTTCAACGTTCCAATTGTTAATGACTTTTTCTGAATGTCTCCATTACACAAACCAATATACCGTTTGAATCTATTTAACCAAATTTTTTCATCTCTAACAGTAAAATTATTATATAAAGATTTATATAATTTTCTGATAACATTCACTAAAATATATGATTATTGGATTACGTTACCCTCCATTATAAAAACATTTAAAAAACTTACAATTTCTCTATTCTTCACTAATTCAAATGAAGCTGCCGGATTTGTCTTGCTTGTCAGCACCTGTCCACGGAAAATCAGGGAATACTTTCCGCTACTAATTCCCTTGAGATGAGGTTGATATGTTTCTACTATCCTCTGTGGAAGGAAGACTACAGTATCTTGTAGCTCTAGTAAAATTGTTTCACCAAATTTACTCTTTACCAATTTTGCATCATTAACCATATATTTGTATATCTGTAAGTTTTGTGATGCTTTGAGCTCGATGAGGGTAGCTTTGTTTAATAATTTTAAGACAGCCATCTGTAACAAAAAAGGATGGTAAAAGTATCATTTTGAAAAAACAACAAATTAATTCGTAAATAAAAATATGTGAAATAGAACACTTACTGTATTTGTAGATGAATAAAGAACTTTTCGAAGGAGTTTTGTTGCTGGTTGCTGTAGCTGTGGCAGAACAAGAGTGATGATATCTGCGCCACTATGCTTCTTAAATACGTTTTCCGCCTACCATGTTGACTATATAAAAAACATGTTTCTTATCAATCACACCACATTTTCATTTTTGTGTGCGTGGGTTTCTTGATGTTTGCAGCTAACATATCATTATTTTTTATCCTATTTGCGTGTGCAAAACCTCACAGATAATTTCATGAAATAACACGCTTATCGCTTATCAATTTCCTATGGTATAAATAAATTACAACTACTGCTTTATATTATAGAGAATAAAATATTATATTATTATTATTATAAATATTATATTTTTCTAATACGCTAACAGCTTTTCTTTACAACGAATCTCTCGATCGTAGTGACAGCTCACTTTTCTCCATAGCTCTGTCTTTTCTTACGACGCTTGGCCGCTGAATTATAATTAAATACAGATATGTCGTGGGTTTGGAGATAACTATAGATTTTTTTAATAATTTACATGTGGGAAGCCGCGTAGCTGAATAGGAAGATTATGTGCGTTGTATACCAGAGATTCTGGGATTAAGGCCCGTTGCCAGTAAGCTTTTTTTATGAAATTATTATTTAATTCAAAATTCAAAATGTGGCGCTATTTGACACCAACAATTCAAATGTTTATATTTTATGGATGACTATGTTCGTTGGATTGCCTATGCACCTTGGATCAGGTTGTTTGTATTCCATGCCAGCTGTCAGTGGTCCGTACAAACTGTCAGTTGTTCGTGTCGACTGTCGGAAGTTTGTGTTCCATGGTTGACGGTTGTCAAATGTTTGTGTTCTATGAGTACTGTCAACTGTATGTGTCAGCTGTCAAGCCGCCATCTGTCAATTGTCAGGAGTCACGTGTCAAGCAGCCATATTGTCAACTGTCACGTATCAGCTGGCAACTTTCATATGTCAGCTGTCATGTCAGCTGGCAAATTTAAATTTCCTGCGCTTTCAAGATGGCGCTGTAATTTGTCACATGTCAACTGTCACCTGTCAAGCAGCCATCTTGTCAACTGTCACCTGTCATCTGTTAAATGTTTGTGTTCCATGGTTGACACTTGTCAAAAGTTTGTGTTCCATGGTTACAAGTAACTTCCGTCCCAGAAATATCCTTGTATATCTACTATTGTTTATATAGGTAATGACATTTGTAATTGATGGCTATAAAATCTTTCCTGTTTTTAGCTGATTTATTATAAATTTACGACTGTAAGTATTTTTGTAATATTATTAAGTTACGGTTGAAATAATTTTGTAACGATTTGTAGTTTGCCCTGAAGAAGAGAATAAACATTCTCGATAGATCGGCTTAATTCAAAGAATTTTATTAATTACATGACTGCATCCCCAAGAACATCTTTTACTCTTGGGCTTGAACTGACCGTTTAAAGGAAAAATCATATTAATAAAATACTCTTTACTGCTCTTCTTTATTTTGTTAAAATGATTGCTTGTTTAGGATTTCAAAACATCTATTTCACCAAAAAATTAGAGGTTGATTAGTGAGAGAAATCGGCCTGTTTTGAATGAATGAGTAACAATTCAATTCTTAGAATAATCATGTTTAACTTATGTATGTCGTATTGTGAGAGAATATGATTGTACACTTATATGGAAATTTTAAATTATATTATATATATTTTTATTCCTTTAAACGGTCAGTTCAAGCCCAAGAGTGAAGGTAATTTAGTCTATGTATTGGTATATTTGTATGTTTTCATGCAATATTCTTAAATTATATGAAATATATTTTTTTACACTGAAAATGTATCTGCCTTAATAATAATTTTAATTTAATTGTGCTCCTTGTTCAAATAGCTACAATCATATAAAGATTAGTCATATTCATTTTTATCAACTAAATCTAGATACTTTCTAATTTATCATGTTACCATGAGAAATATAAATAATGACATTTGTAATTGGTGACTGAAATCTTTCCTGTTTTTAGCTGATTTATTCTAAATCCACAACTGTGAATATTTTTGAAAAGCTATTAAGTTGTTGCTGAAATAATTTTGGAACGATTCGTAGTTTGCCCTGAAGAAAAGAATAAACATTCTCGAAAGCTCGGCTTAATTCACAGAATTTTATTCATTACATGACTGCATCCTCAAGAACATCTTTTTATTATATATATATATATATATATAAATTTAAAAATTAACAACAATCATCCGTCCATCTGATTCATATTAGATAGGAGATAAACTGTATTTAAAAAAAATATTTTGTATAACATAAAAGAGAATATCCATATCACATAAATATACACCTGCAAACATATTATATTTATACAATCTCCCAGTATTAGTATAATTTAAACAAATGAAACTTTAAATTGAAAATAACTGACATAAATAAACAATTAGTCCTTTGACAGAATATTTCAAAATTATTTCGTAGCTGCTATTGATATCCTGATGTTTTTCTAAATTTGTCAATTTTTAAAACCCTCACAGTTTTGGTAAGAATTATTATATTTCTATGTATTTATATTTATAGAATTAATATTATAGCATCCTGATAAAGACATGTATTATGTCGAAACGTTGATGTGAAATATAGAGTTTACAAAATTGGCCAATTTTTGCTGTTTTTCCCGTTATATCTACTAAACTGTTAATTACGTAGTGCAGCGTTACTTCTGATCTGATATTATCACAGTATGAGATTCTATACCGACATTCAGAGAAGATATGGCATTGAGTCTTCCCAAGCTTTGAGATACTGGGCCAGAACTAACATCAAATTGGCTAGCTGGAGAAACAGAAGGATTTTCTTACATCAATGTAATAAATATGGACTACAACCTCCCCACATCACAAACAACATCAAAGGACTATTCAAGACCGTTTTTAATACAACCTCTATAACAAGAGCCATAAAGAAAAATGTACAGGTGATTAACATTTTTGTAAAATTTGAAATCAGATGTACTCTTGAAAGAATCACCCAGTTAGAAAGAGAGTTATCTAGTAAGTGGCAGTTCTTTGAGGGCTCTCTTCCTAATCATATTTTACGTGAATTCAAACGAAGAAATAATATTACTTACAGAAAATTTAATATCATTAAACGTAATAACCTTAATAAATTTAATAAACTAATTGAAGAACAAGAAAAAAGATTATAACACATGATTCATGGTGTAAAAATGTTAGCAACACAATAATACCATCGAATGTAAAAAAACTTCTATCTTTAGGACCTAAATTTAGTTTAGAATTTCCAAACCATGTTCTTCCCATACAAAGGTTACTAGCTGATACTGATTACATCATTAATAAACAGCCAAATCATATTAACAAAGAACTTTTATGAGCACACTCAACTCATCTAATAACAAATTACTATTTAGGAAATCCGAATTATAACAAATACGCTATGGAATTTGCGGTTGATTTATATACATCAATTTCTCCATCAAAAATAGTGTTTTAAGGGTAATAACTGAAAATAAAAAGTGTTGGGCTGCATTAGAAGTTTCAGTAGCCGGCCAGGGAGAGTTGTTCATCAGTGTCTTGAAGAGTTGCAGTACTATTTGGGAAAATCCCATGCGTTTGAATTAATTGACATTCTCGATGTTAGTTTTGTCAAATTGAAGTTTTGTAAAGTGAATATGAACAAAAAGACTGAGTGAAATTATGGATACAAATGAAAATTCAACCTTCAATGTTAGCAGAAGTTCAGAGGATCTTGTTGGGGACTCGGCATTTCAACTCACCCAGGTGAATTATTTTAAAGAAGAGTCTGAAGAATACTTAGTGGTCATAGTTGAAAAGACAAATACTTTAGTATATAGACAAGGGGGGGCTTCTGGGAAGGAAGTGAAATGTCAACCACAGAAAACAAACTGAGAACAGCGTAGTGACAGTGACACGGAACACAGTGACAGATGACAGTGACACGGAACACAGGACAGTCAGCATGGCGCCATGTCAGAATGAGACATGAAACATGAGGCATCGCAGAGTGACAGATGAAGCCATGCCAGCATGGGGCATGAGGCATCGCAGAATGACAGATGACGGCTCACAGAAGATAGCCCCGCAAAAATATTTTTTTTCTAATTTTCGACTATTTTACTAATAAGTCGTTTGTTCATCGTTTGTTCTTGATTGTTCATCGTTAGTTATTGTTTGTTCTTTATTTATTAATTTAAAAAAAATTAATTGAAAATCTACCGTCAAGTTAGCCCCGCTATTGCAGTTTTTAATATTATGCTATCAAAAATTACTTATATCTATTGGTTTTTGATTGTTCGTCCATAAATAATATTTGTTCTATTGCGAAATTGCTGATTTCTGGGTAATTAAACGTCAGTTCAAGAATTTGAGGTTAATTAAACTTGAATTATCGTCATCATTATATCTATAATTAAATGTGTAGATATACTAACAGTAATAATTAAATCTTGGGTTCAATGATTCTAGATTGAAAATCTCGTATCTAAAAATCATTGATATAATATAATAATTGTATCGATTTCTATATTACTTTAATTTTTTTTCTAGTCAAAAACTTTGCTTATAAAATTCCGCAATACTTAGAGGAAATAATGACGTTTTATTTGGAAACTGGTATGCTGATCATAAATCCAGTAGACTTGTAAGTGCAATAAAATTTTAATAAATCAGCATTAATAATTATTGAATTATATTTTTTGTAATTACAGGTGTTTTACGTTTGAGTGTAGCTCATTTATATATAACATGATAAGGAGTACAAATATATTTTGGCACCCATTGACACACAAAAAAACAATTGTAATATTTTTCATCAATATTATCCACCACTATGTAAATATTGATATGAATGGTAAGATTTTTTAAAATTTATTTTGTAATTTCTACCAAAGCAACATTATTTCGAACTCGGACTAAATCTGAAGTAATACTTATAGAGTAAAATGACGTAAACTTATCATAAGTCGATAAATTTTCATTCTTACAATCGTATTGCTCGGTAATTATTGATGTCAACTTTAATATTTAAGTATAAATTTTTTATTAATTTATAAATCAAAAAATTGGATATTATTGCATTTATGTTCAGTTTTACTTATATATTTACTTATATAATTATAAATAAATGAACGTGCATGTTTAAAAAAAATATTCATTAAGGTGTGCTCATGAATATTTTTGCTTTATGTCATTGCTTATATTGATAGACAAATGACAAACGACTATTGTCTTATTTCACACGTCTTTCTGGAAATTTTGGTCGTTCAGGTTCAGTTTATAGCTATACTGCATAATAACGAAATAATTTTATTTTTTTTTGTCTATAAAGTTATTGGTTAAAACTAAAATTAATTACTTCTTCTCAACATTTAGTTTTAAAAAAATTGTGATTATCTTAATTTAATGCATGTAGTTTGTTAAGTAAGTAATTGTTAATTACTTTGAAAATGTTAATTATTGAGATGCTAATTGATTTCTTTTGTTTCCAGAGTATTGCGTGAAATACATTAATATAATGCCAGCAATATCAGTTGTACCTGTTGATTTAGCAGTTAATACATTAATAAAGTATATAACATATTTCAATACTGACAAATTACCAGAACATAGTTCAAGAGTATGGCAAGATATATCTGATGACTTAAAAGGATTGTGGAAAGTTCCAGCTGTAAGAATTAATGTACGACAAGATAGAAGGAAAATTTTAACACTTGCTCGAGAAAAATGTGGAATTATTATTCAGAATAAAGAAAATATACCTTCTAATTTGAATGTTTCAACTACCAGTTCTAATAACTCTAATATTACAAATGACTTAAATGACAGTGATAATAAGGAAGAAAATAGTGAACTTGGATCTCCAGTGAATGACAACGACGATGACTGTGAAGATTTCCACGTTACAATTACACGAGAGCAATGGAATCTAATGAAACACGACAAGCCATTTATTTACAAAGGTCGCAAGTACTATGGTTTTGAACCTGGTGTGTGGACAAATATTGTTTCGTTTGCTTTTTGGGAACAATACCGTCTCAAATGTGCTTTTGTATTTAAACGTGGTAAAATTCGTGGAAGTAATAACTATGCAGTTATGAGTGGGCAATGTAAAGATCGCTCTTGTCGTAATTCTGTTCGTGGAATTATTAAAGATCCTCCTTTAGATGACGGGCCGGTTGTTATCACCATGAAGTGCAGGGACACTCGTTATTCCAAGCATGCCGATGTGAAACGTCCTCTAAATGGTAAAAAACGTATCGAAGTTCAGCAAAAATTACTACGTTCTGGTGTTCTAGGTTGGAGGAAAGATGAAGCTAAAAAGATTTTAAAACCTGGAGATACTGGATCGCCTTTTTTATACAACTTAAGCACACATCACCAAGCTAAAAAAGAAGCGACCGATAAAGAACTTGGAATTAAATCAGATGATCGAAGAGACACGATATTAGCTATACGTCAAATGAATAAGGATCCACTGTATGTTAATTCTATTTCATGGATTAGTGATACACCGTTCTTTGTCTTTTATACTCCAACACAATTTCATACTTACGCAGAATATTTGCGAATTCACAAACAGCACTCATCAATATGTATTGACGCAACAGGTGGATTAGTTAAAAGACTATCAGATTCTGGGGATAAAAAAACTGGTCATATATTTCTGTATCAAATTGTTATTAATTTTGATCATACTACCATTCCAGTTTATCAAATGCTATCAGAAAAACATAGTGCACGGTTTATTGCTTTTTGGCTTTCTGAATGGGCAGAAAAAGTTAAATTACCACAACAAGCAGTCTCTGATGGATCCCGAGCTCTTTTAAATGCAATGTCTATTGCATTTAATGGTAAATCTTTAATGGATTATATTAACTTTATGTTTGAAAGTATAACCACCAATGCTAATGTACAACCACGTACTTTCATTAGATTAGATACAGCGCACTTCCTTCATGCAGTCAGCAGCTGGAAATGTTTTCAATCTGCCCTGCATAAAATCGTGAAATCTTTTTTTCTATACTGTGTAGCACTAATGATTGATTGTGAAGAATTATCTAAATTGGAAGAAATTTTTATGATGATATTAATGGTGTGTAACACAGAATTTGAAGATACAATCATTGCTATAGGTGACCAGATGATTTCTCCCCGTGAAGCTAGAACATTTTTAGAAAAATTAGTGTCAAAACGCAACCTTGATCTCACTATTATGGATTCTGTCGAAGTTGACTCTGATAAAACTGTAATTTTTGAAGAATTATCATCACAAGCTACTGATGACAAAGGGTGGTCAGTAGCTCTTGTTACATGGATTGAAAATCTTTGTAAAAAAGTCAACACTACAATTTTTATTGGTCAAAAGCTTAACACCCATTATGTCCCGGGCTTGTATACTGATCTCGTTAATAAGATGAAAGATTTTCCACTTTGGACAAATGTATGCACACCTAAGACTATGTCACGGCCAACTTCTTGTTACGTTGAAGCAGACTTCAAAGACCTGAAAATGAATCTAAATAAAAAAGTAAAATTACCTACGACATTAAACAAGTTTTTAAAATTACATATTGCTGACATTTTGGGTGGAGTGAATATATTCCGATCAAAACTAACCAAATTTGTAGTCGACAATTCGTCTGATAAGTATCAAAAAAAACCAAAGGAAGAGAATGAATATGAAAATTGGAAAGGATTAGGTAAGAATGAAACTGCGACAGATTATGATTGGACATCGGGTTATGGAAATGTGTCGAATAAAGCTGAACATGATGCAAATGATTCAACTACCGAGTCGGAGAATCTTCTTGACTTGGTGATAAATACCAATTTAGCAAAGAAGAATATAGATCAGAATGATTCTGTAACTACATTTGACATTACTCATGATCATAACTATAGCTCTATAAGTATTCAAGAAACATCTGAAGACTCAAATATTAATATTAGCATTGTTAATGATAAAGAAATTGATCGCAGCTCTAATGAAGAACTATTATCCAAACACAGAAACAACCAAAATGATTCTGCAGTTTCATTTGAAGAGTATCTAAATAATCTTAGTGAAAACCAAAATTTTGATAAAAAAAAAAATGATTGCCTTGATATTAGTATCACTAGTGTAGAAAATCACGAAAGGTTAGATGCGGACTTAATAAATACTAACATTCAAATTGTGACTATTAATTCTACTGATTCTCTGGATGATAATATTACTAATTTATCATCATTTACGAAACATCTTGATAATGAAAAAAAAAATATTCATAAATTTTTAACAGTAAAACAAGATAGTGAACCTTTATCTTTGGCAATGGAAAACATAATGAACCAAAAAATGTTGGAGAAAAAAAACGGTCATTACTTCCAAGATTGTCCAGAAACAGCTTTATTAAACAATTTAGTTGAAGAAAAGTCCGAATGTACCAAAAAAATAAAAGATTTTTTACTTCTTAATGGTACTAAAACCGGTCCAGTGAAATTTAAAGGTAATCAATGGACAGTATTGAATACTTGCCCTTTTGACTCAATAGTTCAAGTCATGTTCACAGCAGCAATCGATAATACTCATTATCGTGACTTTATAAATAATTCTGACCTGTCAATATTTAAATTTGTGAAAAGTTTCATAAAGACTGGAGTTACGGTAAATATTTATGAGCAACGCATTGCGATTTTACATCCTATTTATCACCCGAAAAATTTGGATGAAGATAGTTCAAAATTAAAGGTTGCTCCTTTTATAAATTGCATCAGTAATGTCATCCAGCTTTGGCGAAATTTACATGAAGATGCACCAAGTGTTATTGAAACTACTTTATGCTCAAATAGTTCTTGTCAAATTTCTACGCGAACTTTCCCAGCTATAAGTGCTAATCACAGAATAATAACAAGACATGGATTTATAGCTCTTCAAAAAGCTTTAGAATTTCATCACAAACTTCACAATGTTCGTTGTCCAGGTTGCTTTAAGGCAATTGCAACTCGTGTCACTGTTCCACAAAAATATTTATTTATTGAATTAGATATACGAGACGAAAAACGAGGAACGAACGGAAAAAAATGTAAATTGAGTGAGCTTTCAATTTATTTAAATTTGCAACTCAAAAACAATGAGAAATCTAATACTAATTTACGATATAGGTATATTTATTACATTCGTTATTTTCTTATTTTAAGCACATTTTTGTAAATAATATTATAAATTGGCTTATTTTCAGAATATCTGGCGTTGTAGCGTTTAATTCGGGTCATTACTTTGCTTATTGTCGAAGGCTGGGAGGTAATATTAGTAAAATAGTTGAAAATTAGAAAAAAAATTATTTTTGCGGGGCTATCTTCTGTGAGCCACAGATGACGCCATGCCAGCATGGGGCATGAGGCATCGCAGAGTGACTGATGCCAGTGGCAGGAATAAAATAATTTAAATAATAATGTTTTTATTCAGAAAACCTTGTTTGATAAATACAATGTCTATGATTGCTATCTAACACAATATTAATAATATTCGACAAAAGCAAAATGCGTCTCTGAAACCGCAACCGGTCTCTAGCAATTTGTATCCTTTTCTTGCTTCTGCGTAACCTCCATCATGATCCACTAACTCATAAGTTTTATTATCAATCAAATTAAAGTCCATTATCTCAAAGTGGAGTGAAGTAAAATGTAGAAAAAAGAAACACAAAGTCTTCTCCACAATATATTTTCTACATTTTACTTCACTCCACTTTGAGATAATGGACTTTTACCAAAATATTGTGGAGAAGACTTTGAGTTTCTTTTTTCTACACAATCAAATTAAACATAACACATTTTCTTTCACTCATCATATCAGTTCTTGTTTTTTGGATATAAATACACTAATACACTAATTCTAATCTAATCAAATTTATGTTTTCACTATTTGCATTGTTATGAGGCTCTGGTAACTTTACGGGGAGTGATTCTTCTTGATGGGATCTCATTACGTTGACGAAAACGTGTAGGATTTTTGAACACTTTCTCATTCCAATCATCGGTGGTGGTGAGAGGATTGATAGTCATATCATTGAACAATGTGAATACCTTCCGTTTTTCCTCAAAAAAGTTCTCATCGTAACTCTATGACTCTCAGACTGAAACTGCTGTCAGAAAAAAAACTTGTTTCTTGTCTGCACCCCTCCCCCGTCCAAAAAAGAAAAAAAACATTTTTTTAAATCTCTCTATTGCTCATATAAAGGTAAAGTATTACAAAACCATTTATACAATTCATCAACATTTCTAAGACTACAATTATAGAATTGACTGTTGCTATATATGTGGTGCATACATGATGTAAATCCACTATTTTTGAATGTTGGAACAAATTCACAACTCTACTAGCTTGCTCTCCGTAGTAGTAGTGAAGTTTATCATCCAAAAATTGCTTCTTCTTCTGATGTCCTCGCACATAGATGAGATCAATTTCTTTGAGATTTTCCTTCAGAATATCATCTAGCGCCTCGTATTGTATAAATCCAGAAGAATATTTGACGTTATGTACATTCTTTTCAAGATAACAAATGTTACATCGGTCTGCTTTACTTAGCGATGAGAACGGTGTTGGTGGTAATAACAGATAATTACCATATCGATGTCCAATCCTTAAGGCAATTTCTTTGGGATGGAATTGGTGCTCCACATTGAAGCCTTGAATGCCTACAAAAGCTATCCTCATCTTTCCTCGACGATGGTAGAACTTAAACTGAGGATAGAAGTCTTATGTTCTTAGTTCCATCTCTTTATAATTTCACTGAGAGGGTGTTGTTCAATTATGTTATCATGAATGATGATACAATAGACACAAGTATTTGCGGGAAAACCTTTAGACGATGCTTCTATTTCAAGTTTGACATCAACACTTGAACTTTTCACACTTTCATCTCGGTGAGAACAATAGATGGTAAATAGAGGTTTTCTTCAAATTCAGTGTAACTAAGCAGCGGTGTATTGTAGCTTTTTCCAAATTGAGTGTAGTTGAAGTAAGCTTCTACGAAATTTCCCTTATCGAAGTCCAAATGCATTTTTTCTTTCGGATAGTTTTCACCGTTCAGCGTCAAGGTGATATTCATAATGTTTGCATGAGAAAATTTCGTAGCATCGTTATTCACTTCATTCTTTTTATGATCAGTCTGGAAACAAACGATGACATAGCGAGGACTTTCTTAAAATGATGAAGTTTTCACCGACCGAATTTCGTTGGTGGCTCCTTTAGTGAGAGCAGGCAACATGTGAATTTCCCATTTTCTAAATGGTATCAAGATGGGAATGTCAGCTTTGATTGCCTTTAAAAGTTGCAATTTATTTCATCGTTTGGATGCAATCTTTGCACTTTAAGCTCGATATTTCCAATTTCCAAATGTACTTCAGTTGCAGCATCGGTGATGGTAAAGCATTGATTATATTTTCGAGCACGCACTAATCGAATGGTATGTTTTCCATATACGACATGTGCATAGTCATTGAAAATATTCAACAAATGTTTTAACGGAATGAATACTAAATGACAAAGTATCTGCCTTGATGATACAAGCATTTTTGTCTGAACTCCAAGTCGCTATAGAGTGTTTAGCCTCTTCTACGCTATAGCATAAATATCCTCGAACAGTACTCACAATTCCAACATCACAAACTGATTCCAACTCTTTACCATAATGGATTGAAACATGAAAGCGCCAGCGTTATTGACAAAAGATACATCTCCAGTACCCGTTGTGCGCTTGATTTTTCCACTAATATGCAACAGACTTGCGTAAAGAGCATCGAAAGCATCTGATTGATTAATGTTAATTTCTATAACATCATTGTTGCGGAAAGATTTAACGTATGGATAGTAGGAACGCCATTCATCTTTTTGAATTGATGTATCCATTTGAGGTTTTTGGAAGATGTTGAACACTTGCGGAGATAACATTGTAGCCTAAGGATTTGAGAAATCGGATATTTTTCACACTGAGTTTACGATGACTATCACGACTATGGTGTTGGATGGTCTTTGTCTCGAAGAAGACTGATGGCTTATTCGTAGGTAGGTGTATTTTATAAAAACTTAGTACCATAATTCTTTGAGATGTAATCGAATTATGATTTCTTCACCTTGGAAATTCACCAGCTGAAAGTTTTGATCCAAAATTTTAAGTGTTATATTATGAATCTCGTCTGTAGTGATGGGTAGATAAATGAGAGGATTTGGACTTTCGTCGATAGCGTAACCAGGATCTTCTCTGATAGCAAATTCGTAGATTGTGTGCGAAGGTCTACTGTTGTAGAAGGCTCCCGAAGTAATGTTGGAATCGATGTGTATGGTTCGTACTTTTATAATGTTGACAGGCTGATCGGACATGTGAGTAACATTTTTTGGTAGAATCTTAGGAGAGTATCCCAATATGTGTGTCAAACTATCGTTCGGAGTGAAATCAATATCAAAATCTTTACAAAAAATTTCACATTTCAATGTATTATTATTTGGTTTGAGGTAGAAGTAATCTTCAGGCTTTATTTTCTTCATTGTCTTTGGTACGATTGCTTTCTGAATAAACTTTTCAATATCCTCAATTTCGTATGCTCCCGTTGGAATGTCAATACTTTTTTTCATACCATTTGCATCTACTTAGTGGAACTTTGTACCTTCATCGATGTTGGGTATACTGTTGAACGAATGAAAACTTAAAAGAGCTAAGCTATATTCACTGTCACGTTGCAAGTGAAGCGGCGGTGATAGATCAAATGAGAGAATCGAAGAATGACTCTTCAAAGTTAGTATCGTATCGCTTCTTTTCGTCGACATGACTGATACACAAGTAGTTGTGGTAGTATCTTTTATTGACATAGAAATGCCTAAACACAGTGTCCACAATTGTTTTGATCATATTTTTGATATACATCATAATTACAAAATATCTTGACGCACTGCTGCTTTCCAAAATAATCAACCAATTCCTTTGGTGGCTTCAAAATTTCCAAAACTATCGAAATATTGTACAGTGTTATCATCCTTTGTGTAAGCTACCCAACGTGTGCCTGGATTGATGGAGGAATCTAAACTCACTACTGTACATTCACGATATCTAGGATGATGAGGAAGAGTGTCTCGCATAAAAACACCGCGAAAATGTGGAATTTTCAGCTTTTTCGCACATTCCATAATCTCCCCATCGTAGAGAGCTCTGTTAGGTAGCTGAGCTAGTAGTTTTTTTGTTTCTTCAAGTACAATCCTTCTCCTTCTTTATGCTGTTTTTTCAAGAACAGACCGAATCCGATACGCGTTTTTTGTAGATACAAGCCGGACCCCAAATGTTCTATAGCTTTATTATGTCGTGCGTCTTCTTCCATCTTTTTCTTTGCATTTTGCGTATCGATGATGGTCTTTGCGATGGCGCTCGCTTTTCCAGCCAGCGATCCTAGAGCTGAGAGACCGGCAAACAATAGAATTAGCGGTAGAAATCCACCACTTTTTGGTAATGGTATAATTCTAGGTACTCGAATACGTTTTCGACCTCCAAATTTTTTGACAGTTAATCGAGCTGCTTTCAAAGCAGCAGCTACAGATGACTTTTTCAAAGTACCACCTTCGTGATGAGGAGATTTTTTCATAGCTTGATGAATCTTCTTTGCAATTTGGGAGAATCGTTTATCCATACCCATGCCGAGTTTGCGTTTTGCCTTCATAGCGTTGGTGACGAACCAAGCAGCAGATTTTTCACCAAATTTTGCGTCTTTCCATTTGACTCGTTCCCAAGCTCTATGTTCCAACACTTGATCAGATTTATGACGTTATTCCAATGATTTGTTTTGAGAGTATGCAATGTCGTGTTCCCTGCAAGCTTCGTCCAACGAATTTATACCTCTATCTCCACGTTCTAAGCGTTCTTTCAATTTAGTTCCCGGTCCACAATATGAATAGCCTGGCAGATGTAGTTCGAATGGTAGTTTATTGATGAGCGTATTAACCACACCCTTACCATGATAGATCAACATTGAAAATGATATTTATATTGAAAGACATGAACATTTATATGTAATCCTAAACGTTTCATGAGGCTGTGTACATCATGACGATCGTTCAACAGAAGCATACCTTACCGATCAAAAATTTAGATTACTTAAATCTACCAGCAGTAAGCATGGTACATTGCTACCACATTCATTACGTGCAATCATATGTGGACCGAGTGGATGTGGGAAAACAAATGCAGCACTTTCACTGCTCTTCCACCCGAATGGTGCTAAATTTGAAAACGTTTATGTGTATTCAAAGTCATTGTATCAACCTAAGTATCAGTTACTCGAAGAGGTGTTGAAAAAAGTCAAAGGAATCGGATATTTTCAATTTACTTAAAGAGAACGAGGAAATTATAAGTCCCAACGAGGCTAAACCAAATTCCATATTCATTTTTGATGACATATCTTGTGATAAACAGCAGAAAATCCAAGAATATTATTCCATGTGTCGACATCGAGGTATAGATGTTATGTACATTGGGCAAACGTATAGTAAGGCTCCAAAGCAAATGTTGCGAGATAATTGCAATCTAATTGTGTTGTTCAAGCAAGATGAAATAAATTTAAAGCATGTGTATGATGAACACGTTTGACCTGATGTGTCATTCAACGATTTCGAGCGTATGTGTGCTGATTGTTGGAATGAAAAATTCGGTACAATGTTGATCGTAAAGGAGTGTGATCTGAATGCAGGTCGCTATCGATATGGCTTCTATAAGTTTATAAAATCATGAACTTATCAGTTCATCAAAATTGGTGGACAGCAAGTGATAGGAACACCTGGGCTATATGAAATGATATTCTACGATGAACCAGAAAATTACATCAAAGATGATCTCATTGTGTACAAACACATTTTAGAATTGTCGAATGTACATAAAAAAGCAAATAATGCATTGAAAAATACTAATAGACGCAAATATATGGAAATCATCAGACCAATGTTTATTCGAAATTCATCGCGTACAACGGAGGAGCATGGTTTAATGTCATACAATTCTAAACCTATGGAATACATTTATTGGGATGATCCGAACGAATTGTGTGAACGTTTACGATTGTTATTAGCATTCAAAAATGCTGGAAACACTTCACTTGACAATGAAATTATACCCATAATCGAAGAATTGAAAGAGGCTAACATCATTCAATAGACATCATTTCCAAGATGACCATCGATAAGTTCGGACGTAGTTCTTCTTCAAGAAAACGAATATTGCGTCCTATAATTGAACTTGGTGATGGTTCAACACATACTCCTTACGGTAACATTGATTTAAAAAAATTGAAACTGTGTAACGTAAAAATGCCAACTAATCCTATGGATGCTATCAACAAGCAGTACGTAGACAATCAGTTGAAACAATGGGCTGACGTGTTTACGAAAACTATTGAGAATCTCACCGAGATTGTGAAACAATTCGAAAAAAAAAAATGAAATTTTTACCGAAACATTCGGTGACTTTCGTAATCGAATTAGCGAACTGTCTGCAAAAGACGTTGAATACAAACAGACTTTCGACGACATTCTGGCTAAAAAGCTTAATCACTTGCAGAAAGATGTTAAAACACAATTCTTTAAAGTGAACTTGCTCATATCAGATGCGGAGCGTGCTTACACAAACAATTTGAAACAACTCCTTCATGCCATCAACAAAAAATTTGAAAATGCGACTGAAGCACACACCTTAACCAAAAATGTGGAAAGAGAGTTGAATCAGTTTCGAACGAATGTCGTTTACCAAATATCTGAATTAGGACTGGATATTACAAATTTGAATATAAGCATAAAAAAAATCCAAGCATCCATAACAAATTTGGAGCAACTCATCAAAAAAAAATTAAGATTTTCACACAATCATTCGCAGTAATGACTTCGAAAGAAACGGTTCAAATTGTCAACGAGTTACATAAACCTGCTCGTAAAACATACCCCCGACGACGTACAATCATCAAAGGTTTGGATGATTTATGGCAAATGGATCTGGCGGAAATGCGTCAGTATGCTGGACAAAATCGAAATTTTAAATTGATTATGATCATAATTGATTGCTTCTCCAAGTACATATGGACTCGTCCATTGAAAACGAAAACCGGTGAGGAAATAACTAAAGTATTTACAGACATTTTTATGCACACGAAACGTTGCCCAAAAAATATACAGACAGACCAGGGTAAGGAATTTTATAATAGTAAATTCCAAGAACTTATGAAAAAACATAACATCAACCACTATAATACGTACAGCGTCAAGAAAGCTGCAATAGCAGAACGTGTAATCAGAACGCTAAAAGAAAAACTTTTCAAATACTTTAGTTTGAATGGGACCTACAAATGGATAGACATATTACCTAGCATTACAAAAGCCTACAATGATACACGTCACAGCAAGACTGGTTACAAACCATCGCAAGTTAATAAATCCAACGAAAAGCTTATTCTCGATAAAGCGTACACGCACTTGAAGATTGTTGGTCCAAAAGTAAATGCCGGCGACATTGTTCGCTTGAGTATGATTAAGCACCTTTTCGAAAAAGGATACACTCCCAGTTGGACAACAGAACTATTTAAAATTGTTGCTGTCAAGATAATCCCGTTACATATTTGTTGGAATATATGTATGGAGTAAAAATCAGTGGAGCTTTCTAGGAAGAAGAATTACAGAAAACCTCATCAAATCCTGACATTTATCTCGTTGAAAAGGTACTCAGGAATAATGGGAATAAATTGTATGTGAAATGGCTCGGATTAGATAAGAAACACAACAGCTGGATCGGAAAATATACAATTGTGTGATTCGATCTAAAAGGCTCCTCAAACTCAATGATTTGTGCGTGTTTTACATAAGAAACAATGTATTTTCACCAATTTCTGCGGATGTGCTCCGTTTTTTCATTTAAATACATGTAAAAAAACAAACAAACAAAATGATGTCACATGTGATTTTCGAATATAAATAACGTGTGATTTGGAAAATGTTCATTAGTTGATGTGAAAGTATGTCTGACGACAGTATGCGAGGAGATGATTATAGTGATGAAAAAATCTTCCAAACCGTTGATCGTATCTTAAATCAATATGAAGATACCGCCCAACGAGAGTATGATGATAAGGTTGATGACAAAGCTTTAATCATGTTTGAAACTAAAGCTCAAACCGAAAAACCATTACTTTTGATGTCATTTCCTCTACCTCAAACATGTAACTACGAGGTGCGATATGGTCTGAGTCCTACAAGAGACTTTAGTGCATGCGTTATTCTGAAGCGATGGTCTACACCTTGGGAAATTTCATTCTCCACCTACGAGTGGGCTTCATTCATCACCTTGCTACAAGAAATACAACAAAATTATGCTGCTGCTGATCCTATAGTAACAAAATGTGGAAACTTTGTGAAAGTGACTCAATATCAGTATGGTACCTATACGAACCTCGTGTATATTCCCAAGTTCAATGTCGGCATGAATCTGTATGAAGAAGACATTACAGCCATTTTAAATGTACATATGCATGTGATTTCAAATCGACTTGCTATGTTGGAATCCCTCAATTTCAACGAATTTTATCGAAATTTATTTAATATTGTAAGAAATTGATTAGGTAATGTAAATTTGAGTGGTTTAGACCTTCTTTATGGATTTTGTGAAGCATCCTCAATCGATTGTATGTATACTAATACCTTAAGGGAATATCTCTTTTATTATAGTTTTTATTATAGATATTGTACAGAATTTTTTAGATAATGAATTTGAATCTACACCTAACATAGACTGTTAATATACTGTGAAATAAACTTTTTTTGTTTTATTTCATATCTCCACCAAAATATATTCATTATTATTTATTATAATAAAATTCATCAATCTGAAAATCTATATCATGATTATTTAATCAACACTGGAATAACCAAAGTGAATCACGCTTTCCAAATTTCGAATGGTAATCTTATGGTTGCAAGCAATAAGAAAGTTTATTTTAGTCAATTTCCAAATTTAAACATCGTTGGTAGCATCAGAACCATTGCTTATGATATACCTAGAGGAGTTAAAGTAGAAGCTATATTTCAGACAAACAGTGGAAAAATCTATATTTTATTGACAAATGGTAACTATCGAGAATATAATGAGTTTCCAGATATTTCAAGCAATTTAACTTCAGCGTTTCGTTATATTGATGGACATATATATTTCTTCAAGAAGAATACTTACTTCAAATACAACGTATTTCAATGAAAACTTGTGCAAGTAGGAGAATTTAATTGGAATATGTTTGGAGTACAATGTCCAAGCAGTGGGCTCTTACAAGAATTGAAAACATTGCTCTCCAAAGTAACTTCTTTTTATGAATGATCTTTTTTTCCTATATATTAAATAAAACACTATTTTACTAATATGTTATTTTATTTATATAAAATGTAATAAATATAATGCAGAAAAATCTCATTCATCGTTCTGTATGATTTCTAAGAGTGTTAGCAAATTTGGTTTCCCCACGTTTTTCAGTCCGCGGAACACCAGCGAATATCTCCCCGAACTTAGCTCCTCCAAATGTGGTATGTATGCATCAAACACCCTCTTCGGTAGGAATGTGGCTGCTTCTTCCAACATCAGCAAAATTGTATTTCCAAATGGACTTTTTACTTTTTTCGCTTCAACGATCTTGAATGGTGAGTCGATGAGTAGTTCGGTTATTTTAATAATAGGTTTTTCATTGCTAGCCATCCAAGCATTGTTCAAAGTTTGGAGAAAAGCCATCTGTAACAAAAAAAGTATTGTTGAGAATCAGAGAGAGAAAGTATATATCGGTAATACTTACTATTGAAGATTGGATGACAACTGTTTAACCGATGATGTAGGCTGTGCTGGTTGTGACAATAGAATGAGCTCCTCGAGCTATTTATATTTCTTACAGCCGGATATTAATGATAACCAACATGTTTTTCTGCTAAAAATGAGAAACCGCACATGAATTATTTAGCTGCAACAATTGTTTCCTGTTGTTTAATGATAACGAAATTGTTTTCCTGCTAACAATATTTGTTTTTGATTTGGCGGTTTGGGAAAATTCATAATAAACATCATTGCATATAAGAAACAATTAGATAAAAAAACACTATTTTACTAATATGTTTATATATGAAATACATGGGTTTTTATTTTTTAAAGATTTTTAGATAGTTAAAAAATGGATATAGTAAGAAAAATGATGAAAAGTGATGGATTGATGTCCCCAAGGTTATGTCTCGTAGGAATCGTGAGGTAATAGGAATCTTTTATAATCATGCGGACTTCGTCTGTTTTATACTAATCACGTTGTGATTATATGAATGTGCACAGCGTTGGGTAACCAATTTTTCATTAGAATTTCTTAAACAATTCACATAATCATCAAAAGTTATTTTATTTTTTACAATGTTAAATTTAACTCCCTTTGATTTCTTAGTAATTTTACCCCCCTGAACTTTAAATGAGTACATTTTCGATCTCAAGCCAACAAAGTGTGTGATTACTTTACCATTCGCCTCATCTTTCATTCTACCGAGAACCTTCTTTCCGACACGAGGTATTTTATAAGGATTGTCGTTACTATAATCTGACGTATCAAATTTGTTAAGGTCGGATTTTATCACCTCCTGATACGAATCACTACACCATATTCCGTACATGAAACTATCGGTATCCATGCATAGTAAGTCACAATTTTCCTCACCCATTTTCGGTAGCATGTGACCGTAATGAAAATCATACATACCAATTTTAGATAAATCCAAAATATCCATCCCAATGTAAAGCGGTTTATTGAAACATATATTGGTCTTTTCTAATTCGATTGCTACAAGATTTTCATAAAAAATTGTTCGATTTAGAAATTGAGGACTTGCAATCAAGTTTTTGCTCCGTATCGCCCTTCTCAGGATCTAACGAGATCGATGCTTCCGAATATTCTCCATTGTTTTTCCAAACACCGCATTATTCATTAATTTATAGAGGGTTTTCTCAAATTCCGTTGTGGCTGCCGCCCTCAACCGAGTGTTTAACTCAATGTAGGGTTGCAGCCAAGCAGACTGTTTAAATTTTAAAATGTTATGAATTTTCGTGATTTCAAACCCATTTTCCAAACATTGTTTCAAATTTCTATAGTGTATGATGTATTTTGTTTTGTTGTACAGTGTGGTCATTAACTTTGGTAATTTTGAGCTGGGAGGGATACGGTGTTCAGCAGCGAATGGAAAATCTTTGTGAGTATCATGTAGTTTGAAATTGAGACATTGCCCATCCATACAAATTATTTACATCGAAATACATGATATATTTCGATGGTTTCGTCTGATCATATCCTTCACTCATGTATTTGTTGTTTGCCTCGAAATATCTTTTACTACACACAGAAATTCCACCACGTATGCCCTGTTCGATGAACAAAAGTTGGTCAATGTCCTTCAAAAGATCCAGACGACATTTCGTATACTTTAACATTGCATCCCACGTGTAACCAGGTAAAGTGTAATACCAAGCGGGATCCAAGCCCTATGCGTTCGGACACTTTTTACGAAAATTTTCAAACACGTCAGCCAACAACAAAACATCTACCTTTAAATACAAGTCAGAGTATGCACCCAAATCAGAAATTTCGAATGCTGTCCATATGTCTAGTGCATGTTGATATTGTTCGTCGGTAATCTTTTCATCGTTCAGTTTATTGTAAAACATGTATTTTGTCGGCAATTGCTTATCATTTAATTTATCCAAACTATCAATATAGTCGTAGGGAAATATCCCTTTCCTTGTGAGAAGGGCGAACTTCGTATCATCATTCGAAACATCGCTAAATTCACGTGAAATAATTTTGAGATCATGTCCTTCCATTATGGAAGCTAATTTGTTCAACGAAGTTCCCAAAAAACGTAGAGAGTCAATAAATCTAAATTTAATGTCGGTATTATCGTCATAGAGAGTGAAGGATATGTATTTTTCCTTATTAACGGGAAGTAAGCTTAAACGACCATTTTTACTTAGTTCTCGAATCATGAAATGACTGTCATAGCCTGAGAGGTTATGAAACACGATAGGTATAACATACTGTTCTTTGAAATTTAAATTACATGCTTGGTGAGCGAAGCCTCGAAATTTTTTCGAAAAATGATCATGATCACGAACGATTATGTCTGTCGATACAAAAGCTTTTTCACAAATATGACATAATGTAGCGTAACTCATCTCGAATTGTTAAAGTGTAATTTCTTGTTGTATACTCAAAAATATCAATATTGATTCTTTCAAACGGGGTTTTTGGTTGTATTACCAGAGGAGTCCTTAAATTCTAACGACAGATTTTCACTTTTTGACAAGTTTCACAGTTCTTAATAAATTGTTCCACATATTTTGTTAGTCCTGTCCAGTTATACTAAGATTTTATACGCCGTATATTTTCATTTATTCCACGATGTAAATTACTTTTGCCTTTATGATACTGGTCTAATATGATAGGTATTTCATCATGGTCAGGCGTTGTAACAATATTTTGACAGACTACAAATTTTAAATCAATATTAGTAAAGATGAAAGAGAACATTTCTCAGAATCTTACTAATTAGATCGTCCTCAGTGAATACGAAATCAACGTGTTTAGAGACTCGGTCCCGCAACCGCTGCACGGCGGGGTCAGGACCGCACTCAGGCGACGCGAGAATATGAACATATCAATAAAATATCATGAGGGACGACGAACCTGATAACAATATGCTTAACCAAACCCTTACTACATACCCAACAAAATCAGCCAAACCAATCTTCACGCTCGTATTCTACTTTATTGAACCAACATACTCCAGTTAAATTTCCAACCAAAGATCAAGCCATTGTTTTCAACACTATCGCTAATACAAAACTTCAAGACTATCTACTTCAACTAGGACCCATCGTTCACCCAAAGAATATTCTCTTTTCATCGAGAATATCTAACAACAGAATCTGTGTATACTTTAGTAGTAAAGAAATTGTCCACCAGTTTTTGAAAGACCATGGATACATCACAATCAATGGAGAAAATATCACAGCTCGAAAATTAATCGCTCCTTCCGATCGATTGGTAATATCCAATATAAGCTCTACTATACCACACGACATACTTATTGGGGAACTTCAAAAATTAGGATTAACACTAGTATCTCCATTAAGTTTCTTGAGAATCGGTGCAACTAATCCAGAGTACAACCATATTCTCAGCTTCAGACAAGTATTCATTACACCAGCAGAAAATATAGACATCCCTGAATCTATTGAAATAACCCATGATGATTTAACTTACCGCATTTTTCTTTCCTGTGAAAGTCAAACCTGTTTTAAATGTAAACTTAAAGGTCATATTGCATTCAAATGCCCAAACTATTCACTTTCCCAAAGTCCACCAACCAACTCATGCCCCGAGAATCCACCAACCAACTCATGCCCCCAAAAGCTACCAATCAACCTTCCCATAACAAGTACACCCATTACTTCCGAAAACAACCCAACGATAACTGCCTCAGAGGAAGTACACCAAATTCCTTATGAAAATAATCAGTCTACGAACAAACGCTGTTTAGCTCAGATAGACCTACCACAATTTTCCACCCAATTAAACACTGCAAAGTACAAAAAACACAAACAAAACAATATAATAGATCATATACAGATGCAATCCATAAGGAACCTCATGGACCAACAAATAACTCCACTTACGCTGAGCGCTGAACAGTTCTAAGATTTCCTCGAAAACTCCTAAGGATCAAGAGACGTTCTGAGCCTATCCAAGGACTACACAGAAGATACTCCCGCACTCCTCGAATTATTGCTCAAAACACACTCTCATACTGAAAACTCAAGCTTAAAAGTTAGATGCACAAAACTGAGGAAAAAATAACAAAGACAACTGGAAACTATGTCAATCGAATCCCAAAGCGACTCATCAGACCAACTCTTTTGATTTAGACATATATAGTACCTCACTTTCTATCTTTTAAATCGAATTCAATAACATCTTACAGTGGAATATAAATGGATATTACATCCATTCAAACATGCTCCAAATATTAGTATCTAAATATTCTCCAGACATACTGTGCTTGCAAGAAACACACTTTCGTGAAAATAAAACACACAACTTGAAAAATTACAAGGGCTTCTTTCAAAACCGCAGCCCTAATGAAAGAGCCAGCGGCGGTACTGCTATATACATAAAACCAAATCTGAACGCTAACCAAATAATAATTACAAACAACCTCGAGGCAATAGCAGTAATTATTCTGGCCCCAACAAAAGTTAATATATGCAATATATACATACCCCCAAACTCAGAGTTAAATGAACAAGAATTGACGGCACTCTTAGATCAGATTCCCACACCACGCTTAATCCTGGGAGATCTCAAAGGACATAACATAAACTGGGATTCGAATTACACTGACCGCAGAGGGCATAAAATTGAAAATATTTTAAATATGGCAAATCTCACCCTTCTCAATGATGGATCCAAGACGAGATTCAATTCCGCCAATGGAAACTCATCAGCCATTGAGTTAACTACATGCAACCCCAACCTCCTAACATCACTAGAGTGGAGAGTATTAGAGGAATTATATGGTAGCGATCATCACCCCATAATCATTAACAACACTTCAAAAGAACACAAAGATAAAAACGAACCAATTCAGAAATGGAAACTCGACTATGCTAACTGGGATACATACGAAAAATTGAAAACAGAATTTCCCGATTCGAAATAACAGACAACATAGACACAACAATTACCATCTTCAATAATATGATCATAGAATCTGTGATAGAGAACAACCAAGATCCAATCAACACACCAATTACGAACTCAGAACTCTGATGATATCACAACATCCTTTTTAAAGAACTTACCGCATGTAGTGAAAACTCTTCTTTCACAAATTTTCAAAGTAATTTGGAGAGAGCAGAAATTCCCGCAAATCTGGAGGCACGCAATCGTTATTCCCATCCTAAAACCAAACAAGTCAGCGATTCAACTACAATCCTACAGACCGATTTCACTGACATGCACAATGTGCAAACTCCTGGAGAAAATCATCAATAAAAGACTTATTTGGACACTTTAGAACAAAAGACAAATCATTCCAGAAAAATCATAATAGACTTGGAAAGTCAAATACATGAAGCATTTGCCAACAAACAGAAATGTTTAGCAATTTATTTTGACATCAATAAGGCCTTTGAAACTGCTTGGCGCCATCAAATACTAGTCAGACTTCAAGAATGGGGATACCAAGGAAATATATTAGCCTTTATTAAAAATTTCTTAAGTCAAAGATCGTTCCAAGTCCGCCTCGCTGGAACACTATCACAACACAAAACCTAAGAAAACGACACACCACAGGGCTCAATAATAAGCCCAACACTTTTTCTAATAGCTCTCAATGACGTCCTTCTGTCCATGAATAAACCAGTCCAAGCAAGACTTTATGCAGACGACCTTATAATATTCGCTAAAGGTGAAATATTGATATCCTGGCAACCACTCTACAGGGACAGATACATTCGCTCGAAATATGGTCCGAATCTACAGGCTTCACCATTTCCACTGATAAAACAAAATGTATATTATTCTCGAAAGGAATAACAGCAGAGACACTAACAGTTACATTATATAACATACAGTCAACTTTCACAGATAATATACAATTTTTAGGGATGATATTCGACCAACAGCTCAACTGGAAAACACACATCAGACATATTATTCTTTCGTGTAACAAAAGGCTCAACCTTCTAAAGTACTTGGCCCATAAGCAATGGGGTGCAGATGGATCGACCCTCCTCACTCTATATAGAGCTCTTATACGTTCGAAGATCGATTATGGTTGCACTGCCTATGCATCCGCAAAAACATCAGTGCTGAAACCTTTGGATAGCCTTCACAATTCAGCCTTACTCACAATCCTGGGAGCTTACCGAACCACTCCTGTTGCAAGCTTGGAATGTGAAATAGGAGAACCACCTCCACAACACAGAAGACAACAATTAAGCCTATGCTACGCTGCCAGAATAGCTTCACTAGACAACGTCCCGACATATAGAAACACAATAACAGCACGCTTCCCATCAGCATACGACCAACGAAGAACCGACCGACCTTTCTATGAGAGAATTCGAAGGTATCTCAAGCCAATTCAAATGCAGAGATTTTCTCCTCTCTACCCTACGAACCTAAACACTCCTTCTCCTTGGCCGGTATTCCAGCCAATCATTAACATCCAACTATCCCAATTTAATAAAAACGACACAAATACACAAATAATAATCCAGAACTTCCGTGAAATCCTACAACAACACAAAGAATTCATTAAAATATACACCGATGCATTCAAAACAGTTTCTGGTGTAGGAGCAGCTGTTGCCACACCTGAAAATACCCTAACCTATAAACTACCGGAAACCAATACGATCCTCACAGGAGAACTCTTCGCAATCCTCCAAGCGCTAAGGTACGCAAAATCAAGCTCATCTAAAAGGTTTATAATTATGTCAGATTCATTAAGCTCTCTACAAATACTTAGACGAATATACGTAAACCATCCAATTGGAAGACTGATCAAAAGAGAACTTTTTACCATCCAAACATTGGACAAAGAAGTAATATTGCTCTGGGAACCTTCACATATAGGAATAACTGGAAACGAATCGGCCGATAAAAGTTCTTGAGAAGCGATCAATAATCCGAATCAGACTGCGTTACAATACACTCATTTGATAGACATGAAATCCTACATTAAAAACAAGATGAAAAACGTTTGGAATACTCACTGGCAGGCCTAACAATCGAAATTACAAGAAATCAAACCAAACGTAGGACCGAGGCAAAATCAATTAACCTAAAGTAGACAACAAGTGATAATGACCCGACTTCGCCTAGGACACACCAAACTCACACATGAACACTTGATATCTGGACAAAATGAACCAACTTGTGAATTTCGTGAAGTGAAACTAACTGTGAAACATATTATAGTGCAATGCCTGTTACACCAAAACCACAGAGACAAATTTAACATATCTTGTAACTTGAAAGAAATGTTAGACTAGAGTAATTATAGTTAAACTTTATATTATTCGTTCGTTCGTTCTGTCAGCTAGACGTGTTTATACTGTCCAACAAAGTGCTTAGAAAATCCATTATATAGTCCATGGACGAGTGAGTGAAGACGAAAAAGAGTGTAGAATCCTGAAGGAGAGGATCGAAACCCTGGAAATAGACAGTAAGAAGAAAAATATTATCTTATTTGGTCTAAATAAACACCCGAGTGAGAGAAGTATTTCCTTCTTTTGCAAACTAATCAAGAAATTACTAGGTGTCACCTTAACAGAAGACGATATTAGCGATATATATTCCCTAGGCAAACATAACGCAAGTTGAACTCATATCATTAATAAAAAAGAAGAATATACTACAAAACTCCTCAAAGCTCAAAAATACCGGGATCTCTATAGCAAACGATCTCACTGAGCAACAAAGAGAAGAAAATAAAGTTTTGAAAAAAGCGCTGCATCATTGTAGAAAAACGACAACTGAAAAAAGTTACATAAAAGGGAACAAATTGTACGTGGGAGATAAGCAATACACCGTAGAAGAATTGATAGAAATCGATTTCAGTGAAGACGAAAAGCCGAAAAGTGCTCCTCCAACACCAGATATCAGAGAACAAACTAGAGAAGAGACTACACCAAAACCTACAGGAACACCCATGCGCACAAGAGAGTTTGTACAAAAACCCAAAGAATTTCAAAATAGGAGAGAACTTAACAACATATTGACGCAGGAACAAGATTTTAAGGTAAATAAGACAAAGAAATCTACTAATATCGCCCAACAACCAAGAGTAAAATATTTAACTAGATCAAATCCTACTTCTGATAGTGTTAACAATATTTAATTAATAACATAAAATAAACTATTATAAATACATAAAAATTATCTGTAGGCCTATATACTAACACACCTTTTTACCGAGCCTCTCGTCCCTGGCATTGTTGTAGATATTTTAAATTCTTTTTATTTGAACTGATATGGATCCATATTTAAGTTATTTCGATGTGAATAATATAAAAACCTTCACTTTAAATTAATGTTACGAGCGTAAGGAAGTCTTAAATGTTAATAAAAACCAACCAAATTTTACCATATTACATAATAATATACGGAGTCTCAGTAAAAATTTTGATGAGTTTAAAATATTACTGGATAACATTAACTTTCATTTTGATTGTCTAGTACTGACAGAAACCTGGCACCTAGCAAATCCAGAGCTTTATAATATATTAGGCTATAACTTAATTTACAATCAAGGACAATTCAATCAAAATGATGGCACAGTAATATACCTGAAAAATAATATTTCATTCCAACACTCAATTATATCCAAACATGGTATTAATTTTCTCAGGGTCGATATTGGACATGAAAATATGAGTATAACAGCTTGCTACCGTTCTCCAGTATCTGATATAAATGATTTTTTCCAAAGTATACAGGAGTACTTCGAATAAGACAAAACGCAAAAATATGAGTATAACATTTTTATTGGTGACATCAACATAAACATTCTAGAGAACAGTATGAATAAAATTGAATACATGAACATACTTAATGAATTCGGATACACCTCAATGATTAACAATCCTACAAGGAAAAAAACTTGCTTAGATCACATCTTTTTCAAAACAAAAAACTATCAGAGAGGTGATATGACTATTCCACTAATACTTAAATCTGCAATCACTGATCATGATACTATCATATTACAAATTATATTGGAATAATTAAAAAATAAACACAAAAGTAATTACAAAGAGTACACTAACTATAACAAATTCACCAAAATAATACAAAAAACCTCATGGAACCTCATCTATACACATGAAGACCCAAACGTTGCAACGAATGCCTTCATTAATGAAATAAAATTAGCAATGGAAAATTGCAGTGAAAAAAAGTTAGTTTAGCAAAAAATACGCCATTTGCACCTTGGCTCACGAATAGTATGTTGAGGATGATAAACAAGAAAAATGAAATGTATCATGAATTAAAGATGACCTGAACTGAACCTGAACCTGAAAATCAAACTCTAAAAAACGAATATAAATTATATAAAAATAAACTCACGAACAAATTAAAAAAAAACTAACAAAAATATTATGAGCAGCAGCTGAAAATAAATAAATCAAATACAAAATATTTGTGGAACATGGTACGGGAACTCTGTGGAAGGAAACAAAAGAAATTTAATATTGATACTATCGCGAATGAAAATGGGGATCTACTAACAAACGATGAGGAAAAAGCAAACGAGTTTAATCGTAAATTTGTGAGTTTTGGGAAAATCCTTGCTGACAAAATTGAAACAGACCCTCACTTGGAGAGCAAGTCAAAGATCCTGCCCAACACTATGTTGTTAGCTCCTTAGGACGCTAAAGAGGTTTTTAATTTGATAAATGAGCTGAAAAACAAGAAGTCTCCTGGAACTGACGAAATAAGAGCAGAGCTTTTGAAAAAAAATGCCATATGCCATATTTCAACTCCTTTAGCATACATAATTAATAAGAGTATTGAAAAAGGAATATGGCCTGATGCCTTCAAAGAATCTGTTGTTGTGCCGCTACTTAAAGATGGTGATAGAACATCCGCTAGTAATTATAGACCAGTTTCTCTCATTAGTCACTTGGCAAAAATATTTGAAAAACTTTTGAAAAACAGAATAACCTCATTCATAAATAAATTTAATTTATTGTCTGATAAGCAATTTGGTTCTAAGGAAAAAACCTCAACTGTGGATGCTAAATTTAACAAATCAAATACATACATCTTTAGAGAGAGGAAGGCCTAGTCTGTGCCTATTTATTGATCTGACTTCTTAGTCTTCTTTTGACACTGTAAGCCACACGTTATTAATTCAAGCTTTAGAAGAAATGGGTATTAGAGGGATGGTATTGAATTTACTTAAAAGCTATTTGAGTTCAAGAAACCAAGTTGTTAGAGTGGGGGATAAAATAAGTCAAAAATTAGGGACGGTCTTGGGACCAACGCTGTTCAATCTTTACCTTAATGATTTATTTAGCCTGCAAATAACGAGAAATAATAGGATTTGCAGACGACGCTGCTGTTTTTTATGAAGCTGATACTTGGCTAAATCTAAGAAGGAAAGTAGAGGAAGACCTCAAAGTAATAAAAAACTGGTTCGATCACAAACTCCTTACCATGAACCTCAAAAAAACTAAATTTCTACCATTCAGCTGTAATGCTGCTAGTATGACAAATATGCAGGAAATCAACATAAACATAAATGGTAAAATACACGGCATCCAGTCATTGGAAGAAATAAAATATTTAGGCGTTTACCTAGATCGATATTTAAGGTGGGTGTCAACTACGTGATAAAAAAATTACAACATATAATTTTTACCTTCAAACACATGAAAGAGTACCTAACAATGGAAAACTTGAAAACTTTGTATTTTGCACTGGTAGAGAGTCATCTCAGATATGGAATACAGGCATGGGCGCCGCTGCGCGATCATACATCAATCCACTCGAAAGATTTCTGAAAATAATTATGTCAAAACCGCGTAAGTATTCTACTGAAGACCTATACAGTACATCAGAGATTATGGATATTCGTCAGCTATTCTATTTAAACACATCTATCACACACAACATATCACTTCAGTACAGATAAAGCACCATCCCAGTGATCAGTATACGACCAGAGGTTGCCAACGACTTATACATCCATTACTAAAAAAATCACTGTCACACAGGAGCTACTCCTATATTGGCACTAAAATGTATAACACCGTTCCTGGAAGCATAAAATCTATTAGCAACAAAAAAAAATTCAATTATACCTGAAAACTTTTTTACTAGAGAGTCCCAGATCATATTTTATTAAGCTGATAGAATCTAATGGTTGACTAAACATAATAAAAATAAACAAATAGATAACTATACCCCGTTTTATATAATCGAATTGTTTTTATTCTATTCCATTTATTGTATTTAACTTTAGTCTTTGTGATTTATAATATTTTGTTACTTATCATTTATTATATTGTGGTATTTAATTTGATTTTTTGTAATCTATTGCATTTATCAAATATGTATTTTATTGTAGCGTCATTTCTGTATGTTTTTAAGAGAAACAAGTGTTTCCACTTATCTCTACACTGCTTTATTCACTTCTATTATGTAGCCTTTTTTAGTTATATTTATTTATTCTGAATAAAGTTATATAATAATAATAATAGCAACAAAATAATTCAGTTTTTATATACATTAGATTTAATTAAGAAGCTATGAATGTTATTTATAAACTTCACCGTTAATGACCCAAAGCACAGACAATCTATTCCAACACAGACGGCTATAATATAGGACCTAATAGTTGCGGAAATATTAATTACACAGTGCCGCAACAGATGTCGCTAAGGTCCACTGATAGAAAATAATATTGAGGAATTCAAGAGGATGCCCGAGAAAACGGCAAGGTCAGCGCTCACGCTCATATCAAACGAGTTGATCGACTGATGAATTTATTGTTTTTGCTCTCTAACGCCAGCTGCCTGGAATAGTAAATGCTTTCAGAAACTTGGTTATTTTGTATTTTAAGACTAAAATCACAGACGCAGTAAAAAAGTGATGCATGTAATCATTCCATCCGTTATATGTTCTGATATATAAAAGAAACTAATATAAGTAGGTATATTATTTGTTCGAAGTTTTTAATAATCAAGTTCAGTAAATTGTGATGAGATTTTTAATTTTTATGCTGCAAAAATAATACCGTTGAAAAAAGAGAGAGAGAGAGAGAGAAATGATTTTTTCTTTTTGTAAATATGTAGATCAAATTGAAGCAAGTTATGATTTATCAAATTCTCTCTAAACTGGGTGACGTAGGTTGCCGTCAATGCATTTCTTATGGGTGACGTAGGTAGGTAACCGCCAGTGGATTTTGAATTTGGTGACAATTTTTAACCTAATATGCCATGTTTATTTATAAAATATAATATATATTTTTTTGATTATTTACCTGTGCCTATAAATAAGTACCAATTTAAAAAAATATTTTTATGGGAAAGGCCCATTATGAAAAATAAAGGAATTTTCATATATAGGAACATAAAATTAAAGAAACATCAAAAATTGTAGATACGCAACTATTTTACAAAATTTGAAGAAAAATTCAATGTACAAATATGTTCAATTTTCAATATTTTCGAATTATCCCCGAATTTTCAAAAATTATCAAAAACTTCGAAATGTCTTAAAACTATGAAAAAAAATTGACAATAGTCTCATTGATAATTTTAATATTGCGACCTCGATTACAAAACATAAGCAATACAAAAATATTATCTAACCATCAAATACGAAATAATAATGAATTTTCACTCGAAAGTAAAAACAATGAAATAAAACCAAGTTAATATAAAAAATAATGCAGTTTAATGTTAATATTAAAAAATAAGAAACAATATACAAAATATAAACTATATAAAATTCTTATAAGCATGTTCCAAGTATACATTATATACACAATATTAAGCACTATATGAAATATAAAACAAACTAAATTTAAAACAGTGTGGAATTGATGCTAATGAAAGTTATTTATGCTGCAAAATTTTCATATTTGGGTGTTCCTTATAACCCCTTATTTTTGTTTAATATTGTCCATTTACAATATTTAAACAAATTTGTCCTAATTAAGGTTTGTAACAGAAAGGTTTTGTGTTCATAACAGTCGCTGTTCTGTTCAAACCAGTCTTTTAAATTACGATTTTTATTTTATTATTGATAGTTTGGAATGATAAATTGACTACATTATAAATAATATCTAAAGGTACTTTCAGATGTATTCCAGTTTTGCCCCTCTTAGATTCATAGTTTTTGTATAGAATAAAAAATTGTTTTGGATCCTTCAATACATCGTTTTTTGCATTGCACTAATACACGTATTACACTTGAATTTTTCAATTGTCTTTTTGACCAAATATCCTGCATAGTAAAGAGTGGAACAGTCCTGTAGTAATACGACATGTTTTTTTTTGTGGACTAGTAGGTGGGATAATTGATGAAGATGAGTTGGTCAGAGACGAAACAGAAGACGTGCTTACATTACCATCTGTTCCTTCTAATTTAGTTTCAACAGAACATTCTTCTATATTAAGGTGCAATCATGTTATTAATAATTGTGGTTCTGAAGTTTGTCCTCAATACTTTCACGGAGGGATTTTCATCAACGCCGCCTCGTTGTCTGAGAAGTGAAAATAAGTTTTCAATAGGATCTTGGTTTATTCGGCTGGTTAATATAAAGAAACATTTTCCCTCTGCCTTTTGCGTATTATACAATAATTTGATTCCTTTTATTATCTGGATTATACCTTCAAACGAAGGAGGCCTCTTTTCTTTTCCGGTTTAACTTTTTTTATATTTTGGAATACTTCAGTTCCTTTATCCAGTATTGCCATTATTTGAGGATTTCTGTCACACAAAGCACAATTATATTAATTTTTAGAAAATAATGTTCTGCTGTTCAGTCCGTCAAACAAATGGTTTAAAAATTCCACAAAATTTGCTGTAAAGATGGCTGTTTCGGATTGCAGTTGTTGTGTTTTTACCAGTATTTTTAAAGTGGCTTCTACTGTACGACTGAAAATTTGCAAAGCTAGCTTGTAGGACATGTTTTGGAAATTGTTGGGGTTGATATGAGCATCAGATATTCTTACCATGGCTCTAGCACTTGCACTTGTTTTGTCTATTTCGTATGCTTTTACTATGTCAGAAAATAATACACTTCCTTCGTCAGTACGAAAGTTTCCATTTAGTAAATTATTTCTGAAGCTTTTGAACAAATATAGAGAATCATACACGCAAATAATTAACTTATCTCTTATTTTAAAGTACGGTTGTTCCGTGGTTACTTTCAACTTCCGCAATGCTCTTTGATTATTTGTACCTTGGTCGCATACACATATAGTACGTTCAAACCCAACATCAATAAGTGCATCTATACATGTCAATATTAATTTCACTAAATCGTCACTTTTAATTCCATTTTGATATATGTAATGTCAATGGTAATTTCCAATTGCAATATAGTCCTCTTATCATGAATACTAACGCATGGTTGCCAATTTTATTTGAACGTGCCAAGCTTCCTAAATCTTGAAAACCCTCTACAATGTCAAAATTTTTGGAATATTCTAAGTTATCTTTTATGGACATCTCGTTCCACATCTCATTTATTTGGACGATAATATATTCACAGAATATTTTAAATTCAATGGCTTACTATTTTTAATACAGAGTATTAATTCCAGTCAAATGTAATAAAAACAATTAGAGAAGGCAAAGATATGGTTTTTAGAAATTAACAAACCAGCTTAAATTTGAAAATCCCTATACAGGCTGTATTGTCCTCTAACCTTAGAGGTCAATGGTACCAACTCACGCGCCTCGGATAAAACTGACTAAACTATGCCATATGCCATATTTCAACTCCTTTAGCATACATAATTAATAAGAGTATTGAAAAAGGAATATGGCCTGATGCCTTCAAAGAATCTGTTGTTGTGCCGGTACTTAAAGATGGTGATAGAACATCCGCTAGTAATTATAGACCAGTTTCTCTCATTAGTCACTTGGCAAAAATATTTGAAAAACTTTTGAAAAACAGAATAACCTCATTCATAAATAAATTTAATTTATTGTCTGATAAGCAATTTGGTTCTAAGGAAAAAACCTCAACTGTGGATGCCGTACTAAATTTAACAAATCAAATACATACATCTTTAGAGAGAGGAAGGCCTAGTCTGTGCCTATTTATTGATCTGACTAAGACTTTTGACACTGTAAGCCACACGTTATTAATTCAAGCTTTAGAAGAAATGGGTATTAGAGGGATGGTATTGAATTTACTTAAAAGCTATTTGAGTTCAAGAAACCAAGTTGTTAGAGTGGGGGATAAAATAAGTCAAAAATTAGGGACGGTCTTGGGACCAACGCTGTTCAGTCTTTACCTTAATGATTTATTTAGCCTGCAAATAACGAGAAATAATAGGATTTGCAGACGACACTGCTGTTTTTTATGAAGCTTATACTTGGCTAAATCTAAGAAGGAAAGTAGAGGAAGACCTCAAAGTAATAAAAAACTGGTTCGATCACAAACTCCTTACCATGAACCTCAAAAAAACTAAATTTCTACCATTCAGCTGTAATGCTGCTAGTATGACAAATATGCAGGAAATCAACATAAACATAAATGGTAAAATACACGGCATCCAGTCATTGGAAGAAATAAAATATTTAGGCGTTTACCTAGATCGATATTTAAGGTGGGTGTCAACTACGTGATAAAAAAATTACAACATGTAATTTTTACCTTCAAACACATGAAAGAGTACCTAACATTGGAAAACTTGAAAACTTTGTATTTTGCACTGGTAGAGAGTCATCTCAGATATGGAATACAGGCATGGGCGCCGCTGCGCGATCATACATCAATCCACTCGAAATCTTACAAAAAAAGATTTTTGAAAATAATTATGTCAAAACCGCGTAAGTATTCTACTGAAGACCTATACAGTACATCAGAGATTATGGATATTCGTCAGCTATTCTATTTAAACACATCTATCACACACAACATATCACTTCAGTACAGATAAAGCACCATCCCAGTCATCAGTATACGACCAGAGGTTGCCAACGACTTATACATCCATTACTAAAAAAATCACTGTCACACAGGAGCTACTCCTATATTGGCACTAAAATGTATAACACCGTTCCTGGAAGCATAAAATCTATTAGCAACAAAAAAAAATTCAATTATACCTGAAAACTTTTTTACTAGAGAGTCCCAGATCATATTTTATTAAGCTGATAGAATCTAATGGTTGACTAAACATAATAAAAATAAACAAATAGATAACTATACCCCGTTTTATATAATCGAATTGTTTTTATTCTATTCCATTTATTGTATTTAACTTTAGTCTTTGTGATTTATAATATTTTGTTACTTATCATTTATTATATTGTGGTATTTAATTTGATTTTTTGTAATCTATTGCATTTATCAAATATGTATTTTATTGTAGCGTCATTTCTGTATGTTTTTAAGAGAAACAAGTGTTTCCACTTATCTCTACACTGCTTTATTCACTTCTATTATGTAGCCTTTTTTAGTTATATTTATTTATTCTGAATAAAGTTATATAATAATAATAATAGCAACAAAATAATTCAGTTTTTATATACATTAGATTTAATTAAGAAGCTATGAATGTTATTTATAAACTTCACCGTTAATGACCCAAAGCACAGACAATCTATTCCAACACAGACGGCCCTAGGCACCGTGCGGAAACTATAGATGGCGTTATAATCCCGACAGTAGAGACACCGTGCGAGTAAAAAAAGAAACTTTCCAGACCCATTGGCATTGGTTGTCACTGTCACTGTGTAGTCTGTAAATGTGATTTTACAATGATTAAAAATATAAATTATAAAATACAATGATTAAAATTATAAAATATGGTTTTCTACCAATAAACAATGATCGGCAGCGTGGTCAAAATATATCAAAAGGCCGAAAGCTATTCGAGTCGGGACATGTTTTTGATGTCATAGAAACAGTTGGCCAAGAACAAGAAACAATATTAACTGGCAAAATTGTTGCTCAGACAAAAATTTCAAATGTATATGATGTTAAGATAACAGTAAGTACCTTTTTTGAATTAATTGTTATTACAATATCTTTAGAAAATCATTATTTCTATTTTTAATTTTTATCTCTGTCTTTTCAGCTTGATTGCAATCGAAACATTAAAAGTGCAATTTGTAAATGCAAGGCAGGTCTATCAGGACAATGTAAGCACGTCTGTGCCTTAGTCCATTACGTAAATTCTGCAGAAAGTGCAGAATCGAAAACCAGTTATGCACAACAATGGGGCAAACCAACGTACCGACAGTTACTGGGTTATGATAAAGGAGTGACAATGGCAGAGTTATTTCCAACTCCACCAATAAGTATTAAACTTAATAATTTGATGGAACAACTAGAATCAAAGGATCCTTCTACAGCTACTTTAGGAGAATCGTTAGCTCATACACCTTTGTACAAAATTTTACAGTTAGAAGAAAAACATGAGAAAGAAATTGTAGCAGCAGAAACATTGGTTGACTTAGTAAGAATTACTGAAAAAACAAAATTAAATGAAAAAAATAGCCAGCTAATGCTAGACATTTTTACATTGCAGAGCTTTGCTATTTATTATTACTCCTCTGAACTAACACTACCAAAACATTTATATGACTTTTATAATGATAAAGTTTGTTGTAATGTTAATTCTGGTTCAAATATTTGTTTTGAAACCATTGACCAAGCAAACAGTTCTCGTTGGTACACGGAAAGAAAATTGAGAATAACAGCAAGTAATGCACATAAGTTAAAGGGTGATCGTTTTGATGTTAATAGAGTAATAAATGATTTATTAAGTACAAAAAACATTGAAACATCAGCTATGAAGTACGGTAAGAAAATGGAAGAAGTGGCTTTAACAGAATATAAAAATAAGTATTTTCTACATTGTAAAGTATTGAAGGTTGGTTTAGTGGTAAATATCCACCAGCCATGGTTGAGCTGCTCTCCAGACGCTGTTGTGATTTGCGGCAATAATATATGGGAAAAAAAATTAGTAGAAATTAAGTGTCCTGCAACATGTACAAATAAACCTGTAATTGAAAGAGATAATTTAGTTACAAACGTAAAATATTTACAATTTGATGGGAATGGTTTAAAGTTGAAACAAAATCACTCAATTTATACACAGGTTCAGATGCAAATGTATGTTACAAGTATACCTATCTGTGATTTGTTTGTATATTCTCCTAAGGGAAGTGTACTAGTGTCTAATTGGATTTTCAACATTTACTAACGCACAAACAACATAAACTATTTGATCTCTATATTTTAACAAACTAATTGGTATTTGATCAAAAATATGAAATTGCTTAATACTCTGTATGACTCTTTCTATATGGATTCGCAATGAAGCAATTTTATACGTTTCTTCTACTTCCTCTGGTGAAAATTGATTTTCAGGAAGAAACGGCGGCATAACTAAAACAGCTTTTTTCTTATCAACAGATGTTTTAATAGCAGGAAAACCTTTATCGGCAAGAACAGTATCACCAGGCTCCAATAAATCTATCACTCCGCAATGATTTGTTATGAAACAGTCGCTAGAGCGACCTCCATAACATTTAGATACAAAACTTATGAATCCACAAGGAGTACAACCAACTAAAAATTTCACTGTATAACTATGTTTATAATCTGAGTAAATTTGAACCCTCTGTTTAACTGTTGGAGGGCATTCTGTGTGAATCTCAGTACAGTCTATTATGACACGAGTATTTGGATAATAGATTTTAAATGATTCTGGCATATTAATTTGAACAGTTGATTTTGAGGGCCATATAATGAATTTTTTTAACACAGAGTGTAACAAAAACAAGTAGGTTTCAAATATTCTATGTGCGGTTGTTCTGTGTATTTGAAATTAACACTCAATACTGAAAAACGTACTCCTGTTTTCAGTTTCATCAGTGTAATAAGTAACTTTGTTTTTTTATTTATAAACTTGATTTTGACATCAGGAAGTAAATTCAAGAGTAGATTAAACACTGAAAATGGAACCCCTGTTATGTTAATAAAATTTTCATCCGTTTTCATTGAACTTATCCCATGAAATCCAGGGCAAAGCAGAATTTGTGAATGTTGGTCAATAGGATCACAACTAAAATCCTTCATAACTTTGTTAGATGTAACAATATTTGCTTCACAACTTTTATGCGCCATTACTTTCGATACAATGTTACACTGGACCTCAGCAGTGCAAACACCACTAGAATTAAATAAATTACTTAAAAAGAATGGAGTGTAAATCTCATTTTCACATGATATATTATCATTTTGACATCCGACACTTCGACTAGATGGTTTTTGAGGTTCAAGTTCAACACTATTTTCAGGTCTAAATTTCTGACAGGACTTTTCTTCTTTTACTGATCCAGCTCGTTGCATTCGACGTTGGTGTCTTTCAAATCTTTCAATTTTTTGATCCAAGTTTTTTATATTTTCTTCACCAGGAAAAATTGTAGGTACATACGACGGATGTAGAGGATTTTCTGATTTCTTGTTGCCAATAAAATGGGCGCTGCAGATGGTGGTATTTTTAGACGGGAGCCAGCTAATTGGATGTCTACTGAAAGAAACAACGGTTATTGGTTAGGTTCAATGATCATCGAAAATTGAACTGTTTTCAATCATAATTACCTACAAAATTGGTGGTTTTTATATCAATAAAATCAAATAGTACTTTTTAAATACTTGAATGCATACTTACGTGTGTTTTACAACTGCATTTATCCATTTAATTCTTTTATCCCTGAGCCATGGCATGTGAGTACTATTAGTAGGGAAATAGTAAAATTTTACACCCTTGGAGTTGTTTTTGGATGTATTACAGCATCCAGCAATACAACAATACATTTTGATAACTTACATTAGCAAAATTTAACACGATTATTCAGAATTTTTTCCATGGTTTGACAGTACAATTTTTGACACTTGAGGTAAAAGTTTCGGATATAAGTCACGAGATGGCAGGGTCATCGCTACGCACGGTGTCTATAATATAGGACCTAATAGTTGCGGAAATATTAATTACACAGTGCCGCAACAGATGTCGCCAAGGTCCACTGATAGAAAATAATATTTAGGAATTCAAGAGGATGCCTGAGAAAACGGCAAGGTCAGCGCTCACGCTCATATCAAACGAGTTGGGGGGTCAGTGCCGTCGTCGACTGATGAATTTATTGTTTTTGCTCTCTAACGCCAGCTGCCTGGAATAGTAAATGCTTTCAGAAACTTGGTTATTTTGTATTTTAAGACTAAAATCACAGACGCAGTAAAAAAGTGATGCATGTAATCATTCCATCCGTTATATGTTCTGATATATAAAAGAAACTAATATAAGTAGGTATATTATTTGTTCGAAGTTTTTAATAATCAAGTTCAGTAATTTGTGATGAGATTTTTAATTTTTATGCTGCAAAAATAATACCGTTGAAAAAAGAGAGAGAGAGAGAGAGAAATGATTTTTTCTTTTTGTAAATATGTAGATCAAATTGAAGCAAGTTATGATTTATCGAATTCTCTCTAAACTGGGTGACGTAGGTTGCCGTCAATGCATTTCTTATGGGTGACGTAGGTAGGTAACCGCCAGTGGATTTTGAATTTGGTGAAAATTTTTAACCTAATATGCCATGTTGATTTATAAAATATAATATATTTTTTTGATTATTTACATGTGCCTATAAATAAGTACCAATTTTAAAAAATATTTTTATGGGAAAGGCCCATTATGAAAAATAAAGGAATTTTCATATATAGGCATATAAAATTAAAGAAACATCAAAAATTGTAGATACGCAACTATTTTACAAAATTTGAAGAAAAATTCAATGCACAAATATGTTCAATTTTCAATATTTTAGATTTATCCCAGAATTTTCAAAAATTATCAAAAACTTCGAAATGTCTTAAAACTATGAAAAAAAATTGAAAATAGTCTCATTGATAATTTTAATATTGCGACCTCGATTACAAAACATAAGCAATACAAAAATATTATCTAACCATCAAATACGAAATAATAATGAATTTTCACTCGAAAGTAAAAACAATGAAATAAAACCAAGTTAATATAAAAAATAATGCAGTTTAATGTTAATATTAAAAAATAAGAAACAATATACAAAATATAAACTATATAAAATTCTTATAAGCACGTTCCAAGTATATTATACATTATATACACAATATTAAGCACTATATGAAATATAAAACAAACTAAATTTAAAACAGTGTGGAATTAATGCTAATGAAAGTTATTTATGCTGCAAAATTTTCATTTTTGGGTGTTCCCTATAACCCTTTATTTTTGTTTAATATTGTCCATTTACAATATTTAAACAAATTTGTCCTAATTAAGGTTTGTAACAGAAAGGTTTTGTGTTCAAAACAGTCGCTAATCTGTTCAAACCAGTCTTTTAAATTACGTTTTTTATTTTATTATTGAAAGTTTGGAATGATAAATTGACTACATTATAAATAATATCTAAAGGTACTTTCAGATGTATTCCAGTTTTGCCCCTCTTAGATTCATAGTTTTTGTATAGAATAAAAAATTGTTTTGGATCCTTCAATACATCGTTTTTTGCATTGCACTAATACACGTATTACACTTGAATTTTTCAATTGTCTTTTTGACCAAATATCCTGCATAGTAAAGAGTGGAACAGTCCTGTAGTAATACGACATGTTTTTTTTTGTGGACTAGTAGGTGGGATAATTGATGAAGATGAGTTGGTCAGAGACGAAACAGAAGACGTGCTTACATTACCATCTGTTCCTTCTAATTTAGTTTCAACAGAACATTCTTCTATATTAAGGTGCAATCATGTTATTAATAATTGTGGTTCTGAAGTTTGTCCTCAATACTTTCACGGAGGGATTTTCATCAACGCCGCCTCGTTGTCTGAGAAGTGAAAATAAGTTTTCAATAGGATCTTGGTTAGTCGGCTGGTTAATATAAACAAACATTTTCCCTCTGCCTTTTGCGTATTATACAATAATTTGATTCCTTTTATTGTCTGGATTATACCTTCAAACGAAGGAGGCCTCTTTTCTTTTCCGGTTTAACTTTTTTTATATTTTGGAATACTTCAGTTCCTTTATCCAGTATTGGCCATTATTTGAGGATTTCTGTCACACAAAGAACAATTATATTCATTTTTAGAAAATAATGTTCTGCTGTTCAGTCCGTCAAACAAATGGTTTAAAAATTCCACAAAATTTGCTGTAAAGATGGCTGTTTCGGATTGCAGTTGTTGTGTTTTTACCAGTATTTTTAAAGTGGCTGCTACTGTACGACTGAAAATTTGCAAAGCTAGCTTGCAGGACATGTTTTGGAAATTGTTGGGGTTGATATGAGCATCAGTAATTCTTACCATGGCTCTAGCACTTGCACTTGTTTTGTCTATTTCGAATGCTTTTACTCTGTCAGAAAATAATACACTTCCTTCGTCAGTACGAAAGTTTCCATTTAGTAAATTATTTCTGAAGCTTTTGAACAAATGTAGAGAATCATACACGCAAATAATTAACTTATCTCTTATTTTAAAGTACGGTTGTTCCGTGGTTACTTTCAACTTCCGCAATGCTCTTTGATTATTTGTACCTTGGTCGCATACACATATAGTAGGTTCAAACCCAACTTCAATAAATGCATCTATACATGTCAATATTAATTTCACTTAATCGTCACTTTTAATTCCATTTTGATATATGTAATAAGTTAATGGTAATTTCCAATTGCAATATAGTCCTCTTATCATGAATATTAACGCATGGTTGCCAATTTTATTTGAACGTCCCAAGCTTCCTAAATCTTGAAAACCCTCTACAATGTCAAAATTTTTGGAATATTCTAAGTTATCTTTTATGGACATCTCGTCCCACATCTCATTTATTTGGACGATAATATATTCACAGAATATTTTAAATTCAATGGCTTACTATTTTTAATACAGAGTATTAATTGCACTCAAATGTAATAAAAAAAAATTAGAGAAGGCAAAGATATGGTTTTTAGATATTAACAAACCAGCTAAAATTTGAAAATCCCTATACAGGCTGTATTGTCCTCTAACCTTAGAGGTCAATGGTACCAACTCACGCGCCTCGGATAAAACTGACTAAACTATTAGAATTACGAAAAAAATCTTCAGGAAAAATGTAAGGTTTCATGTTTTCTATAAATTAAAGTATGTATACAATATAAGGGGTGTTGCTTACTAGAAGTAACATAACCTCAATTTCGTAAGAAACTTGAAAATTTCAACTCAAGACAGCAAAGACTCGGGGCCATCTAATGTTTTTCATTGTGGATAATATAACATTCAAATCAAACTGCTATAGAATGTAAAGATATATGCGGTGGATGGTATCACATAAAATGCAGCCAACTACAAAGTAAGGGTTTCGAGTTTTATTCGAGAGAATTGAAAAAAACGAGAGTAAAAGTATAATAGATGGTCTTGCAGAAAATGTATCACACAAAAATTGAAAGTAGTCACGCAACCATTAGAAAATCTAACGAAAATTGTTAGAAAAATATGTTATCTGTAAATAAAGGAATAATAACATTATTGAAAAAAACTAAAAAAAATAGAGATAATTTATGGAAAGAAAACAAAATAATGAAGAACGAAATCAATGAAATGAAAAAAACATTGCAAGACTTAAAACCAAAAGCTGATTCTTATGAATAAAATATACTAAAAAATAATATGGAAATTAAGGATGTTGAAAACAAGTCTAAATGAAAGATGAAGAAATTTCCAAGTCCATTTATAGAAGAATTAGAATTTACTTAGAAATAAAGATAACTTATTGCTTAACACTGACTAAAGCGAGGCCCTTCTTTAACTGGAAAACCAAATAATATAATCAAAATCACCCTTTCAATAAAATTAAAAATAATATCATTCAAAGAGCCACAAAATACTACAAACAAGTGGAAAATTTACAACAAACGACATTAATCTCCCAGGATTAGAATTCACAATATTTATTAATGAAGAACTAACAGGAAAAAACACATTTTTACTGGGAAAATGCAAGGAAACTCAGAAAAATTCGTTATGAAAGAATGTTTGTGAGAAGAAGTAGTAAGAAATAATTATTATAGAAGATGAAGAAAAATGTCCATGAATGAAAATAAAAATAATACGAGAGAGATATCATTTAAAAACATCTAAAAATCTATTTTTATAAACTTATTCATTAAACAAATTGAAGATTACGATCTTTTGACACACAAATTGTGGAAAGTTTTGAAAGGTAGTATCTTGATAAAAATCATAAATTTAAAATTGCTCATAATAATATTATGAAGTATTGCCAAAAATTTATATGAGACATTACTATTCATCTATCAGTTAAATGAAAATTTTGAATTGATAGTTTTTACAGAACTTTGGAGAATATATAATCAAAATTTGTACAAAATACCAGGTTATCAACAAATTTATAATAATGGAAACTTAAACCAAAACGATGGTTTAATGATTTTCATATCATTTCACACCATATTATGTAATAAACTTAATTGTCTATGGTTATGGAACATCGTTTGATTACAAATGGAGCGGTGGATGTGGTGTTCCGTGTCCGTGGCTGATGGTGTTCCGAGACTTGAACGGTGACAGGTGTCAGGGTCGGAAGTGGCAAGAGGAGGAAGGATAATTTTTGGCGGGCATGTGTGGCGTGGTTACGAGTGATAAGAGAGAAGACAATTATTAATTTGATTATAATTAACTAGAATCCAGAATATATTTTAATTTATATAGTTCCAGACCATTTATTTACTGTCTTTAATATCTCAGAAGATGGATTGGATCCGTGCAATGGGAAGATCAAAGAAAAGCCGGCGAGAAAGCATTTCAAGCTCCACCAGTTCCTCAAAAGACTCACGAAGTGTTCGAAGGAAGGTACGGAAATTGAAAAGCCAGTTGAAAATTACCGAAAAGTTGTTGCAGAAGCGTACTACTGTAAGTACACCATATACAAGTTTGAATATTGATGAATCACTCATTCCGATATTTGACGGTGCCACCGACAATTTATCTGCAAGGGAATGGGTGAATAAAGTTAATGAATTAAGTGAAATATATGATTGGAACGATAAGCTGATCATAAGACTTTCAACGTCAAGGTTAAAAGGAAATGCTCGAAAATGGTATGATTCACTAAAAGAACAATGTACTCAATGGAGTCAAATGAAGCTCATGTTATTAGAGACATTTCCTTGTAGTATTAAATTCGGTAAACTATTTGTAGAAGCTGCCAATTATAGCCATAGAGCTACTCAAAAGCTAAGTGATTATTGTTTTGAAAAAGTAGCTAAAATTCGTAAGCTCAAGTTAGATATTGGGCAGGAGGAAATCATTGATTGTGTTATCGAGGGCATTGCCAATGAAAACATAAAGCTTGCAGCAAGAGCAGCTGATTTCAAATCAGTGGGATTACTTGCTAATTATTTAGAACATACAAATCAGCACAGTGTAAAACCTTTGAAAAGAAATGCGTTCATTGGCCGTGTACCTGAATCATCAAGAATCACAAATGAAAGCCAATTAAGTTATACAAATACGAATAAGATACGACCTTGGTTTGATAAAGGTAAAACATGCTTCAATTGTAAAGGGTCACATTTTATTAGAGATTGTCCTAAAACTATTATCAAGTGTGAATCATGTAATAAATTTGGGCATAGCAAAGAGCAATGTAAAGTCTATAGAAGAAAATCACAAAATGTAAACTCAGTTAAGAATACAGATGAAAATATTTATTTGAAGAAGATTATTATTAATGGAACGTTGATTGATAATTGTTTGGTGGACACAGGTAGCTCTTGTTCTCTTATAAAGGAATCCGTCGCAAAAAAATTAAAGATCAATAGCATATCATTAGATAGTTCTGCATTTCTAAAAAGCTTTATGGGAAATTACATATCTTGTAATAGATTAGCTAAGGTTGATGTAAAACTTGACCAATCATGTGGAAGTATCAACATATTTATTATTGATGACTCATATTTAACATATAATATTATTATTGGCAGCGATTACTTGAATCAACCACAAGTAGCAATGTTTAAATGTAATGGTGCATTTTGGTTAAGAAATATTGCCAGTATTGAAACTGATAAATGCCCTCAACAGTGTATTAAACGTGACAATATTAATTTTGGTAACGTCAATGATAGAGTTAAAACTCAAGTGTTTAACTTGTTATGGCAATACAAAGACAGAGTTTCATTCAGTTTCAATGATCTAGGTAAAACCGATATTGTCGAGATGAGTATAAATTGTAAAACAATTGAGCCTATAATTTATAATCCTTATAGAATGAGTGTGAAAGAGAAAGAGATCCTTGACGGATTGTTACAGGAACTTCTTGATTGCGGCATAATAAGGGAGTCCAAATCAGCATACGCCAGTCCAGTACTTTTAGTTAAAAAGAAGACTGGTGATTATAGATTATGTATAGACTATCGTCGGTTAAATTCTATTACTATAAAAGAAAAATTTCCCTTGCCACTGATAGACGATCAAATAGATATGTTAGGTGGACATAAATATTTCATAACCTTAGATTTAGCATCCGGTTACTATCAAATTCCTATGAAAGAGGATTCGATTGAGAAAACTGCTTTCATCACTCCTATGTCACATTATGAGTTTTTAAGGATGCCATTTGGGCTGACTAATGCACCGGCAGTATTCCAAAGGTTAATTAATACTCTGTTTAATGAACACATAAATAAAATTGTATTTGCTTATTTAGACGACCTTATAATTCCAGCTACTAGCATAGAACAAGCTTTAAGTAGACTAAAAATTGTATTAGATGTGTTAAGACAAGGAAACCTTACATTAAAATTGAGTAAATGCAACTTTTGCCAAACTACTATTTCATATTTGGGTCGTGAAATCAGTGAGTTGGGCGTACAGCCTGGTAGAGAAAAGGTTAAGGCAGTAGAGAAAATGAGACAACCAAGCAATGTTAAAGAAGTAAGACAATTTTTAGGGCTAACAGGCTACTTTAGAAAATATATAAAAAATTACGCTACTTTGGCGGAACCAATAACAAGACTATTAAGAAAAGTGGTTGCATATACTTGGTCAACTGAACAGGAGGAGGCTTACACCAAATTGAAGTCAATCTTGGTTGAACGCCCCATACTAACAATTTTCAATCCTCTACTTAAGACAGAGTTGCATACGGATGCTAGCAGTTTGGGATTTGGTGCCATGTTGATGCAAACCCAAGATAATAATCAATATGTAATTGCTTACTTCAGTAAACAAACGAGTTCTGAACAGCGACGATATCATTCGTATGAACTTGAGACTCTGGCAGTTGTTTTAGCATTACAACATTTTAGAGTGTATCTGTTAGGTATTACATTTGATATTATTACTGACTGTAATGCATTACGTGCGGCATTCGCAAAACGGGATATGGTGCCTCGAGTAGGTCGTTGGTGGCTAATGGTGCAAGATTATGACTTCACTATTATCCATAGACCAGGACGGAAAATGGGACATGTTGATGCTCTCAGTAGAAGTCCAGTGATGGAGTACTTAGATGTATTAATGATTGATATAACGGAAGCCGATTGGATTGTTGCAGCTCAAATGCAAGATGAGCAAATTCGAAATATTCATAACATATTGAAAGACAGAATTATCAATAGAGATACAAAACAGTATTTTGATAATTATTTGTTGCGTGATGGTAAGGTATATAGGAAGATGGAAGATGGGAGATCATTGTGGGTAGTACCAAGGTTATGTAAGTGGCAAATTTGCAGACTTTGTCATGATGAAGGAGGTCATTTTGGAGTTGAGAAAACTTTGAAGAAGATTGGAGAAAGCTATTGGTTCCCACATTCACGGAGATTTGTGAAGAAATATGTGCAGTCGTGCCTTTCATGTCTTTATTACAAGCATAACCATGGAAAGAAGGAAGGTTACATGCACCCAATTGAAAAAGTTCCGATTCCGTTCCATACTATTCACATTGATCATCTAGGACCTTTCGTTAAAAGTAGAAAGAACAACAAGTATATTTTGGTAATTGTCGATGGATTTACGAAGTTCTGTTTTATGGAAGCTGTGAAGGATGTCACCACTAAACCGGTAATAAAAGCATTGATGAATGTTATGTACATCTTTGGTGTACCCACCAGGATTATATCAGATCGTGGGACATCATTTACTTCTATGACATTCAAGAGATTTTGTAAGGCGTATGGTATAAAGCATGTTTTAAATGCTGTTGCTTCCCCACGAGCTAATGGACAATGTGAAAGATATAATCGAACAATTTTAAATGCACTCTCTTGTACAGCTGCTGAGGCTGATGATAATAGTTGGGATACTTTCATCAAGCAGATTCAAAGTTCGATGAATATGACATTTAATGCAGCTATAAGTGCAAGTCCGTTAGATGCTCTTGCTGGTTACAAAGGAAGAAGTATCTCCGAGAGTACAATACTGAGTACGATTGAAGTGGATCTGAATCGACTGGATTTGGAGACATTACGAAATAATATTACACAGAGAATATCGAATAGTCAACGAAAACAAAAGGAAAGATTTGATAGAATGAGAAAGAAGGCAAAAGTTTATAAAGAAGGAGATGTAGTTATGGTTCTGAGAACTGACACGCCCAATACAGGAACTAGTAAAAAATTGTTACCAAAGTACAAAGGCCCTTTTAAAGTTGCCAAAGTTCTGTTGAATGATAGATATGTAGTGGAAGACTTGAGAGAGAACTTCCGGAGAATGAGTACTGTTGTTGCTGCAGATAAAATGAAGTCATGGATTACATTCAAAGGTAATAGCATGGAAGAAGGGATGCCTGTCGGGAGAATTATGCAGTGACATAATAGACTCAAGCATTCTGCTTCTAAGTTAATGTTAAAGAAGGGATGCCTGTCGGGAGAATTATGCAGTGACATAATAGATTCGAGCATTCTGCTTCTAAGTTAATGTTAAAGAAGGGATGCCTGTCGGGAGAATTATGCAGTGACATAATAGACTCGAGCATTCTGCTTCTAAGTTAATGTTAAAGAAGGGATGCCTGTCGGGAGAATTATGCAGTGACATAATAGACTCGAGCATTCTGCTTCTAAGTTGATGTTAAAGAAGGGATGCCTGTCGAGAAGATTATGCAGTGACATAATAGACTCGAGCATTCAGCTTCTAAATTGATGTTAATGAAGTGATGCCTGTCGAGAGAATTATGCAGTGGCATAGTAGACTCGAGCATTCTGCTTCTAAGTTGACGTTAAAGAAGGATGCCTGTCGAGGAATTATGTAGTCACATAATAGGCTCGAGCATTCTGCTTCTATGTTTATGTTGGAGGGGGAATGTCTGTCGGGGGATTATGCAGTTGCATAATAGGCTCGAGCATTCTACTTCTAAGATGAAGTTATGGAAAGGATATCATTTAAGAGGTGCTACTATGGTGTAATACCATCAAGCATTCCGTCCTTGACATACACATGTATAAGCCATTGATAATAACGCAGTTTATGACGGAGTGTTTACAACTTTATGTAAGTATGGTAAGGATCTATAATAACTTCTGAATTTTAGGTGACCAAACTGGAGAATCTGAGGACAGATCCAGTGAGGATGGCCGAATGTAATAAACTTAATTGTCTATGGTTATGGAACATCGTTTGATTACAAATGGAGCGGTGGATGTGGTGTTCCGTGTCCGTGGCTGATGGTGTTCCGAGACTTGAACGGTGACAGGTGTCAGGGTCGGAAGTGGCAAGAGGAGGAAGGATAATTTTTGGCGGGCATGTGTGGCGTGGTTACGAGTGATAAGAGAGAAGACAATTATTAATTTGATTATAATTAACTAGAATCCAGAATATATTTTAATTTATATAGTTCCAGACCATTTATTTACTGTCTTTAATAATTATAATTTCATTTGGTAATTTCAAAATAAACAATATGCAAAGAAAATAAAATATCTTTTCAATATACAAACCACCTTGTTCGATCCATATTTATTCAATTATTACACTTAAACTCATTCTTTCATCAATAAAAAAACATCGTAAGGTTTGTTCAGCTTATTTATGCATAAACTGATATAATGTAGGTATATCTTACTGTATTCAAAATTGTTATAAATTCAAAAAGTAAAAATTGTTTCATCGCCCTTTTATTTTTTAACTTCAGGAGTTCGGGAGAATATTTTCTAGTTTATGAATAGAATTTGAATTCAATTATAATTTCACTATACTATATATATGTGAGTACTTTTGATAACAAAATAATATTTTTTATTTCTAGCACTCTTTTCACCTCGTCTATTAGTTTACTTATTTAATATAGAACAATAAGAAGTTTTTATCGATGCTTATTTTTTTAGCTCTCTTTCTTTGTTGTTTCTGTTTTTAATGAATATGCCGATTATACCAGGCATACATGTTGATTTTGAACTTGCCATATCCTCTGTATAGGTTTACTCATTATAGAACAAACCATTGAAAATATATTATTTTTATAGTAATGCAAATGAATAAAAAAATTATACATACCACAGTTTTTGATCCATTGGGTCACAAGCTCTTTATTTTTGATGGGGAATCATGGATACTTCCTTTTGGATTTCCCGCAGTTTAAATAAGCACATTTGTTACCAGACATGGTTTCGAGACACAAATCAAATTAGGAATAACAGAAGATAGTAATAACACTTGTTGCGAAACACAGAGTATTTTTGCAAACTCACTACTAAGGTGCCTAGTTATACACTGTAAAATATTAACAACACATTAAGGTTTTAATGGTAATAAAGGGCTGGAAAACCCATCTAACTAATCTTTGAGGAGATTACCCGAGTGTTTCTATAGAATATTTTTTAATGCTTCTAATAGATTTAATTTTAATTCTTTATTCTCAACATTCCTCAGAATTTTAAAATTATCATTAAAAGTATGACCATATTCTATATGATGTAATGCATAATTACAAACTGTTTTCTGATTAACAAATGATCTCTTCTGTTCATTAGTTCTAGTTTCAAAATCTAAGAAATTTATAGAGTTGTTACTTTAAACTTCTATAGTAAACTTAATGGAAGGGTGGAGACTATTAATGAATTTAAAAAATCTGTCTAAGTTGGACAGATTTGAGCATTGAGCATCGAAACTTCTAAATTCTCTTCTTTGTCTCTTCATTCCCGTGGTGGTGGACGATTGTTTTTTAATAAACAAACAAATGTCTTAATTCCACTGGCAGCGTTGTCGATTTGCCAGTAATTACTGGTATTTACAAGGATTATTCATAATCTCTTCATAAAACAGCCAATAATAATGTATTCATATAAAACAAAGTATTGTGGAAAACCATAATTTCCGATCTATAACTTTCGTGAAAATTTCAAAGCGTATGGTCCATTTTATTAAGAAAATATCTAATAAAGGGCGCTGATTGATGTGTAACACAGTCCAAAAAAATGAGTATCATAATTTTGAGAGTCTCTATTGTCAATAATATACAAATATTCATCATCAATCAAATAAATTTATTTTTTGCACGAATATCAGGACACTGAATACCATCTTATAGCTTGTATAGCTATACTACTAGTCAAATTTAATTGCTTGCATCCACTTCGGCCGATGCTAGCATCCAAAATCCGCGCAACACATTAACGTATAGGAACGAGCCGTCTGTGTTGGAATAGATTGTCTGTGCCCAAAGGGTTGATGCGGTTATTTGAAATAAAAAAAATTCTTATGAATCTTATCTAGTAACTGGTCATTCCATGTTTCAACTTTTGAATAATCGATTATGGATTTTGTTTTGTAAAGGTCGACAAATATATTGAATTCATCTGTCACTAATTAGTCCTGTTCATCTATAAGTATTTCACGTTGTTGTGGTCTTTACTTGTTGATGGTGTAACCTCATTAGTTTCATTAGTAGACAAAATTGTAATTTTAGGTTGTAAATTTGCACATTCTTTAAAATGATCAATTTAAATTCTTGAAAGCGCATCTGCATGTTTATTCACCGAAAAATAATGACGCTTCATACCAGCTATAATATCTACCTAAAATAGATTTTTCTTCGTTCGTCAAAGTTCCTCTCGATAACCGTACGAGAAAGTTGTATTTATTGCTCTGTGTTGTTCTAAATAAAATTGTGAAAATGACGAGAAGTGCTTCAAAGTTAGAGGTTAGTAAAAATACCCTAACTGTAACTATAACAATGGATGAATTTAAAGATGTTATCAATAAAATAGTAAAAGAACATACTGATGCACTTCATGAAGAAATTAAATCTTTAAAAAATGAAATAAGTATATTAGAAGCAAGTAATATAGACATGGTTAATCTATTGTCAAGTAATGCTATTACTCCTATTAAAACTTGTGATTTAATTAATGACAACTTGAATGAATCAAATTTGTCTGCAAATACAATTATTGAAAAAGAATTCCATTCTGGCGATAAGATTACCCATGAAAACACTCACACAAATAAACATGGGGAGCAACATTCAAAACATCCTCACAGGAGAACATCTGCTGCTGGTGTTAATAAGAAAATAATAGTTGGTACGGGGGGAAAAGATCTACAAACGAAGAACATAAACGACGAAGAAAACTTTGCGTCACAACGTCGATTATGGATTTACGTAGGTCGTTGTAAACCTACGTCAACTTCAGACGACATAAAAAATACTTGGAGAGAAGGATACCTCGACAAAAATTTACTGTTACGAAACTGGATAGTTTAGGTCGTAACTTATCATATAAAGTGGAAGCAGATTTGGAACTGCAAAAGCAACTCTATACACCAAGTTTCTGGCCGAAAGGTGTGACAGTGGAAATATTTCAATTTCGAAACAAGAACTTTCAAGCAAGGGAATTTTAAACTCAACCCCGTAAAGAACATTTCAAAAGCCATAATTAGGTTGCTGTGTGTAAATAGTCAATGGATAACAAATAGAATAGAACAATTTGAGTTAGTAATTGAAGAATATAATCCTCATATTATATGTCTGACAGTAATATGGTGTTCAGAAACTAATGTTAATTTAGTGTGTTTTAAAAATTTTGTACTTGCAAGCTACTACGTTAGATCCAACCGTAAACATGGGGGAGTAATGATATTAGTCCGTAATAATATGCAATTTAAGAAAATTATTTGTATTGACAAATTTTCAATAGAAATGCATTCAGAAAATTGTGCTGTAGAAATTTGCGGAAATAATGTGAAATATTGTATCATTGTAGTCTATAGGCCGTCAGGTGCTGACATAGAAATATTTTTTAAACAAATCTGTAAGACGCTTTATTACTGTGTAAAAAAAATCGATAAAGTTATACTCTGTGGTGATCTAAATATTGACTATTTAACAGAATCTATCAACAAAAATGATCTCCTAAACATTATGCAGTGCTACCAATTAAATACACAAAACACTAAACCAACTAGGGAATTTAAAAATATAAACGGTCATTTATCAATATCTAAACTAGATTATATATTCACAAATATTGATAACGAAGGTTACTGTGAAACTGTATATAACTTAAGTTTGGGAGATCACTTTGGCCTGATGATGGATATCAAATCAAGCAATACTAGTAAGCCTGTTAAGAAACACATCCTAACTAGACACTTGAATGACTATAGCATCGCTGGCTTAAGTCACTACTTGCAACATGAAGATTTCTCTGATATTTTTAATGGTAATAACATTAATGAAATGTTCAATCTTTTTTATGGAATTATTAATTTTGCTATTGATAAATTCTGTCCAACAAGAAAAAAAATTGTAAATAAAGACGAACTTAGAAATAAGTGGATTACTAGAGAAACATTATAATTACGTAAATCTCTAAACAATTTATATTGGATAAAGCTGAACTTCAATGATGAAAGATTAGAAATTGAATATAAACTTCTGTTTAAAACTTGTAAAAACAGACTAAAATCAGACAAAAGGTTATACTATCAAAAAAGTATTGGGAATAAAATAGATCCTAATGAAAAACAGAAATATGTTTGGAAATTAGTTAGAGAAAAAAATGGAAAAAATAATAATATAAGAGAAATTAAATTGAATATTAATGGGTCAGTTGTTGGTAATGACTTTGTTATTGTGAATAGTTTTGTTAATCATTTCAGTACCTCTGTCAGATTATTGAATGAACAAAATTTTAAGAATACTATATCCTCTTGTACAAAATGTGATCTAAATAATAGCAACACATTCTTTTTTAGTCCTGTTACAGCACAGGAGGTCTTTGAGATAATAAGTAGCTTAAAAAATACTAACTCGAGTGGTATTGACTGTATATCAACAAAAATTATTAAATATATAGCTCAGTACATTGCACTTCCTCTGTCTGAACTAATAAATATCTCCATTGAAAATGGCCAGTTTCCGGAAAAACTGAAAACTGGACTGGTTACACCTATCTATAAAAAGATGATCCTCTATGCATAGACTACTACAGACAGATAACTGTTTCAAATGTGATTAGCAAAGTTGTTGAAACATCTACTTATAATAGAATGATAAATTATCTAGATAAACACAATATTATCATAGTATAAGTAAAGTAGTAGTTGCACTCGAGCGAATATTTTCAGCATGCCGACAGAAATCCGTAGGATGTTCGCGAGATGTAGAGCGTTCAGTTGAGATCCCTCGCCTGAGCTGGTAACATATACTTCAGACAGAGTCGGATTGACAAAAATGAATACAAAATTGTGTGCTGCTGTTGGGTGTTTGAACTCGTCGAAAAATTGTTCGTTAAGTTTTTTTAAATTTCCGTTGAATGCAAATCAGTAACTTAATAATAATAGTAATAAAAATATATTATACATGTTTATAAATATTTTTAGTGCTAGAATATGGTTGATGGCATGTCATCGAGAGGATTTGTTTGCAAAGTTAGACAATATCCACAACTTATCTTATAGGTTGTGTGCCAAGCATTTTCACTTAAGTGCGTTTGCTAATAATTCACATAGCAGATTACGCTGAAATGTTACCCCATCTATTTTTTCTTCATTAGAAGGGTGTTCAAAGGTTCCAGAACAAAAAACTGATAAGCACGTCGATGTCGAAATTCAAAGTACTGGTTATTCGTCCCAGTTCTGTTCTGCAAACAACCCAGTAGAAAAAAGGGTGTCATCTCCATCAACGAATCAGGTAATCCAGGCACCATTTCACTTATCATATGGCACCCCAAGAAAGGCTAAATTAAGAAAAGAGATCAAAAAGGTTCGCAATGAAAATAGTTACCTGAAAAATAAATTGGAAAGCTTTACGAACGGTTTATCAACTTGCCCTAACTTATTAAACTAACTAAAATTATAAAGAGCTAACTTACAAATTTTGTGGTTCGTCTTCCAATTTAGCTAAGTTTATTAATATTCAGGTATCTGAAATTGGCAAAAAACCAAAAAGTCGTAGGTTTACCGAAGAATTTAAAAATTATTGTCTTTCTCTTTATTTTGAAGGCCCAAAATTATATAAAAGAAATCTTGTAAATTTGTTTTGTTTACCGAGTGCATCAACATTACACAGGTTTATAAAAAAATTAAGCGTTTCAGCAGGAGTTTATGAAAATGTTTTTCGAATTTTGCGTCAGAAAGTTCAACGATTTACCATGTTGGATAAACAATGTATAGTATGTGTCGATGAAATAAGTTTAAAAGTCAGTTTGTTTTACGGGATAAACACAGACACAATTATAGGTTTTGAAAACGTTGGCGAAAAGAAAAGAACGTTTAAACCTGCTATGAATGCGACAGTGGTAATGGTAAGAGGTGTTTGTTCGGATTGGAAACAACCTCTTGTTTATTGTCTTGTTAACTCATCATGTCCTGCGAAAAATCTTCATGAATTATTATTACAAATCATTGAAAACTTACAAGAAATAGGACTAAATGTATTATCTCTCGTTTGTGATATGGGCTCTAATAATATTTAGCTTTCGAAAAGACTTCACATATCTCCTGAGAACCCTGTCTTCTCATGTGGGGGCAAAAATATTGCAATCATATTTGACACACCCCACTTGCTAAAAGCGCTACGCAATAATCTAATAAAATATAAATTTGTTGTGGACGATAATTTTATTTGTTGGGATTATTATATATATTAAAAAATGTATGAACACGATAAGCATTATGAAATACGTGGTGCACCCCGTCTGACTGATTCTCATATTTCACCAAACGCTTTCGAAAAAATGAAAGTGAAATACGCCTCCCAAGTATTCAGTTTGAGTGTAGCTTCATGTATGAATTTATATATTAGATTTAAAAATCTACCAAAAGAAGCGGAGCCAACACAAAAGTTTATTCAAGAAATCAATAACTTATTTGATTTTTTGAATTCTTCTGATAAATTAGGAAAAACGAAATACCAAAATGCCTATACATTCACCCAAGATCATAATGAACTACTCGTTGGTTTTTATGAACTGTTCGAAAAAATAAAAGTTGTAAATTCAATGGGAAAAAACATTACTTCTACAATAAAATGTATCAATGGTTGGAAAATTACCATAAAATCATTTTTGAAACTAGGGGAAATTGCAAAATCTGAAGAGTTGGAATATTTGCTAACCAGAAGATGCAATCAAGACTGTCTTGAGATTTTTTTTGGTTCCATCAGACAACAAAATGGAAATAGTTTTAATCCAACGCCCATACAGTTCATTAGGTCATTTCAAAACTATTCTGTATAAAATTAATGCACTCAGGGACTGAAAATTGTGAAGAAGATGAACCGTCAATTTTGTTAAAAGTAATGGACATTCCAGAAGCAGAAAGTGTTGAAACTCCATTTCTGGATCAGACTAAAAAACAAAAAATATAAAAATATTAACTTTTCACATCCATGTCAGAACTTCAACTATGATTATATTTACCATTTTTATGCGAGATTAATTTTACCATAAAATATGCGAACAGAAATTTGAAAAAGCCAAATAGAGACAGAAAACTTATAGTTTGGAGACACACGTAATAATATGTAATAAAAACGGCATTTGTATATTAAGTATATCTCTTTTTTATAATGTATAAAATATCCAATTAAAAAAGTTATATTTTGATTCAGAATAATTGCTCATATCAAAAGTTTTTATTTTATTGTGTACCCACATTTTCCTAAATACACCTCTGGCAAATACCCTACTACTCTTTGCAGCGGCCGGTGATCGGATAGGTACGCAAGAATTCGGCCATATCCGTCCTCGTCGTTCATCGCGCAGCACTACAAATTCCGGCTGAAAAAGATCAAAGGATTTTTACGGAGTGAAACTACTACTGTACTTATACTATGATATTATCACAAAATATAAAAATGTTTTTTACCCTGGGAGATCAACAGAAGGGGCTGTCTATGAATTTGTAGAAATTATATATAAACAACTTGATAACAAGAAAACTGTTGGGGCAATATTCTTTGATCTTACCAAGGCTTTTGATAGCTTAAATTTAAATTTCGTCGAAGAAAAACTATATGCTTTGGGATTTCGTGGAAACGTGTTGTCTTGGTTGATGTCATACTTAAGCCATAGGAAAATAGCAGTGAAAATAAATGAAACTCAGTCAAATGAGGCAATTGTTAACCTGGATGTTCCACAGGGCTCCGTACTGGGTCCACTTATATTTATAATGTTTATTAATGACCTACCAGAATTTATGAAAACTAAATGTAAGGTTATATATGCAGATGATGTTTCCTTTGCAACTTATGGCAATTCTCCTGAAGAACTAGCAGATAATTTAAGTTTACTTTACAATAAATTTAGTGAATGGTGTTTAAATAATCATTTAATTTTAAATCATAGGAAAACGGTTCTAATGAAATTTAACATAACAAATGATCCCAACACGTCTTTTGACATACGTACTGAAAACATTAATATGACGTCAACTGAAACAACAAAATTCCTTGGAACTTTTCTTGACTCATCACTTTCTTTTCAGGCATGTACTGATCATATTTCTAAGAAAGATATGTAGCAGCTATTATGTAATCTTGCAACTTAAAAATATATTCTCCCAACAACAACTAATAAATATCTACTATGCGTTGACATACTGTCACTTATCTTATAATGTTATAATATGGGGAAACTCTAGATTCTCAACTAAATTGTTTATTTTACAAAAAAAAAATAATACCTCTTATCTTTGGTATTCATAAGCGAACTTCATGTAGAAGCCACTTTCAAAAAAACCAAATCTTATCTCTCCCATGTATCTATATCTATACAATTGTTCTATCCATCAAAAATAACCTAAACAACTTCATTAAATGTGCTGACAATCATGACTATAAGACAAGGCATGGTGATCTTCTTTGCATACCGCCTCATCGGACAACTTTTTATGAAAAGAGTCTATCTTATGCTGGTACCCAGTTATACAATAAACTACCGATCTGTATTAGAGAAATCCAAAATCTTAATGTATTTAAAAAATATCTCAAAGATCTCTTGTTGCAACACTCATTCTATTATCTAAATGAATTTATGGAATGTAGTTTTTAATAATTTCTATCTGTTTATATATTTATTTATGTTTTGTGACTTTTCCAATATCATGTAAATGGTCTAAATGGAATAAATAATTATTTATTATTTTTATTATTAATTTTGCCTGGCTTGTACGCAATTTTGTAATCATATTCCTCCATTTCGAGCCGCCATCTAGCTAGTATGCTTCCAGGATCTTTATTGGAAAAGCGCCATGTTAATGAACGATGGTCAGTGTCCAGCCTAAATTTTCTTCCAAATAAATAAGGACGGATATGTTTTACTGGCCATACCATAGCAAGAATTTCTCGTTCTATTGTCGAATATTTTGTTTCTGCACTACATAATGTTACCCCTGTCAAGTTAGCCCCCTGATTTTCGAAAATTAAACTTTTTTTAAAGTAAATCGTTTGTTTGTCGTTTGTTAGATGAAAATTTTCGTTCATGAGTTGCCTTTTTCATTGTTATTAAAAATTGAAATTTTCGACGTCAAATTGGCCCCACTTTCGAAAATTTAACACTTTTTTCGCAAATCAATAGTTTTTAATTCGCTTTTGTTTGATTGCAGGGTCTCGCGGTTTGTTAGATCCTAGTTGAATATTTACTGCAATTTTTATTTCGGCTGCTAGGCTAGCGCATGCGCCTTGGTGTGCCTTGACTAGCATGAAGGTCTAGGATAGGTTTGTACTCTGTTCCATGTCAAATTTACCTTTGTTGTCTCTGATAACAGTTCTCTCTGCTTTATATCAAAGACAATAATACTACGTTAACGTTATGTGTAATTCAAATATAATTTAATGATGAATTGTTGTTACAAAGTGTTAGTACAGAAGGTACCTACTAGTTTATAATGACAAAATGACAATAATATTGTACCTATCATTAAAAATTAATTTTAAATAAAATTTTAATGAAAATTATTTTCATACATTTACATGCACCTATTATAAAATTTGTCAAATGGTATAAGAAAATAAAAAGATAGAAATCGTGGAATTCGCTTTATTTTTTTTAATCCTAATAATAAAGATTTCTAACTGTTGACGACAATTTTCGTATATATCAACGCATGAGGGCAGATTCTCGTGCTGGCCGAACAGATTGATGCTTTTGGTTTCAAGTTGTATTTTTCCCAAATATTATTATTTCTAAAGCAATATGCTATGAAATGCAAATTATCCAGGTTTCTGCCATTTTTAGAGATTTTTGAAAATTTCTTTTTTCGAGTATTTATATAGGTCGAATATAACATAAAACTGCGAGCGCCTGTTTAAAAATCAGTTTATTTAATTTCTTATTAATAAAAACATACTTACGGGATGGTAGGCGAACAGTAGTATGGTGGGTATAAAGCAGCAAAAATCCAATGTAAAACAAACAAAAGCAGTAAATCACTTCACAAACGGCACCCTGTATTCATTAAAACAGAAAAATAAAGTTTTAAATTTTTAAAAACAATTCCACAAATATGTTGTTCTCCATCATTGTGATTTGGGATTTTCTAATTTTGGTCAGAAAGAAGGATGCAGCGTTGCCAAATTTAATATGGAATAGAAGACTTCCATATGCGCAATATTTTCCTATTTTATATTTTAAAAGAAGGGGTAACCATTTGAAATAATAAATAATAAAGTGAGTTTTTTATTATCTCATTTTATTATTTCAAATGGTTAACCCTTTTTCTTAAATATTCTGTATCGTATGGTTGTCTCTGGTATCCACCATCCCTATAATCTGTTTCTTTGACAACTCCGCACATATTTTTCGCTGTCAAGGTCCAAGTTTCATAATCTTCTCATACGATTGTTTTGAATCATTTTTCGTTTCAATAAATTATAATGTTTTTAAATTTTCATGAACAGAAAATGCCGTGTGTGAAGTGATTAACTGCTGTTGTTTGTTTCACATTGTATTTTTGCTGCTTTATATTCATCCTAGGCCGCTGTTCGCCCACCATCCCGTAACTATTTTTTTATTAATAAAAATTAAATAAATTGATTTTTACAAAGGCTCTCGCGGTCTTATGTTATATTCGACCTATATAAACACCAAAAAAGAATCTCTAAAAATTGCAGAAACCTGGATAACGAATTCTAACCAATTATCCTATCCAATTGCCCCGTATAATCTGCAACCGAAAATGAAACATATATTTATTTTCTTCACGGCCTCCCACAGAGCCTATTTTTAAATATTATAGCAAGTCCATGGCAATTATATCAACTGTGCTATGTGTACCTGAATTTATCGTTGCCAAGTTTGATCATCGGTGGAAAGTCTCGAAGTTCGGCAAGCATTGACCGAAAATTCTCACGAATATCAAGTTCGATGAAAATATGAGCGTTGAATTGCAAATAAGATTGTATCTGTCCTTTACAACCTTCTACAATGCATTTCACAATGCGCTCTTAATTTTGCCAAGCCAATGACTTATCCACTGCTCCGAAACCACTAGTGCGTATGACATTGAAATTAGAAGTAATCGCGATCACGTTCTGAGATTCAAATAGGTGTGGACATGTATTGTTTGAGCACTGGGAAACCCATTGAGCACTAGGGGGATGATTGAACTGAGAGTTCATATTTGACCATGCTAGTAATATGTAGTCCATGGCATCTATGTTTCTTCCCAATATTTTCTTGTCCACTTGGAAAGTTACAGTAGATTTGTTGTAAAAATCGAGCCCTTTCCTTCCTGGTTGCCAAGCGAAATTCACGTTTCGAAAATAATTGAAGAAATTGGCATATTCTTTTTTTGGCCGTGAAACAGTCAATTCATGATAATCTTTATTATCCATCATTGCAGTCAACAAAATTTTAATTATCGAATCAAATGGGCCAATCACAATGCGGCATCCATTAATTGAAACTGGTGAGTCGATATTTCCATACTGGATCAGATAGGTAATCTCTACCTTTTCAAGATTGCAATTGCGATAAGGAATTTCTAATCTAATCTAATCACCAGTTTCTTCTACTTCTTCAGGCCAAACTTGAGTCTGTAAAATATTAACATAATATTATAATGAATTTTAATGGAATTTTGCACAATTTGAAAGGGCTTTCTCATAAAGTAACGAGGGACGAAACGCTGTATGTATTCATAATGGCTGAATTTGTTTTAGCAATTTTTGGCAGCAAAGCCATGATTCGGCCAGGAGAAGATGACAAAAAATTGGAACAAATTCTGGAACTCATTGCAGACGATGATTCTGATGTTCAGATATCAGATGATGAAGAGGAAATTGAAATTGAGGAAAATTTTGTTGATAGAAGAAAAGAAGAAACAATAAATGAAGAAGAGGTGAGCAGTAGTGACGAGGAAGTTGAGGACATACTTCCTCTTAGTATCGTCAGAGAAAACTTAAGAGCGACAAAACAAGTTTCACAGCGACAGTTCTGGAATAGAGATGATCATTTCATATCTTCAAATTTTGAAGGTCCTTCCAGTGAATGTAGCTCCGAGCTCCGTTGTGATTGGACAGCAAAAACGTATCTGGCCATGTACTTTGACGATGAGTTTTTCCAAAAAGTGTGTAATTGCACAAATGCAAGATATGTTGAACTAAAAGGGTTATCGCTTAATTTGACACTTAATGAGGTCAAACAGTTTTTCGGTATAGTTTGTTTAATGTCTTGCCTTAAATATCCGAGAATCAGAATGTACTGGGCGAAGACAACAAGGGTTGCAGCTATCGCAGATGTTATGACAAGAAATAGGATTTTTTCCTTAAGTAACTTGAAAGTTATACTTGATGGCAGTATCTCAGAGGCGGAACGAAAAAATGACAAATTTTGGAAAGTACGTCCTGTTTTGGAAAGAGTGAGGCAGGGATGTTTGCAGCTACCAAGAGAAAAAGTCGCTATAGATGAACAGATGATACCATTTACAGGAACTTGTCAAATTAAGCCGGGGAAAGCCCAACCTAGAGGGCTTGAAAAACTTTGTTGCTACTGCTCCCGATGGACTTATAGTCGATTCTGAATTGTATCAAGGCAAAAATACTTTTCCTGATGATACAGTAAAACGCCTTGGTGTTGGACCTTCTGCTGTCGTTCGCCTTGTAAAGACACTATTTCCTGGAACTCATGTGTGAACTGTGATAGATATTTCACAACAATACCACTTCTCGAATATCTGTATCAACAAAACCTGTATTGTACAGGAACGATAATGAAAAAAAGACAGGATGGCAAAATAGTGGTTGTACAATGATACGATCTAAAATCTGTGCTATTGGCATCTACTGGCACTGGAATGCAACCCACCGATGAGTGTAGAAGGTGGTCCAAGAAAGACTCCAAATACATTCTGATTTCAAGACCTCACATTATTGCTAAATATAATGAATGTATGGCATGGATTGATTTGATAGATAGGATGATCAACTATTATAGAATTCAGGTCAGATCAAAAAAATGGACCGTTAGAGTAATCTTCCATTGTTTTGATTTGGCAATGGCAAACTCATGGAAAAATAGAGCAATTTTTGACAAATGAATCCAATGCTACACATGAATTCATGCGAGGTATAGGAACCAGAGGAAACCCTGAAGGTAATATTGTTAATTCACCATCTGCGACTGCACAAAAGCGACAACAACATTATCCAGAGATTGCCACAAATTTGAAGAATTCGATCAGATGCAAAAATCTAAATTGTGCTAAAAAGACTAAGTTTTTCTGTAATACCTGTGACACATTTTTGTGCATAACTGGAAACAGAAACTGTTTTATTGAGTTCCATAACAAATAAATTTTAGTTCATGTTTAAATTTTACATTTTGAATGTTATAATTTTTTGTTCTTAAAATATTTCCTAGTTATTTAGACTTCAAAAATAAGGTCTTTTTTGTATAGTATAAGACCCATTGTCCATTTTGATGGACGCCATGTATTTCAATTCATATTCAATTCATATTCTCAATTCATATTCTATTACGTTTTTGAGTTTGACGGCTCTAATTTATAAAAAACATGTCTGGGTCCCAGGAGGACATGATAATATTGTGACCGAGATCGACCCCCAAGTATATTGAATTCGTGAATTGATTGTGATATTTTTTTTGTATAGGGGCCTTTCCGAATCTCATCCAGCTTATTACGACTGAGTTTCTTACCAGTTTCAATATAAACACGGTCTCCTATGTTAAAACTCTTATCTCTATCATTATTGTCTACTCGAGCTTTATTCATATCATGATTTTGTTTTGAATTTTGGAAAGCTATTTCTCTATCTTTTTCTATATTATCTTGATGTCTGAAAACTGTTGGTAGTACGGGTGAATATTTTCCGAACAATAAATATTCTGGTGTAAATTGTGTTACATTGTGTACTGTTCTATTATATTCAGATACACATTGTGTAAAATGACTGATCCATGGTTTTAACTGATTATTATCATTCAATTCAGACCTTAAGCGATTAACTAGAGTTTGTCCTAAACGTTCAGTTAAACCATTAAATGAAGGACAATCGACCGCGGAAAGTAATAAAATAATGTTATTACGATTAAGAAATGATATAAATTTAGATGACGTCAAAGCTGGATAACGATCTGATAGTAATATTTTTATTTTGTGATTTTTACGATTGGTCAATATAAAAAACAGAGAAATACCACAACACACCAACAGCTTTATTAATTATTGTCACTCGGCAATTGTTTCGCCAACAAAGTTGGCATCTTCAGGGGTAAACCTGTTACTAACAGAAATCTACAATATTTACCTTAATATATACTAGTAAAATATAATTACATCAATCTTTAATAACAAAATAATTACTATGGTAGAATGTGATGATACATTTGTTCCTTAAAGTTATTAACCTAATTCTGTTGCAAAAAAGGAAGAAGTGGACTATTTGGAATGGGACCCCCATCTTTGTTTAGAACATTTTTCCTCTTTGAAATCTCAATACTTTCGTAAATATCTAGTAAACCAAACCTCGAGATTTATTTAAGGAGACGTAGGCTCTCTATGTCTATCTTGTGGATATGTGAAGCCACTGACGATTTCTCATAGCGGCCGAAATTTAAATGAGCCATATGTTCTTTAAATCTGGTTAAAATCGATCGCCTTGTTTGACCTACATAACCACGACGATTCTTTTCTTTTTAATATTGAATCTGACATTATTAAGAGGAAAACTCATTAATCTATGAACTAAGTCATTTATGCTAGCCATCTTTTGATGAACCGGATGGTGCGAATCCTTAGGGATATAACTGAAAGTACTAGTTTCATTTCTATATACATCAAATTCGAGACCACCTTCACGGTTCCAAATTATCAGCACGTCTAAAAATGGAATTCTTCCGTTTTCATGAATAAACTTGATAGAAGGGAATTGATTATTAATTTCACTAATAAAGTCATTACCTGAAGCAATTGACTGGTCAAAGACTGCGAATATATTGTCCACATATCTGAACCAAAATCTAGGAAAGTAAGCAAATTTTTCGTGAATAAATTTGCAAGAAATGGTGGCAAAAATTACCCATCGCGGTGCCTTCTCTGTTTGTAGAAATTACCATTGTAAATGAAATAACTATGATCCATGCAAAGTTTTGTAAGCATAACGTATTCTTTTACCTTGTCCATGTCGACATAGAATAAGGAACTCTTCAAGAAAGGAAATGGTTTCATTAATAGGAATACTGGGAAACAAAGAGCAGACATCGAACGATACCATAATTTCTGAATCTTTGATTGTTACATTTTTAACTTATTTATTAATTCTATTGAGTCCTTAACTGAATAAGAAGAGAAAACGGAAAGACTCTGGAATTCATTCACAAGCTATTTGGCGAGTCTATAGGACGGATAACCTATAGATGAGACAATAGGTCTCATTGATCCACCTGGCTTGTAAATTTTGGGCAGACAATATAGTCTAGGTACTACAGGGTTGCTAACATGTATTTTATATTTCTTAACCGATTCTGTAACAAAGTTTTGACAATTCCCAATCTTTGAGTTTAGTTCCGTTGACCGTGGAGAAATATATAAATAATGTTTGGGGTTTGGAACCGTTGGCGTTGATACAACAATATAAAAAACAGAGAATTACCACAACACACCAAGAACTTTATTAATTATTGTCACCCGACAATTGTTTCGCCAACAAAGTTGGCATCTTCAGGGGTAAACTTGTTAATAACATAAATCTACAATATTTACCTTAATATATAGTAGTAAAATATAATTACATCAATCGTTAATAACAAAATAATTACTAGGTATTATTTTTACGATTGGTGATAATAATTTTATAAAATCTGAGGATGTCTGCGTTTCTTCTTCTTCTTGAATATTTGTTTGACATGGGCCAAATAGATCCGATTCAAAGAAGAAGTTAACTTGTTATAACAGGATTTCCCCAAAATTTTACGCGTTACCAAAAATTCACAAGCCGACATTATCAGTAATACCAATTGTTGCATCTATTGGTGCACCAACTGACAATATTGCTTCTTTCTTGACGGATACCCTGACGGCAGCATAGTCATCTGATTGATGACTATGAAATCTTTCCTGTTTGTGGTTAATTTTATGTAAATTCACGATTTTTGCCCCGACGAAGAGAATAAACATTCTCGAAAGCTTGGCATAATCCAAAGAATTTTATTTATTAAATGACTGCATCCCCAACAAAAATCTATTTTATCAAATATATATATATATATATATATATATATATATATATATATATATATATATATATATACATTTGGAAAATTCCTCATAGTGGTATTAAAAACTATTACAATACACAATTAAAATTACACATTAGAACAGTAGCTCAAAAATATTTAAAAGGTGGAGATACAGTTACATGATTCTTAATACTATCACATTTCTAGACAACTAATTCTCTTCTCCTTTGTTATCAAACACGTACTGCCGTATTTCCATCTACTATATATTTATATATAGATTTGTATTTTTGACTGGTTGTATATTAAATTAAATTAAAAAGATTTTCTTGGGGATGCAGTCATGTATTCAATAAAATTCTTTGATTGAAGCCGAGCTTTCGAGAATGTTTATTCTCTTCTTCAGGGCCAAAATCGTGAATTTAGAATAAATTAGCTAAAAACAGGAAAGGTTTCATAGCCATCAATTGTAAATAATGGACAGATATAAATAATGATATTTATAATTGATGGCTATGAAATCTTTCCTGTATATATATATAAAAAGATTTTCTTGGGGATGCAGTCATGTATTCAATAAAATTGTTTGATTGAAGCCGACCTTTCGAGAATGTTTATTCTCTTCTTCAGGGCAAACATCTTGAATTTAGAATGAATTAGCTAAAAACAGCATTTATGAAGATTCTATTGAGTTTGTTTGTTAGATGTTCAATATACGGAAGAACAGCATATTTTGGGAGTAATCTATTAGTTTGTGGATTTTCTTGGGCTTCATTGTTTTCTGATGTTGGTGGGTCATAGTTAGTAGGATTCTCCGTTGTGGAAAACATGAATTTAAAAATTGCTCATTTCAACTTAGTTACCAATAAAAATATGTTTTATACTGGAAAAGATTCGATAGATACCTTAAATAAATCCGATGTTGTATATTCATTGAAATGTCTTCAATATGAAAAATTTTACATTGGTCAAACTTCACAACTTCTAATGAATAGATTGATTCAACATCGTAGTGATATAAGATTAAGAACAAACAGATCTGCCTTGGCTTCCCACGTTAAAAATACCAAACATAACATTGATTTTGAAAATGTAAAAGTTCTTGAAACAGAAAAAAATACAGAAAAACGAGTTTTCCTAGAAATGTGTCACATTCAGCAGAAACCTACGATGAACAATAAAACAGATATCAATGGTCTTGGCAACATTTACTGCTATCATATAGAAAAAGACAAAAGAAATTGAAATAGATATTGCTCTATGTTTTTTGTTTTTCTTGTATATGTTTCATCCCCTACTGAGAGTCAAAATTATTTTGATAACATAATACATATTTTTCTATACAAATAGAAAATAATTTTATTATAATAGATCTCAAGAACAAAATTTTCAAATTCCTCAAATTACTTGACAATTTTGGTTTCTATAACAATAAAAAATTAAAATTTAGAAATATCTATTTATTTTGTTTTATAAGTCAAATTGAAAGTATCAAAAATATAAATGTTTGAGATTGCATCTATATAATATAAAATTGTATAGATAATATTATTTTCCTGTGAATATGGAAATTTTGAACTTTACTATATATAAATAGATCCATGTTGTAAGTACATAATATTTATTGATAGAAATGTCATATACATTGTGGTTTTGTAATATTCTTTAGTTTCGCTGATGAAGGCTGAAATTTAAACTAAGCCGAAATATACGATTTTACATGAAGATCTTTCATTGAATGCCCTTTTAGACCGTATAACCTGAATTATTCTAACCAACATAGTTACTGTCGGCCATAACTACCCTTTTCAAATATATATATATGTTATATAAAGTTATAATTGAATTACTTTTCAATTTTGAGAAATATTTTGACAAAAATTATTAAATTTATTATTATAGAGATTTAATATATATTAAATATAAAATATAAAATTGAAATATATGTGTGAATATAATATGTACCTAGCTCTATATGTAGGTATAGGCTAATTATATTCTCATATCATTTAGTTATATTTGTCAATTTTTTTTCTGTTTTAGTATATTATAATAGATGGGTATATATGCGTATACAGATTATACTGAAGAAGGATAAAAGTTTATAACAACAAATATTAAGAGTTTCGAGATCTCTAGATCAACTGATTGGTGAGAGAAATTTAGTTGATTCAAAAGGATTTTCATTTCATGTTTAACCTATAGTGAGATATAATACGATGATTTTTTCCTTCCTTGTGTTTCGCCATTTGCTTTTTTGATAACACTATTTAAAATGTATTAAATAACATGGAAAATGTTTAAAATATTCTTAAATGTTGATTTGTGAGAGAAATCAGCTTATCATTATTATTAGCTTCATTGAATGAATGGATGCTTTTCAGGATATTTTATATTGTGTATTTATCGTATTGTGAGAGAATACGATAAAGATGATATATGTTAATATTTCTCTATTAGATATATCTTATTTTAATAAATTTCTCAGGTTAATTTGTGAGAGAGATTGACTTGAATTTATACTGCAATACCTACGAATTCAGATAGTCTAGTCTGTGTACGGGTATATATTTATTTATATTATGTGTTTCTAAGTCTGTTACGAATATATTTTTTTATATATAATTGAATAATAACTTTTTCTTTTTACTAAACTTATATCTGCCTCAATATTTTTAAGTTTAATGTGTGACTTGTTAAAAAAGAGCTACAAACACAAAGATAACTCCTATTTGGATTTTTTCGAAGAAAACTTGAATCTAGACACTTTCAACTCTAGATATGCTGTTACCATGACATTTATAAATAACTAATGACATTTCTGATTGCTGACTATGAAATCTTTCCTGTTTGTGGTTAATTTTATATAAATTCACGAATGTAAGTACTTTAATTAATAATCTATTATGTAGGTAAAAAAAAAAATTGTAACGATTTTTAGTTTGCCCCGACGAAGAGAATAAACATTCTCGAAAGCTTGGCATAATCCAAAGAATTTTATTTATTAAATGACTGCATCCCCAACAAAAATCTATTTTATTAAATAATAAACCAGTCAAGAATTCAGAATCAAATATATATATATATATATATATATATATATATATATATATATATATATATATATATATATACATATATATATATATATATATATATATATATATATATATATATATATATATATATATATATATATATATATATATATATATATATGAAAAGATGTAAGGATTTCGCTACTGAAAGATATGTACTAAATGACTTCGGTCTTTACAGTAGATAGATGGCTATAATCACATATAGCCATAAACTACCAACGATGAAAACAACTACTCGGTGGACAAAAGCCCTATCCCGCATTGAATTATATCATCGCTGGCAGGTGCAAAGGATCAGAAAAACGAGTTTTCCTAGAAATGTGTCACATTCAGCAGAAACCTACGATGAACAATAAAACAGATATCAATGGTCTTAGCAACATTTACTGCTATCATATAGAAAAAGACAAAAGAAATTGAAATAGATATTGCTCTATGTTTTTTGTTTTTCTTGTATATGTTTCATCCCTTACTGAGAGTCAAAATTATTTTGATAACATAATACATATTTTTCTATACAAATAGAAAATAATTTTATTATAATAGATCTCAAGAACAAAATTTTCAAATTCCTCAAATTACTTGACTATTTTGGTTTCTATAACAATAAAAAATTAAAATTTAGAAATATCTATTTATTTTGTTTTATAAGTCAAATTGAAAGTATCAAAAATATAAATGTTTGAGATTGCATCTATATAATATAAAATTGTATAGATAATATTATTTTCCTGTGAATATGGAAATTTTGAACTTTACTATATATAAATAGATCCATGTTGTAAGTACATAATATTTATTGATAGAAATGTCATATACATTGTGGTTTTGTAATATTCTTTAGTTTCGCTGATGAAGGCTGAAATTTAAACTAAGCCGAAATATACGATTTTACATGAAGATCTTTCATTGAATGCCCTTTTAGACCGTATAACCTGAATTATTCTAACCAACATAGTTACTGTCGGCCATAACTACCCTTTTCAAATATATATATATGTTATATAAAGTTATAATTGAATTACTTTTTAAAGTCATATAATAATAATAATAACAAAGTATTATTTTAAATATTATTTCATATTATATTACATCCGCAAGACGCAGTATCTCACCATATCGTATTACATCTCCAAGACGCAGTTTAAGAAGATAACAAAAGTGATAAGGATATTTACGTGCCAGAGATGCAGACCAGTAGTCAGCAAGTTACCATAAAGACCATTGTTAATTGTTTATCCAGTTCGGCCTCCAAAAAGACATTACTATGTATTTTAATTATAATATTTCTAGAAGCTTCGATTCAACCTTAGGAGAAAAGATCCATTGTATTAATTTACGTTTCTTTTTATATTTTTAATGACTAAACATTTTTGATTGTATAAATACTAGATCTCTAGCTAACGGCATCACTTGTGAGTTTAGATTCATACAGTCAAGTAAAGTTAAGTTATATTTGTACTTTAATTTTTTGTCTCAATAAATAATTGTTTTTTTTAAAAATTCCACGATAAGTGATATAACATATATATATATATATATATATATATATATATATATATATATATATATATGTACTAAATGACTTCGGTCTTTACAGTAGATAGATGGCTATAATCACATATAGCCATAAACTACCAACGATGAAAACAACTACTCGGTGGACAAAAGCCCCATCCCGCATTGAATTATATCATCGCTGGCAGGTGCAAAGGATCGAGATCTATCCCGATACCAATTGCGGTAACTTCTAACACCTTTTCGTTTCATTATCTATGGAACACATCACTTTTGAACCAAGAACAGGATCACTGTGATTTCGACCTTATTAGGATCTCATCAGCTGAACATATGGTTCGGGATGTGTCCAAAGAGTCAGAAAACTGCTGGTTCTACATCGACAAGCGAACCATATGTTCAGCTGATGAGATCCTAATAAGGTCGAAATCACAGTGATCCTGTTCTTGGTTCAAAAGTGATGTGTTCCATAGATAATGAAACAAAAAGGTGTTAGAAGTTACCGCATTTGGTATCGGGATAGATCTCGATCCTTTGCACCTGCCAGCGATGATATAATTCAATGCGGGATAGGGCTTTTGTCCACCGAGTAGTTGTTTTCATCGTTGGTAGTTTATGGCTATATGTGATTATAGCCATCTATCTACTGTAAAGACCGAAGTCATTTAGTACATATCTTTCAGTAGCGAAATCCTTACATCTTTTCATATATATATATATATATATATATATATATATATATATATATATATATATATATATATATATATATATATATAAAAAATTTGTAACGATTTTTAGTTTGCCCCGACGAAGAGAATAAACATTCTCGAAAGCTTGGCATAATCCAAAGAATTTTATTTATTCAATGACTGCATCCCCAACAAAAATCTATTTTATTAAATAATAAACCAGTCAAGAATTCAGAATCAAACAATTTACATTATGGGGTTTTATAATGACATCCAACTCCGTTATGGAACTATTGTCGTTACTCTTCTCAAGCAATGGGCCAATATCAACATCAAAATGGCAAACTTACAGAACAGGAAGGTGTTTCTCATTAAATGCAGATCCATTGGTGTCATTCCGAATCATATTGGTAATGGACTAAATGCTGTAGACTCTATGATCGGTCACACAAGAGGCAGAACAGGTCAGAAAATTCAGCACTTTAACACCAAATTGAGAAAAGAACTATTGAATTTAGAAATTAAAGTCACTTTTAGCAATATTAATTTTTTTGACAGAAGATTAAAGTCAATTATCAATCAGATAAAGCTAACATTGCCTTTACAAATTGTCAACGAATACAATCGAAGACTCTCTGTTAAGTATAACCGTAAATTCAAAGTAATTAGACTTAATAATATAAGAAAACTAGAGAATCTTAAAGACAAGATGACATCTCAAATTAAAATACATGATAAATGGATTAAGAATTTGACAAATGTAGATCTTCCATTAGAAGTGAAACAAATCCTCGAATTAGGTCCGAAATTTTCTTTACCACCAAGTCTTAAAGATATTAATATTCCTTATATTTTGTCTGATCTTGAATTTATTTTGAAAAGTATTGATATAGAAGATAAAGATTGCGTGAGAGCTAGATACACTGATATATTGACAAATTTTACTTACAAGAATTATCAAAGCTCTCACATATTGTCAAAAAAATTCAGTAAATGTCGTTCTTTTCTAAAAGAACATCCGGAACTTATCGTTGTACGAAGTGATAAAGGCAATGTTACAGTTGTAATGTTTAAAGAGGATTATATTAATAAAAGTCAGGAATTATTGAATGATAATAAATATTATAAGAGATTAAGAAATAATCCAACTTACACAATACAACTTAAAGCCAATCAAATTGTTTCTAAACTTAAAGATGATGGTATTATTGATCAAGTCACAAGTAAAAAATTAAAGTGCTATCACGCAAAAGCACCGAGATTTTATACGTTACCAAAAATACATAAGCCAACACTATCAATGAGACCTATTGTATCTTCAATTGATTCACCTAATAATAATTTGGCATCTTATATCACAGATATTCTAACGAAAGCTTATGATACCGATAATGATTTCTATATAAAGGATTCTTTTCAATTTAGTAATTTTATAAATGAATACCAGATTCCAAATGACTATGTAATTGTCAGTTTTGACGTAGTTTCCCTTTTTACAAATTTACCTTTCCCAGTTGTTTTAGATTGTCTAACCCGTAAATGGAATCATATTAAACAGTTTTGTTCATTAAATGTCGAAACTTTTGAATCAATTCTTCAATTTATTTTCGATTCTAATTTTTTGATTTTTAATTGTTCTTCGTATTGAAAAGATGTGGACTGTATTCAAAATAGTTTATTGTACACTTTAATTGATATATATGTTAATTTGTTAATCTGCTGACGATGGTTCTTGTTTTTCGTGTTGAATATTACAAGCGTTGGTAGTTGGTACTGTTATTGTTGGTAGCATCTTTTTGGGTGACCCTAGCGGTGGTTATTGGACTCACAGAAGACAGCGGCGTAGCATGCGGGCGGGTTACGGAACATGCCCCCCACCTTGAAAGGCTTCCCTTTCAATTTTGAATGGGTAAAGGACAAAGCTTCTGAAAACCTCTTTTGATGAGTCCAGCTGCAGTTTTCACCGTGGCAACCCTGGCAACACCATCAAGTCCAGGATGAATTGTTGCAATTCTACCTAGATGCCACTGGGTAGGTCGGGTATTGGGCTCCTTGATTAGGACCAGCTCGCCCTCCTTCAAAACACTCTTGTTTTCCTTCCATTTGGACCGCCTTTGCAGCTCTGAGATGTACTCTAGCTGCCATCTTCGCCAGAAATGCTGCATCATCTGCTGAATTAGCTGGTACCGATTAAGCCGATTCATCCGTAAGTCTATTAAATCGACTTCTGGTACTGAGTGCATTGGACGTCCAATCAAGAAGTGAGCAGGAATAAGGGGAGATAGGTCATTAGGGTCGTTGCTCATAGGAGAGATAGGTCGGGAGTTCAAAAGTGACTCTATTTGCACACAAAGGGTGTAAAATTCTTCGAAGAGAAGCGGTGTGTTAGAGAGCACTCGCTTCAAATGATGTTTGGAGCTTTTCACACCAGCTTCCCACAGACCACCAAAATGTGGCGAACTGACAGGAATAAAATGCCATTCTATCGACTCTGAAATTGAAAATTTGTGAACATCCTCGTTCAAGGATTGCGATTTAAAGAAACCTTTGAGTTCTCTTTGAGCTCCGACAAAATTACTACCGTTATCAGAATAAATCTTGGCTGGTTTGCCCCTTCGAGACACAAACCGATGCAAGGCTTGAATAAACGCTTCTGAAGAAAGATTAGTTACTACTTCGAGATGTAAAGCTTTCGTTGAGAAGCAAACGAATAATGCAATATATGCTTTGTTCAATTTGAAACCACGACTCTTTCTATCGCGAATATTGAATGGACCGGCGTAATCCACACCGACGATACTAAAAGGACTAGATATAGAGACGCGATCGTTTGGTAAATTGCCCATTATAGGTTGGGAAATTCCTGCATTAAAACGGAAACATCGTAGACATTTCTTTACTATGGAACGAGCCAAATTGCGCCCATTGATTGGCCAATAGATGTTTCTTATAAGGCTCAGCAGTAGCTGTGGTCCCGCATGTAATGACCTTTGATGCTCGTTTTCGAATAGTAATCTTGTGAAAATATGACTGCCATGAAGTAATATCGGATGTTTTTTGTTGAAGTCGTAATTTGAATACTTTAGTCGACCACCGACTCGTAAGATTTGATTTTCGTCTAGAAAAGGTGCAAGACCAGAAAGCTTACTTTTGTCGTTTACACAATTACTCTTTGATAAATCATCGATTTCTTGTCGGAAAGATTGATATTGTGCAATTCTGATTAGAGTAGACGTTACCTTATCGATTTCGTGTAATGTTAAAACGCCTGTAAGCCTTTCAAGTTTAGGTCTGAAACAATTGTTTTTAAAACGCAATATGTAAGCTGTAGTGTTAATCAATTTTGAATAACTTGAAAATCTTGCAAATGGAAAATCTAATGTTATGGCTCGGGTTTTATGTGTCAGAAATGTTTGAACTTTCATTTCCGGTAAGTCGCATGTAACAGGTTTTTCGTTAGGCCATGTGTCCATTGAATGATTGAGCCATAACGGACCGCTCCACCACAGATCTAATTTTAATATTTCACTCGGATATACTCCTCTGGATAAAATATCGGCTGGATTTTCAGACGTAGGAACATGCCTCCACTGACAGTTTTCCGTTAGGGACTGAATTTCTGATACTCGATTCGCGGTGAACGTTTTCAATAGATTTGGGCTAGTATTGATCCAGGCTAGAGTTATCGTAGAATCGGACCATAAAAACTGATTAGAAAAGTTGAAGTTCATAGAAGTTCGTATCTTTTCAGTTAGGCGAGATAACAACAATGCTGCGCACAATTCTAATCGCGGAATGCTTATAGTTTTAAGCGGCGCTACCTTTGACTTCGCACATAGCAAACTTACCTTTATAGAATTCTGAGCATCACGACTTCGCAAATATATACATGCGCCGTATGCTCGTTCTGAAGAGTCCGCGAATCCATGCAATTCAATGTCAACAGCGTTTCTGATTATTACATGACGGCTGATCGATAGATTATTCAATAATGATAATTCGAATTGGAATTTTCTCCAATTTATCTCATGATTTGCTGGTAAGTATTCATCCCAAGATAGCTTATTAGCCCACAGTATTTGCATGAAGATTTTAGCGAAAATTGTACATGGAGCGACTAATCCCAATGGGTCAAATATTTTTGCTATTGTTGACAAAATTGATCTCTTAGTACATCTAGAATCAGCAGAGCCTGAGTTATTGATATTGAACAGTAATTTATCATTTTGACACGACCAAGTGAGGCCTAAAGTATTTGTATTATCGCTTGATGAAAACTCTAGAATACTGTGGTCTAGATTGGAAGGATCAATCCCTTGGAGAACTTCCGGTGCGTTTGAACACCATTTGCGAAGTTCGAAGCAGCCACCTTTTAGCGCTTGAGCTACTTCATAACATATTGTTGTTGCTTCTTCTATGGTATCAGCTCCTGTAAGCATGTCGTCGACATAAAAGTCTTTCTTTATCACTCTCGCGATATTGGGTTTTTTGTGTTCGATTTCATTAGCTATAGCAACCAAGCATCTGATTGCTAGAAAGCTTGCCGAAGCTTGACCGTATGTGACCGTGTTTAGTTCATACGCTTCGATTGGTTCATTTGTGTCATAGCGCCACAGAACTCTTTGTAATGAGCGATATTGAGGGTTTATCATGACTTGTCGGTACATTTTCGCGATGTCTGCCGTAATTACATATTTATATGATCTAAATCTTAAAATAATGGAAAAAAGATCATCTTGTATGACAGGTCCAACTAGCTGAATGTTGTTTAGTGACAGACCACTAGTTGTTTGAGCTGAGGCATCGAAAACAACCCTTAGTTTTGTCGTGAGACTCGTTTCCTTTTGAACACCGTGATGCGGCATATAGTAATGTATGTGAGATTGTTCATTTGAATTATCATCGGTAACAAGTGACATGTGATTCAGTTTTTCGTATTCTCGCATGAAGTTATTGTAAGTATAGCGTAAGACAGAATTTTTCATTAATCGCCTTTCCAATGCTAAGAATCGATGCTCTGCCTGCAGACGTGATTCTCCTAACACATTGGGTTCTTGTTTAAGAGGCATATTAACGATAAATCTTCCATCGGATTGTCGAGTTGTAGTTTCCGAGAAAATTCTTTCACATAAAACTTCATCTTTCGATTCAACTTTTTTATCGCGTACTTCCTCAATCTCCCAAAATTTTGAAATAGATAATAACAGATCTTGATTTGTGGTTAAGTTGCAAGAAGTCGAATTTGAACGTAATTCTGGAGTGCCGAATGGCCCAGAGACCAGCCACCCTAATTCGGTGTCTTGGAGTATTGGAAGATTTTTACCTAAAACGATTTTACCTGACTTTAGGAGAAGCCAAAATAAGTCTGCACCAATTAGCATTCCGATCGGCCCCGGACTGTTGAAATTGGAGTCGGCTAATTGCAGCCCTTCCGGTATATTGATATGATCGACTTGTAATCGACATTGAGGCGTAATGCTGGTGATAGTCGGTAAAATATAGCACGTGACTTCTGCTTTGAAATTTGTGTAAATGGATTTAATATAAATTTTGCATTTTGTATTAACTTGTGAAGTCACATTAGATATACCGAATATCTTTAAATTTGCATTTTCTTTCGGAATCCGCAACATTTCTAGTGCATCTTCGGAGATGAAAGACGTTTGTGAACCGCAATCTAATAATGCTCGCATTTTCACGTATTGTTTGTCCTTGTTCATGATTAATATATTCGCTGTAGATAGTAGGACTTGGTTTGTTATAGCTGATATGCTACTGTTCGAAACTATCGCCTTACAGCTTGTTGTAGAATCGACATTAGCATATGATGTTGATTGCAATTGATTTGCTTCTTGATCTTCATGCAAAAGCGTATTGTGCTTGGATTTGCATTTTTTGCATGGACCAAGCTTGCACTTTGATATAGAATGTCCTTCTCGTAGACAATTGAAACATATTGAAGGATTTTTCTTTATGAATTGAATCCTTTCTTTTATTGATAAATCCATGAAACCTCTACACGTATAAATTGCGTGTTCGCCTTTACAAAAATAGCAAGAATATAGCCTTGTAGTCAGAACTCTCGAAGTTTCTCTACGAGGGAATTTAGAGAGATCTCTATTGGCCTTTGAAGCGGTCTTATTTTGGAATTTGGATTCAGAATTATGGCATTTGTAACTTAAAGTTTCTACGAAATTTGCTCGCTCGCGCAAAAACGAAAGGAAGTAATCGATATTAGAATAATCTTCTTTATTTCGCGTTTGCCGCTCCCAGTCGCACAGAGTTTCATTGTCTAGTTTTTGTGAAATCCAAAATATTAAGAGTGTGTCCCAATTATCTGTGGATTGACCTAGCTGTTGAATTGCACCTAAGTGTCTAGCAATATTGTCAGCCAGAAATTGTAGTTTCTCGTGCGAACCCTTTTGAATAGGCTCGAAAAAAAGAAGAGAACTTAAATGATCATGTAATAATTTCTTAACGTTATTAAATCTACAACACAAAGTGTTCCATGCTACCATGTAGTTCGAAGCGTCGTATTGTACCTTCCTAATGCAAGATGCCGCACTGCCTTCAAGACTACCGCGCAGATAGAAAAATTTTTGAATATCTGATAACATCACGTTCTTATGAATTAAAATTTCGAAAGTGTCTCGAAATTCTAACCAATCTTCAGAGTTACCGGTGAATTTTGGCAAGGAAATTTCTGGTAATTTTGTAGCAATCGGTTCGTGTCTAGAAGCGCCAGCATCGCCAACCTCTACCGCTTTTTCCGAACCCGAATCATGTTGCTTATTTTGCTTCAGCAGTAATTTTGCCCTACCTGTAACTTCGTAAAACTTTTGATGAAAGTTTTCTCTTTCTACATATTGATCCTCTAACTGATTCTCATGACAAGTAGATTCAATCTCGTTTTGGATAGTATCAAATTCAGATAGTATAGCTGTAATATTGTCTAGCCAATCTTTCAATTGAAATATTTCGATTTCAGATAAAGTTTCTTTTGTTTCAAGAATATCTAATTGCTTAGTGAAAGACGTAAGAGAACGTTTCACGCTACCTCGTTTTCTGTTTAATGTAGTCATTTCAGTCATTGTAACAGCAATCTTTGTGTGAAATATCGTCACTCTTGTGAAAGGGAGTGGTTATGTATAAAATGTAAGGAAAATAGGAAACTCACTGTTAGATTGTCTGCTTTCTTGCTCTGATACTGGACAGCTCCGTCTCTCTTGCCTTGTCTAATGGCTGAATTTGGCCGTTGAAACTTGAGAACTGCAGGTTGATGTATTGATGATTTATTGATTATTGTAGATCACTGAAGATGATATCCGCTCTGATGGACCATGTTCTTCGTATTGAAAAGATGTGGACTGTATTCAAAATAGTTTATTGTACACTTTAATTGATATATATGTTAATTTGTTAATCTGCTGACGATGGTTCTTGTTTTTCGTGTTGAATATTACAAGCGTTGGTAGTTGGTACTGTTACTGTTGGTAGCATCTTTTTGGGTGACCCTAGCGGTGGTTATTGGACTCACAGAAGACAGCGGCGTAGCATGCGGGCGGGTTACGGAACATTAATGACCAATATTATAAACAAATATTTGGCACTCCCATGGGTTCAACAATATCACCTATTCTTGTAAATTATGTTTTAGATGAATTAATACAAGTTTCAAAAACTAAAGTTTCATTTCCAATACCATTCATTAAAAGATATGTAGATGATTTAATCTTAACTCTACCCACTAATAGAGTTGATGAAACATTGAATATATTTAATGCCTATAACGAGCATCTTCAATTTACAGTTGAGAAAGAATATGAACAATGTCTTCTTTTCTTAGATATGATGGTATGTAGAGATAACACCGGTTTATTAAGAACAAAATGGTATAGAAAACCTATATGTAGTAATAGATACATAATCTTCCATTCATATCATCCACAGAAAATAAAAATTAACTTAATTATGGCATTAAAAAACAGAGTGATCAAACTTTCGCATCCTATATATAGAAATGAAAGTTTATCAAAATTGAAAAAAATATTAATTGAGAATTCTTTTCCTATGAAATTGATTAATAAATGTTTAATGCAACCTCAAGTCAATATAGAAAACCCTGAAATAAATCATGAGAACTCTTTAAATGATAATAACAATAATGCCTCTACTACAAATATCCTCCCTATTTATAGATCTTTACCTTATATAGATGAGCTTACTAATAAGTTAGTTAATGTTTTTAGAGGGTATAATGTTATTATTGCAAGAAAAAATATTAAAACCGTATCTAATTTATTTTCCAAAATAAAGACACCTTTAGAAATGACAGAAATGTCTGGGGTAGTATATAAAATAAATTGCCTTGATTGTGAATTATCATATATTGGTCAAACTTCTAGAAGTATTTTAGGAAGAATAACATCCCATAAAAGTGATATAAGATGTAATAAGAAATCTTGTGCCTTGGCTGAACATGCCATCAATAAAAAACATAGTATTGATTTTGATAATACTATTGCTCTTTGTTCTGAGAAAAATTATTTTAAACGTGGTTTCTTAGAAATGATAAATATTAAAAAACATAATAATACTATGAATAAACGTTCAGATATTAATGGACTTAGTTCTATTTATTCTTATATATTAAATCTCTATAATAATAAATTTAATAATTTTTCTCAAAATATTTCTCAAAATTGAAATATATGTGTGAATATAATATGTACCTAGCTCTATATGTAGGTATAGGCTAATTATATTCTCATATCATTTAGTTATATTTGTCAATTTTTTTTCTGTTTTAGTAAATTATAATAGATGGGTATATATGCGTATACAGATTATATTGAAGAAGGATAAAAGTTTATAACAACAAATATTAAGAGTTTCGAGATTCTAGATCAACTGATTGGTGAGAGAAATTTAGTTGATTCAAAAGGATTTTCATTTCATGTTTAACCTATAGTGAGATATAATACGATGATTTTTTCCTTCCTTGTGTTTCGCCATTTGCTTTTTTGATAACACTATTTAAAATGTATTAAATAACATGGAAAATGTTTAAAATATTCTTAAATGTTGATTTGTGAGAGAAATCAGCTTATCATTATTATTAGCTTCATTGAATGAATGGATGCTTTTCAGGATATTTTATATTGTGTATTTATCGTATTGTGAGAGAATACGATAAAGATGATATATGTTAATATTTCTCTATTAGATATATCTTATTTTAATAAATTTCTCAGGTTAATTTGTGAGAGAGATTGACTTGAATTTATACTGCAATACCTACGAATTCAGATAGTCTAGTCTGTGTACGGGTATATATTTATTTATATTATGTGTTTCTAAGTCTGTTACGAATATATTTTTTTATATATAATTGAATAATAACTTTTTCTTTTTACTAAACTTATATCTGCCTCAATATTTTTAAGTTTAATGTGTGACTTGTTAAAAAAGAGCTACAAACACAAAGATAACTCCTATTTGGATTTTTTCTAAGAAAACTTGAATCTAGACACTTTCAACTCTAGATATGCTGTTACCATGACATTTATAAATAACTAATGACATTTCTGATTGCTGACTATGAAATCTTTCCTGTTTGTGGTTAATTTTATATAAATTCACGAATGTAAGTACTTTAATTAATAATCTATTATGTAGGTAAAAAAAAATTTGTAATGATTTTTAGTTTGCCCCGACGAAGAGAATAAACATTCTCGAAAGCTTGGCATAATCCAAAGAATTTTATTTATTAAATGACTGCATCCCCAACAAAAATCTATTTTATTATATATATATATATATATATATATATATATATATATATATATATATATATATATATATATATATATATATATATATATTTACATCCTTCCTGTAAATCTACGTCAATGCTTTTGGTTTTCCCCATGTAATTCTGCGTCTGTATATTGACGCAGAAATGCAAACTTCGCAAAACGATTACTTAAGACATACCTGTACCACAGAAGAAAAAAAATTGATGTCAAAATTGTTGTATCATGTACAAATCGCGTATAAGCTAGTTCCGACATTTGCCGCTATAGCATGAGTATATTGAAAATGGGTATTTTCTATCCATCATTGCGATTTTCATGCGTCTTGAAAAATTGCAACACTGCATCGTTTTATTTCGCATTGTAACTTGTAACGATATTCTGCTCTTCAGAAAAGTTTGTGTTGGAGTATGTTCTCTCTGAGTTTGTGTACTTATATTCAACCAGTGAACCAGTGTTTGACCACGTAAATTCTAAGGTAAGTTTATATGAAATCAGAGTATAATTTCGAAAGAGTGTCTAGCCAATAACTGAAAATATTTTCTACTTTGTAGTAATCTAAATTATCTTAACCAAAAATAGTAGAAATGATGAGGTGGTTTTTGATTACTTTAAGTATCTGGATGAATGATTGAATACTTCATTAACGCTATTTAGTTGTCCCAATAGTTCAGTAATGTTCTTTTAATCCGTTATTATAATAGATACAAACAAATTATGTGGAGAAAAGTTTTCAAGGGTATGCATTAAAATTATTTTTGGATATGCAGGGTTCTTCGTAATTCCAAATCGAATCAAACATATTTTTTCATATTGAATTTCTGTTAATTCTTAGAAATTCACTAGTTTCCTTGATCTATTTTGGGTGTTTCAAGAGTTATAACAAACTTAATGTCAAAATCGATGTATATTTAAAAAAATATATTCATCTAGGTAACATGGACTTTTATGTTTGCCTAAACATTTAATAGCTGACTATTTTTTTTAACAATTCCCTAAATCAAACTTCGAAAGCTTCTGGGATATATTCGGTTGTTTTATATAAAGTTGTTAAATCGATTTTTGATATATAATATACCTATTACCTATTTTTTATATTCTTTAGAATAATGATCATTTATTATTATTTTTATAAATATAAGAAATAAGTAAGATTTTGAATCTTTATTGATAGAATAATCTGTCGAACAATTTAAAAAAGGTTTTTTAGTGGATTTGTAGAAAATTTGTCCTGATTTTTTTCATGCATTTGGAAAAGCTTTTCTCCCTGTCAAATTTTGATTCAATGAGGTAAGGTGATTTGGAGTTGAAAGGCAAGATTTGACCTAAATTCACTCACAAACAAGTGAAGTTTAATATAATAAAAGCTTGTAAAATGATATGTGGTTTTTATGTCAAAATTACTTCGTGTCTTAATAGTTGTTCTCCAGTGTTTGTTCTTGAGAACATGATCATTTCTGATGCACCCCTACATTTCCTGTTATTTACTGTCTAGCACAACATTGTTATTTTCTTTTTTTCATAACTTGCATTCTTACAGATATATCCGTCAAATCAACATATAAACTAACATGTCAAGAGGAAAAAAATATTAGATTTGCAGCAGAAGCCTTCTCGCGGTTTAGGTAAGTAAAAGACATTCACTCAAGTACTCAAGAATTTAATTTCCTCAGGCGTTTTTCTTATTGATCAAAACATATGTAAATAATACTACTACACATTTTCTTTGGTTCATGAATTAAATTATATTTATATCGCATGTATTTTTTAAATTAGTTTAATAATTTATTTTAGCTTACATTAAATGAGTTATTCCGTCTCTTCCTAAAATATCTGCTATTTTAGTTAACGGTATAATATTCTGGAAAACTGCAGCACTATGAAAAGCAGTGTTGATTACGAGATAAGATTTATTGTTAGTTGGTACTACTCGCATTAACTATTCTATTGCAGATAATATTGAAAGCCTGCAGTATTTCTTTTTGAACTTATTCAATCAACTGAAAAATTATAATTCAGTATTTTTATAATTAATGTATGAGAAAGAAATCTTTATATTACTTATATGCTGACAATTGTTTCAGACTGATTTGAAGCAGAATAATAGAAATCATCTTACATTTCTTTTTTTTAGATGATGAAGAAAATGAAATATCGTTTTCTAGTACTGATGCGAACCAACCCTCTCTAGACCAAACCTCTAACAGAAGAAACAGACAATATGTCGATAACCAAGACAAGAACGATCCACACCATACACTGAATAATTTTCTAGACATTGCACCTGATGCTGAAATCCAGAGCAACAAAGAGAATAGCAAAAATACAATTAATGTTTTGCAAGATATATATTTAAACTCTCCCGGGCTCGATAACTTATCTTCGAAACAAAGCATCTCAGAAACAGCTAAAGCAGATGAACAAATGTTATATGGCAAAAATGACGGTGATCTTGAGGCCTATGGATATTACTCTGATCAAGAACCGTTCAGCTCAGATAATTCGGCAGATAATTCTGAATATGTTCCCAACAGCGATGAGTTTGGATCAGACTATGAAAATGATATATATAAAATAATAATTTCTGGGTTCAAATCCGCATCTGATGGTTCGGAAGAAGAAATTTCTGCTGATCATTCTAATGAAAACTGTAAATTGAACATGCTTTCGAAATCGAAATTATGTGAGACTGATACAAATTCAATATACTCATAACCAAAGTTCACAACTTCCCAGACAATCAAAAAAGTATCTAACCCACCAGAACCAATTTCTAGTGATATTAAACAAGACAAGAAGAAAAAATTGACTAAATTCAAACGCTTACCAGATTTATGTTATTTCTGTGAGACATCAGTTCTGAATTTTGGAAGGCATCTTCTCCAAAGCCATTCGGATGAATCTGAAGTTCAGAAAATATTAATACTAAAACCAAATGAACTTACACGTAAGAGAATGATTTCCGCAATTAGAAAAAGAGGTAATCATTTGAAAAATTCTGATGTCTTTCTTATGAAGAAATTTAAACGAGTTGTGACCAGGGGAAAGAGAGATCGTGGTGTGCCTGTTTTGTTCACAACTGACATACAACAACATTTAGACCAACTTATTGCAATGAGGGATAATTTTGTGAAGAAGGAAAATATTTATCTCTTCCCTACACTACATTATGATACACCCATAACAGGATATAAAGTTATGCATAAACATGCTAAACTAAGTGGAGTAAAAAATCCCGAAGAAATTACGTCTACTAGGTTGAGAAAGCATCTTGCTACAATGAGCCAAATATTTGAATCATCTCCAATTGATATCGAGCAATTGGCAGCTTTTATGAGACACACCAAAGATATTCATAAGCTGGTATACCGATTACCTGACGATGTATTTCAGACAGCAAAAATTGCCAAACTTTTAATGTTGATGGAAAGTGGTCTGGCGGGGCAATATAAAGGAAAGACTCTAGATGAGATAGAATTAAATCTGGAAGAAGATATCGATGAGAAATCGTCAGACGAAGACGGTATTGAAGAAAAATCAGACCAGCAAGAACCTTCAACATCAGCGGCCCCACCAAAGAAAAAAGAATACTTGTGCCTTGGACCACTGAGCAAAAGAAATTGACCATGTCTTATTTCAGAGTCCACATCGAGAACAAAGTACCGCCTAGAAAAGGGGAATGCAATGATTTTAAAGACAAGCATTCGGAGGTGTTTGAAAATAAAACGTGGGAGCAAATAAAAGATTTTATACAAAACATTTATAAAAAGAAATATTTTTTTAAAATTAATGAAACGAAGCTGTTGTACTATGTTCATTTGATATTTTAATTAAACAACAATAAACAAATTTTATTTACTATAAAATTTATTTGATTCACCATCCAGAAAAAGAATAATAATTGTAATGAGATTTTTTTAGTATTGCCTCCATCCTACAATTTTAATTATAATTATATAATTTATTCTATTTGACTATTTCAATTCTAGAAATTTAAAAAGCATGCATGCATTTACTGACGTTCTAGTTTAACTTTCTTGACCGAAAGTTAGAATTGATAATATTTTTTCATGCTCAAATTACTAAATTTCATGAGTCAATATTTTAACCTTTCTGTATTTTGGAATTTTTCGAGATTTGGAAATATTGCAATGAGGAGATGCAATACTGTAAGAGAAAAAAAAATATTGAGATACATACCACAGTCAAATTTTAAAGCTAATCCTTAAAATTATACTTACCATATAAAAAAAAACGAATATCATTGGCTATTTTTACAGGTATCTTTGGAAAACATTAAACGAGGAAAAATAATTTGAAAGAAAATTTTAAATGGAATACGTCGAAGTGTGTCTCTTATTTCAATCTTGATCGGTACTTATTTTAGGAATTGGCACTTAATATTTAATTTTGATTCTTAATTTTACGATATCAAGAGAAATTCAATGACATTTCATTCGCAGATCCAGAAGTAGGGGTGTTACATACAACATTCCTGAATACTCAATAAAGGAATAACAATCCTCCAAGCATAATTGTTGTGGAGTGAAAATATCTTCCAATCATATATTTGGCAACAAGGCTGACGCACAAATATATGAACAATCGCTAAATATATTCCAAAAATGACGCAGAAATAAATGAATAATAGTATCGGTAGTATACAAATGCAGAAATGATGCAACCGTGTTCAAAAAATATTTGTGTTTGTTTCTCAGGTATATTAATGTATTTAACCAGAAAAACTCTTCTGTGTCAATATTATAACAAACAGATATTAGAAAACTTGATATACTACAATATTTATGGTCGATGCACAAATGAAGTTATCATGAAATGACGCAGAAATGATAGTGAGATGTGTATATATATATATATATATATATATATATATATATATATATATATACATATATAGTAGGTGGAAGTACGGCAGTACGTGTTAGATAACAAAGGAGAAGAGAGTTAGTTAGAAATGTGATAGTATCAAGAATCAGGTAACTCTATCTCCACCTTTTAAATATTTTTTGAACAACTGTTTCTAATGTGTAATTTTAATTGTGTATTGTAATAGTTTTTTATACCACTATGAGCAATTTTCCAACTGTGTATATATATATGAAAAATAGTTTCATGCCTAGCTGGTAAATTGAACCTACATTTCGTAGGGTGCCGTAATAAGAACGAGGTTTGTTGTCTACATATTGCGTTTTTATGCGTTTTTTCCACTATAATGCTCAATCAGATTGATTACCAAACATAGCATCAGTCTCTCAGACATATATCATGATCTCGAGGTTGTTGCCTCTCATCAGCATGTCGCAGGGCGAAGAGCCATATTTGATAATCAATCCTAATTTGGAACTCATACTTGTATCAATTTTCAGTATAGAACTGTCGGTGGAGACAATTATGAGCGATATATTAAGCATGTATAATAATAATAATATAATATTTTATGTAAAATGTAGACAGGCATAAACAAATCTAATTATGTTTACTCTAACTCTGTGTTATCTTTACATATGCTTTATTTTAATATTTAAAGCTGATTGGAAATCTATGTCACCCTCAATGCTATTTGATCTATTTTATTTATGGAAATAGACTGACTGTAATAGATATTATTTATCCAATTTATGTTATTGATTGATAGTTAATCAAGTTGGTTGGTTGATTTGACTATTATTCCTCTTGAAATAATTATGGTCTTCTGATAACAAATAAGAATAAACCTCACTTAACTTGTTGATATCTACCCTTTTGTTCATACACTGTTGCTCCTGAGATATAAAGGCCATTTCGATAAAAAGTCTTTTATATAGTTTGTGTTCATTGTACAAAATACTAATTTGATCATAATTCATATTATATTTAAGCTTGTTAACATGGTTTGCTAGAACACATCTTTCCGGATACAGCCTAGAGTCACTTTTTTGAGAAGTTATTCTACCTGTGAGTTCTTCTGAGGTTTCTCCAATATATTTTAGGTTGCAATCTTCATAAGGTATAAAATACACTACGTTTGAACGCTCCATGATGGGGACTATCCCTTTAGTTCGGGAGAAAATTTTTCTAATGGTCAGTATTGTTCGGTTTGCTATTTTGGCATTTTTGAGTGGCTGTAATATTCTTGTGAGTTTTGGAGTAATTTCCTTTCGGTTGGGATATGTACATAACCGATTGCACAATAGTATTAAGAGCATTTTGGTTTTGTGAGTTTATTATAATGGGGTCTATGACATTTTTGTTGGCTGACGATGTACCATATATGGTCTTATTTAATGAATGTAACCATTGTCTCTGAACAAGTTATATAATATCCTCAGGTTCTTTTTGTGGAATGTAGGGTCTGAAGTTTTCTAGATTCTGTTTTTCATTTGTTTTAGCAGGTTTATTTTCATCGATTGTTTGTGATATGATTGATAGTGCATATATCGACCTGAACTTCATGGTTTCCTATACCAATCTATAAGTATAACATTTTCTGATGTTCTGATAAAGTTCATATCAAGGAACGGTACAGAATTTCCTTCATCCTCAGTTTCAATGGAAAACTGTATATGTCGGTATACCAGACAAGCTTGCGCGCATGGGTGTCCCAAATTTTTATTTGTAAAATTTGTCATTGAATGAAAAATAAGTATTCTCAAAAAGAAATCTAATAATGTCGAAGAATGTGTTTTTGTTGATATCACAATACTCTGAAATTCTATACCAGTTTCTTTTAATAGTTCTGATGGCAGCTTCTAAATAAACATTACTAAACAGTGACACTACATCTAAACTTGCTAAGACATATCCTTGTGTTGAAAGCTTGTTGAATAACTCATAAACTTGAAAAGAATCTTTGATATGGTATTCATTGTCAGAATCATAAGCGCTTGTCAAAATTTCGGTTATGTATGCTGATAAATATTGCGTTGGAGCTCCTATTGATGCCACTACCGGGCGCATAGACAAGGTTGGTTTATGCCCTTTTGATAATGCGTAGAATTGTGGTGAAATACCGTTGTCTGAACTGCATTTGTTCGCTGCAGAGTTGATCATATTATTAGAAAACTTGATATACTACAATATTTATGGTCGATGCACAAATGAAGTTATCATGAAATGACGCAGAAATGATAGTGAGATGTATATATATATATATATATATATATATATATATATATATACATATATAGTAGGTGGAAGTACGGCAGTACGTGTTAGATAACAAAGGAGAAGAGAGTTAGTTAGAAATGTGATAGTATCAAGAATCAGGTAACTCTATCTCCACCTTTTAAATATTTTTTGAACTACTGTTTCTAATGTGTAATTTTAATTGTGTATTGTAATAGTTTTTTATACCACTATGAACAATTTTCCAACTGTGTATATATATATGAAAAATAGTTTCATGCCTAGCTGGTAAATTGAACCTACATTTCGTAGGGTGCCGTAATAAGAACGAGGTTTGTTGTCTACATATTGCGTTTTTATGAACGCTCCATGATGGGGACTATCCCTTTAGTTCGGGAGAAAATTTTTCTAATGGTCAGTATTGATCGGTTTGCTATTTTGGCATTTTTAGTGGCTGTAATATTCTTCTGAGTTTTGGAGTAATTTCCTTTAGGTTGGGATGTGTACATAACCGATTGCACAATAATATTAAGAGCATTTTGGTTTTGTGAGTTTATTATAATGGGGTCTATGACATTTTTGTTGGCTGACGATGTACCATATATGGTCTTATTTAATGAATGTAACCATTGTCTCTGAACAAGTTATATAATATCCTCAGGTTCTTTTTGTGGAATGTAGGGTCTGAAGTTTTCTAGATTCTGTTTTTCATTTGTTTTAGCAGGTTTATTTTCATCGATTGTTTGTGATATGATTGATAGTGCATATATCGACCTGAACTTCATGGTTTCCTATACCAATCTATAAGTATAACATTTTCTGATGTTCTGATAAAGTTCATATCACGGTACAGAATTTCCTTCATCCTCAGTTTCAATGGAAAACTGTATATGTCGGTATACCAGACAAGCTTGCGAGCATGGGTGTCCCAAATTTTTATTTGTAAAATTTGTCATTGAATGAAAAATAAGTATTCTCAAAAAGAAGTCTAATAATGTCGAAGAATGTGTTTTTGTTGATATCACAATACTCTGAAATTCTATACCAGTTTCTTTTAATAGTTCTGATGGCAGCTTCTAAATAAACATTACTAAACAGTGACACTACATCTAAACTTGCTAAGACATATCCTTGTGTTGAAAGCTTGTTGAATAACTCATAAACTTGAAAAGAATCTTTGATATGGTATTCATTGTCAGAATCATAGGCGCTTGTCACAATTTCGGTTATGTATGCTGATAAATATTGCGTTATTGCGATAAATATATATATATATATATATATATATATATATATATATATATATATATATATATATATATATATATATAACGTACATACAAAAAGTTCATGTTGACAAAGTACGATTTATATATACGACACATTCGAATTTAAAAAACAACTGGGACTGCAACCACAACATATCACTACTGCCACTCGACCAGTTGAAAACCTACTTCTAAGACAGGAAGAACAATCACGTAACATTTCTAAATATAATTATTCGTTAAGTAACAAATTAATTTAAAATAGAAATCTCAAATTGCCACAAAATAATCCGCAAACTAAAAGAACACGTACCAATATTAAAAATAGATATAATTCAGCATACCATGAGATTATATTCAACACTTTTGCAGCTAAACAACAGATAAAATACAATAAAATATTTCATACAATGAAATTACATAATATTAGATAGATAAGTATATTAAAATATAAAGAAATAGATGAGAAATTAAAAACGAAGCCCAGTTGGATTAGAAATATAAGTGAAGTAGAAATTCCAGAGGACATTCTTCAATTTCTAGCATTAGGGCCAAAATTTAGCATTGAACCAATATTAGGAAAGGACATCTCAATTACAAGTCTGCTGGCCCATATAGATTATTGCACAGCTACTATAGATTATTAAACTGCTCAAAGTATCATTAGAGCAAGGGCTACTAACATTATAACAAATGAACTTCTAACTCTCACAAAAAATCCTCGTGTCTACGTAACATTCTTTTCAAGGCTAATAAATGTCTTAAAAATAATCCGAACATTGTCCTCACAAAATCTGATAAAGGCAACATAACAGTCCTAATGGACAGACATCAATATGATCAACTCTGCAGCGAACAAATGCAGTTCAGACAACGGTATTTCACCACAATTCTACGCATTATCAAAAGGGCATAAACCAACCTTGTCTATGCGCCCGGTAGTGGCATCAATAGGAGCTCCAACGCAATATTTATCAGCATACATAACCGAAATTGTGACAAGCGCCTATGATTCTGACAATGAATACCATATCAAAGATTCTTTTCAAGTTTATGAGTTATTCAACAAGCTTTCAACACAAGGATATGTCTTAGCAAGTTTAGATGTAGTGTCACTGTTTAGTAATGTTTATTTAGAAGTTGCCATCAGAACTATTAAAAGAAACTGGTATAGAATTTCAGAGTATTGTGATATCAACAAAAACACATTCTTCGACATTATTAGACTTCTTTTTGAGAATACTTATTTTTCATTCAATGACAAATTTTACAAATAAAAATTTGGGACACCCATGCTCGCAAGCTTGTCTGGTATACCGACATATACAGTTTTCCATTGAAACTGAGGATGAAGGAAATTCTGTACCGTGATATGAACTTTATCAGAACATCAGAAAATGTTATACTTATAGATTGGTATAGGAAACCATGAAGTTCAGGTCGATATATGCACTATCAATCATATCACAAACAATCGATGAAAATAAACCTGCTAAAACAAATGAAAAACAGAATCTAGAAAACTTCAGACCCTACATTCCACAAAAAGAACCTGAGGATATTATATAACTTGTTCAGAGACAATGGTTACATTCATTAAATAAGACCATATATGGTACATCGTCAGCCAACAAAAATGTCATAGACCCCATTATAATAAACTCACAAAACCAAAATGCTCTTAATATTATTGTGCAATCGGTTATGTACACATCCCAACCTAAAGGAAATTACTCCAAAACTCACAAGAATATTACAGCCACTCAAAAATGCCAAAATAGCAAACCGATCAATACTGACCATTAGAAAAATTTTCTCCCGAATTAAAGGGATAGTCCCCATCATGGAGCGTTCATAAAAACGCAATATGTAGACAACAAACCTCGTTCTTATTACGGCACCCTACGAAATGTAGGTTCAATTTACCAGCTAGGCATGAAACTATTTTTCATATATATATACACAGTTGGAAAATTGATCATAGTGGTATAAAAAACTATTACAATACACAATTAAAATTACACATTAGAAACAGTAGTTCAAAAAATATTCAAAAGGTGGAGATAGAGTTACCTGATTCTTGATACTATCACATTTCTAACTAACTCTCTTCTCCTTTCTTCCTGTCTTAGAAGTAGGTTTTCAACTGGTCGAGTGGCAGTAGTGATATGTTGTGGTTGCAGTCCCAGTTGTTTTTTAAATTCGAATGTGTCGTATATATAAATCGTACTTTGTCAACATGAACTTTTTGTATGTACGTTATATATATATATATATATATATATATATATATATATATATATATCTTCAGTCAAAATCTATAAAGGTGTAATATAAAGACTAGGTTAAAGATATAAACTAAAGTATAAACTGACTTGCAATGTATGAGATTGGTGTTGAAACTGATGTTCATCAAATAGCATATCCTTATTATGTAATCTTGATTAAATAACACGAAACACTTATGAACAATGGTTTATATAATGAACTAGATTGTAAATAATAAACAAAACAGGGCTGATGAAATTATGTTATAAGGTACACAGACTTAATTTGTCATATTAGTATATATTATGGTTACAAACGTCATCAATATCTAATTAAGGTGGTTGCCTATTTTGACTACATATTTTATTTAATTGTAATATTCGAATAAATAACATTAAGATTCTAAATATCCGATTTTTTATCAAGAGCATACTGTTTACATTGTGTATGTGCCATTTCTAAGAATTGTCTTCTAAATAGGTTTTTTGCTACTTCAAGAACTTTAGTGTTGTCAAAGTCAGCTTGATGTCCTGTTTCTTTGATATGTTGAGCCATTGCACAAGATTCTTTTTTCACCTTAATGTCACTCTTATGTGAGTTAATTCTTGATTGTAAATCTCTAGATGTGATCCCTATAAATTTCTTATTGCAACTGGTGCAATCTATTTTGTATACAACATTAGTTTTTTGTTTATTATCCGTTTTATCTTTCTGTTTGGTAAATAAGTGATTGAACTTTTTTACTGATCTATTGACAATGAAAAGATTTTATTCTTGTCGGAGTATGTTGCGTATTCTTTGTGTTAAATGTTCAATATAAGAAGAGAGCGAAAAATCATATTAGCAGTGCTTTCTGATCTATTTTGTGTTGTCTGCATAATATTGGTGATATTATCATTGTTTGTTGTAGTATTTAAGGTGGAGAATATCAATTTGTTAACCATCTGTTTTGGGTATGAGGTAGGATTGTTTGGATAATAATTAATGTACCTTCCGGAACTGCATGGCTTTGTGTACCAATTCAAAATGATTTTATTTTGTTCAAAACGAATCAAATTATTATCAAGAAACGGAACACTTCTATCAACTTCTTTTTCGATGGTAAATTGAATATTAGAACTGTAGCTATTGAATTTTTTCAGTATTTCGCAATCTGATCCAACAGAAACTGCGCAAATTATATCATCAACATTTTTTTTTATAAAGGGTAAATCAAATGTAAGAAGCGGTATACAATGATCAAGTAAATCATCCATGATATATTGAGCTATGATTGAAGAGATCTTTCAGTCCATTGGAGTACGTAATACCTACTTGTAATATTTTTTTTCAAATGAAAAATATATGGTATTGAATATAACATCTTTGAAACTTGCTTTGTCACGTGTATAATGATTACTCATCTGAGGCCAATGTGAATCAATACTAGATAAGACCAACTCAAGAGGAAGATTTTTCTTCTGCAATGTCGACATAACTGTTTGACTCCAAAGTATATAGCTGATCAAACACGAGGCATGATGACACTTATTGATGCAAATGATGGAAAATTAAGAAGAATGGTGAACAATTTCCACTCTAGATTGAACAGTAAAATCCTAAGCCTAGAAATCAAGGTAACCCATCGGAATATCAACAACTTACAGATTCAACAACAATATATTCAAAATCGAATTATAAACCTTCCCTTAATTATGTGGAATGAATTTGTTAGAAAACAAAATATTTCTTATAACAGAAAATTTCACACAGTTAAAACAACCAACAAACGAAAAATTTAAGCATTAAAAAGTCAACAAATATTTAATATTAAAATTAATGAGAATTGGTTAAAGAATCTGACAACTGTCTCTTACCTAAGTTTTGTTTGTCACCTAGTAAGAAAGAAATAGATATCAAACATTTATTAGCTGATGTTGAGTTCGCTTTGTGCCATATTAATAACACCAATACACGTAACATCTATAGTGCGCGGATTAGCAATGTGATCACAATTTTTTTACATAGCGCCAGTGAAAAGGTTTCAATATTTGATCATTGGTATCGAAAAACCAAAGTTTTCATGAGAGATCATCCAGACTAATTGTCGTTAAATCTGATATAGTTAATGTCACCATAAATTTATCTAATGAGTTGCTCAGTGATCCAATATATTACAAGAAACTACCAAGAGATCCTACATCCACTATTCAACAAAAAGCAAATAAGTTAGTTACCAAATTAAAGAAAAACAATCACATCACAGAAGATCTCGCCAAAACTCTTACATTTTATGGTGTTATTTCCCCAAAGTTTTATGCTCTATCTAAGGTACATAAGCCTGTTTTGTCATTAAGGCCTATTATTTCATCAATAGAAGCACCCAACATCAATCTTACGAAATATATTACAGATGTATTAACATTAGCATATAATAAAGACAACCAATACTATATAACAAACTCATTTGAATTTTCAATATTTGTCAACGATTTTCACCTACCGGAAAATTATAGAATAATAAGTTTGGGTGTTATATAACTGTTTACAAACATTCCTCTTGAGTTGGTCTTATTTAGTATTGATTTACATTGGCCTCAGATAAGTAATCATTGTACACTTGACAAAGCAAGTCTCAAAGAAGTTATGGAGTTTATATTCACTACCAAATATTTTTCATTTGAAAAAAGTTATTACAAGCAAGTCATAGGTACTCCAATGGGCTCAAAGATATCTCCAATCATAGCTCAATATATCATGGATGATTTACTTGATCATTGTATACCGCTTCTTACATTTGATTTACCCTTTATAAAAAAAATATGTTGATGATATAATTTGCACAGTTCCTGTTGGATCAGATTGTGAAATACTGGAAAAATTCAATAGCTACAATTCTAATATTCAATTTTCCACCGAAAAAGAAGTTGATAGAATTGTTTTGTTTCTTGATACTAAACTAATTCGTTCTGAACAAAATAAAATCATTTTGAATTGGTACACAAAGCCATGCAGTTCCGGAAGGTACATTAACTATTATTCAAACCATCCTATGAAAATGAAAATCAACTTGATATTAATGTTAAAAAATAGAATTATGAGAATATGCCACAGATTCCTGAGAACTGTAAACTTGAACAAAATTGCGAAATTATTCATTGCAAACTCATACCCAAAACAGATGTTTAACAAATTGATATTCTCCACCTCAAATACTACAACAGACAATGATAATATCACCAATATTACGCAGACAACACAAAATAGATCAGAAAACACTACTAATAGGATTTTTCGCTCTCTTCCTTATATTGAACATTTAACACATAGAATACGCAACATACTCTGACAAGAACAAAATCTTTTCAGAAATTGATACAGACAGAACGGCAGATAGACCAATGGTTGAAAATATGATTTTTGGACTCCCCTATAACTTAAACATCTTCTTTGAGCCATATATCAACCATTTTTCACGATAAATAGACAGCTTTCTTGATTCTTTCATTGTTTATAATTTCTGTAATTATCTATATTCTCCACTCTCGCACTCATTTTATTCCCTAGGAGCAAACATTTATGTGTCATGAATTGGAGGTTACACGGTGTCCCTACGAGAACTGGATTGTTTGATATATAATTTTACGAATGTTGGTGTCTGCCTTGAAAACACGAAAAATTTATCAATTCAACTGACGTGAGTAAATCAGTGGCGTAGCGATTTCGAGAAAACATAAACAGGCATATCCATAATCGAAACTACTACGCTACTAAATTAAGTGCGGAGGTCTAACCTTAAATTAGATTTATGACTCTTATGTCAGTGTTATGGTAAAATAGTGTTTTGTTCTTTCTTTTAATACGATAGTATAACGATAGTACCGAACTAAGAGAGGAATGAATACGCCTGATGGTATTTAAATTTTTTATAAGCTTCAAGAAAGAAAAAATATAGATTGATTAAATAAGCAAATAATATGAAAGATTTATTATCAACAATAATGCAGAAACACAAAATACAAATTTATTGCTTGAGTTATAAAATAAAAAATTATGCATCTCAATTATCTGAAATGACACATTGAATTTGTCGTAGCTTAGATCGACAAATGTTGTAGATAATTTTATGATAATGAGATGCGATGAGACGTACAGCGTGATGTACGTAGCTCGTGAATGATTGAATGCAATAGTCATCATTCGTGAAACAAACTATATGTAATTTATTCGATAAAAATATTTTCTTCTCGGAAGTACATGGCAGCTTTTTTATTTTAAATGAAATACCCTATGGTTCGTTCAATTCCAAACATATTTTATGTATAATGTTCTATAAAAAAAAGTTTTTTTTTAATGGAAACCCTCTATTTGTAAATTTAGTCATATAAAGCAACAAAAATAAGAATAACATTGAGGAGGAATGTCTACTCCAAAAATTTGTAGTCTCAATGATTTTTGAATTGTCTTAAATTTGATTCTTGTTCCTCTTTTTTGTCCACCCTATACTAATAATTATCAAAATATTATGTAAATATTGCTTAAGTCAACCTTCTCAACAAGAAAATAAACCCAATTTAAATACTTAGAGCTTTCTACTATTTAGATCTAATATGTTTACTCAAATTTTAGGCTGAGTTGGACGACAGTATCATTGATCCAGACTCTGTACCAAATAACTCTGATAGAGAATAGTCAGTCATTCACTAAATGAAGAAGATTATGAAAGTGATAATGATAAGGTAAAACATTATTTCATGGGATAAATGGGATAAAACTTTCATGAAAATCATTTTCTTTTCTTCGTTTCAGAATCCAAAATCAATGGAAGAACCATCTAGTCCTTCTGTTATCTTGAAAACTCAGGTAGTCATAAGATTATTTTTGTATTTTATTAGCAGAAATGCTTACAGGTAACAAGTATTCAAGATAAAAAAGGAAAAGAGAATGTTGCTTTTTCAAGAAAAGGAAAAGGGCAAACACTTTTGCTTCTTATGCGAAGAAGAAGTTCTCAATTTCTCAAGACATAGGTAGGTTCAAAAAATATTATCTATGCCTCCAAATTCTAGAGTACGAAAAGATCTTCTGTCCTAGTTAGAAAAAAAGGAAACTTTTTAAATAGTGAAACTAAATGTGTGTGTGAAAAAATCATACTTAGAAAATTCTACTCTATTCCTGGAACTAATTGTTTAGGGTTCTATTCCGCAGAGCAGCTTTGGCGCCACAATAAAAAATGCACTGGTGAGACTTCGAAAGCACAGGCGAAATCACAAAATTTGCTGATCAATTTGAGGGTTGATTCGGAATTACGTAAAAAGTTTTTCCTAGGATAAGAGCTGACGAGGTATCATTGAAAGCAAAAAAAGACGTTCTTATATGCGCTTTTGCGGCAAGATATATCAAGGTAAACAGAAAACAACATTTCATTAATGAAGCATCCCGCAAAATGAGAGAGCTCTCCAAGTTGTTGACTGAAGTACAAAAAATCGATAACTATAAAAAATCTGTTTGACGCCCTTAAACCGAAAAATTTTGATAATTTAATAACCGCAACCAAAATCAGTGCAAAATATAATAACATAAATACTTTTTATAAATCGCCAACCTATGCTATGAATATGGGAACTTAACTTAAGCAATGTTGCGAAATTGCTATTACTTTTGCACTGAAAAGAAAAGACGTTTATTCTACAATTGATTCGGCTTGTGCTGAAGCAGATCTTAGATCAATGATTCAGCTACTTGAGGCACAATGGAGATTTGAAATTTTCACCCAAGCTGCCAATGATCTCAATGTGAAAACATGGAACAAAATAACAATAGTTCAATTGGCGAGCGATTTGAAAATTTTTAAAGGTTACTTTGCAGAAACTGGAAATAAAATAATTGAAGATTTTTTGAAAGATACCTCGAACAAAAAATTATACGTAAATTTGATGGAAATCGTTTTTTGCAAAGTATTAATTCTAAATAGAAGACGACCTGGTGAATTACAGAGAGTTCTTCTTCATCTATATATTGATTCTTGAAGAAATTATCACACCAGCTGCAAAAAATTGATAGAACGATTCAAGTGCATAGTTATAAGAGGTAAAAGAGGTAGAGGCGTTCCTGTCCTCTTTAGTACAGAAGTGCAAAAAGAAATCGAGATCTTACTACAGTATAGAGATTATTTTCTAAGTGCTAACAATTCTTATCTATTCGGCAACCCCAATACCTTAGAATCAATTTTAGGGTATAAGGTGCTTAAAAAACACGTGCACTCTAGTAACGTGAAAAATCAGAATGCTCTGACAGCAACACGATTAAGGAAGCATCTAGCAACACTATGCCAAATATTTAGCATGACAGACAGTGATATTGAACAACTTTCTACATTTATGGGGCATACAACAGGCATACATAGACAGAATTATAAACTCCCAGACGATGTCTATCAATGTTCAAAAATAACAAAATTATTATTATTGATGGAACAAGGACAAGCATCGAAATTTATGGGTAAGTCCCTGGATGAAATTAACATTGATCTTGAAGATGATTTGTTAGTTAAAACTAGGGATACTGCTAGGACTGATGGGGATCCAGAGGAAATTGTTCCTTATGAGATTGATAGAGTACATTCCGAAATCGCTGCTCCTGAAGTAACAGCAAACAAACCAAAAAAAGATAAACGGATACTAACACCATGGTCATCTGAGCGAAAAAAATAGTGCTCCCATTTTTTGCGACTCATATAAAAAAACAAGCTTCTAAAAAAAGAGAGTGTGAGATCCTTCTGTAAGAACATCCACAAATTCTATATAATAGTTCTTGGCTTAAGGTATTTGTACAGAATATTTACTCTAAAAACATGTAAAATAATATATATTTATATCTAGACAGAATCTAATCTACAGTCTCTTTCATACGAAACCTACGTCAAAAACTGTCATAGGGCAGCACACTATATATTATTATGTTTTGGGAGTATTAGTGTTAGATGGTTGGGAATAAATCATTTTAATCGAGGTTAAAAAGGATGTTCAAACATTATAATTCGTGTGAAAATTTTGCTAAAGACAAATATTTTTTTTCCTTCAGCCAACTGACAATATCCAAGCCTATCTGTGAGTTCCTGAAGGATGTTCAAGTAATGTATATATATATATATATATATATATATATATATATATATATATATATATAAAAGATGTTCTTGGGGATGCAGTCATATATTAAATAAAATTCTTTGATTGAAGCCGAGCTTTCGAAAATGTTTATTCTCTTCTTCAGGGCAAAAATCGTGAAATTAGAATAAATTAACCAAAAACAGGAAAGATTTCATAGCCATCAATTACAAATGTCATTATTTATATTTTTATTTATTATAAAACCAGTCAAGAATACAAAATCAATATATATATATATATATATATATATATATATATATATATATATATATATATATATATATATATATAACCAAAGTGACAAACATTTATAGGGTTGCGGCACTGGAAAATGGCCCTGCTCCTTTCTTCCGTTCAGCTTTAATCTGCTTCCTCAAGGTTTTGACGTTTCTTAAACATGCTTCTAAATCACCTATCGTCTTGGCGTATCTCATAGAATCTTTATTTCGTTTTAACGTCTTTGCACAATCACTTAGCCCTTTACGAGCCACTTTATCATCATAATGAGATGACAAGAGCTGCAATATGCCAGCGATACATTTTACTAAATCAGTGAAGAGATACATCTTGCTCGTACAGTAGTCGATGATTGAATGATGATATTTGTTAAGATCCTCCTTTATATAGCATTGGAGACGCATGCGCAATGTGATGAAAGATGGACGCTACACTACTACTACACTAATCTACTTTATTAATCACCTGCGTTTTACTAGCATCAATTAGATTAATTCATTCTGACAATGTTAAAATGCTATGCAAAACGATGTATTGTAGAAGAGAAAGTAGCTAAAACGAGTGTGAATTATGAAAAATCGCTAAATAGTTTTGGAAAATGACCAGACTTCAAACAAATGGTAAAGAAAACGATAAAGATCGTTGGAAAAGTGACAAACGATTGTAGAACCCGAATAAAAGTGTTGAAAACAGCTGAAAAGTCCGAGAAACCAACGGAAAATGATGGAAAATTGCTAGGAAGTGCCGGAAAATGGGTGACAGCTTGTAAATTTTAAGGAAAGGTGATGGAAAGCTATGAAAAGTTCAAAAAATGACTGAAATTTTGAAAAAAATGGCTAAAAAGGGCTATAAAGCGCTGGAAATGTCAGATAAAACAACTTAAAGTGGTGAAAATGTGTGGAAAACGGCTGAAAATGATGGAAATTATAGGAAAGGTAGCGAAAAGCCTGGAAAAACTAAGGAAAAGGGTTAGAAATCTTTCGTGTTCGTGGTTAATTTTATCTAAATTCAAGATTTTTGCCCTGACGAAGAGAATAAACATTCTCGAAAGTTTGGCATAATCCAAAGAATTTTAATTATTAAATGACTGCATCCCCAACAAAAATCTGTTTTATCAAATAATAAACCAGTCAAGAATTCAGAATCAAATATATATATATATATATATATATATATATATATATATATATATATATATATATTTATATATAACTATTTTTCTGGATTATTATTTCGATGATTCTCATATCCCTTTAATTAAGTACTTCTTTGTTACTTTCTTTTATTTTAATACAGCGTTGAAAAAGATAGCCACCGCTATCGAAACGTTGGTAATTGAAAAAGAGTTTTCATTATCCTACAGCCCATAGTGCCGCAACCCTAGAAATGTTTGTCACTTTGGTTATATATATATATATTCAATTACCAACGTTTCGATAGCGGTGGCTATCTTTTTCAACGCTGTATTAAAATAAAAGAAAGTAACAAAGAAGTACTTAATTAAAGGGATATGAGAATGAAAAATAGTTATATATAAATATATATATATATATATATATATATATATATATATATATATATATATTTGATTCTGAATTCTTGACTGGTTTATTATTTGATAAAATAGATTTTTGTTGGGGATGCAGTCATTTAATAATTAAAATTATTTGGATTATGCCAAACTTTCGAGAATGTTTATTCTCTTCGTCAGGGCAAAAATCGTGAATTTAGATAAAATTAACCACGAACACGAAAGATTTCTGATTGATGAAAGTAAATGTGCTATAAGAATTCGGGACCAAAATCGACAATTTTACATGTAATTTCCCATAAAGAATTCTAAGGTCAAAAATAGCGAAAATTGGCGCTTCTAGGGAAAAATGCTTCGGCCCCATATGTTTGGGATAGGAAATTAGCAGATCTAGGGATGCTACCCATGGGGTCCATTTGTAGGTATTTGTATGATCAAGTTAGTATTGCCGATTTTCATGCATATTTTGACATTTTTCTAACCCTTTTCCTTAGTTTTTCTAGGCTCTTCGCTACCTTTCCTATAATTTCCATCATTTTCAGCCATTTTCCACACATTTTCACCACTTTAAGTTGTTTTATCTGACATTTCCAGCGCTTTATAGCCCTTTTTAGCCATTTTTTTTCAAAATTTCAGTCATTTTCTGAACTTGTCATAGCTTTTCATCACCTTTCCTTGAAATTTACAAGCTGTCACCCATTTTCCATGATCATTTTCCAAAACTATTTAGCGATTTTTCATAATTCACACCCGTTTTAGCTACTTTCTCTTCTACAATACAACGTTTTGCATAGCATTTTAACATTGTCAGAATGAATTCATCTAATTGATGCTAGTAAAACGCAGGTGATTAATAAAGTAGATTAGTGTAGTAGTAGTGTAGCGTCCATCTTTCATCACATTGCGCATGCGTCTCCAATGCTATATAAAGGAGGATCTTAACAAATATCATCATTCAATCATCGACTACTGTACGAGCAAGATGTATCTTTTCACTGATTTAGTAAAATGTATCGCTGGCATATTGCAGCTCTTGTCATCTCATTATGATGATAAAGTGGCTCGTAAAGGGCAAAGTGATTGTGCAAAGACGTTAAAACGAATTAAAGATTCTATGAGATATGCCAAGACGATAGGTGATTTAGAAGCATGTTTAAGAAACGTCAAAACCTTGAGGAAGCAGATTAAAGCTGAACGGAAGAAAGGAGCAGGGTCATTTTTCAGACTAGAAACCGCAAGGGACCGTGTTTGCTGGAGCGATAGCGAGTCTGCATTCCAAAACCGCATACGTACTGGAATTATCTCGAACCTCAAACATAAATATCCCATCTCATTTTTCCAGGACTGTTTTAAGCTATTCAGGCCACGCATCATCAACGCTTTAAAGAATGATATAGCCATTAAGGTTAACGCTGTATTCGGAGGCGAGTTTGAAATAGTGAAAGGTGATCGAGTGTTAACAGAATATAAATATTTCACTACCTCCAATTCACCCATCTATCGTGAGACAGATATCGAGGAGTTGTTCATCTCAAAGGTCATCACCCCCCTCTCAAAGACTTGGAGGAATTTAAAGAACGTGATTCTGGATTGGGCACTGAAGCGAGTTATGAATTTAGGAGTGAACATTAACAAATTTACACCTCAGCTGGGCTCATCATATATTGAGCTACCACCACAGATTAAGAAGAAGGAAGCCTGCGTTAACGTTAAAAACGATGATCAAGCCTGCTTTGCAAGAGCAGTTACTTCAGCGCTATATCCTGCTGAGAATCATTCTGATCGCACATCTTCTTACCCCCACTACTCATCTGTACTAAAATTAAAAGGTACTCAGTTTCCAATGACCATCAAACTGATTCCATTATTTGAGAAGCAGAACAACATATCCATCAATGTATACATTCTCCAAGAGGAGAAAAAGTCATTTACCACACTACCAACATACCTCACCAAAGAAAAGCGTGAGAAACATGTGAATCTGCTACTTATTCAGGACAGATATGATGAAACTGATCAACCCATCAAATATCATTATGTATGGATCAAATATCTATTCCGGCTTCTATCAACCCAACTATCTAAATGTAATGTCCAAAAGTTTTTCTGTGAACGCTGTCTCCATTATTGTAGATCCCCAGAAAAAATAGAAAAGCATCTGGAGGACTGTCAAAAAATTGATGAAACAGCCATCAAAATGCCAGAGCCAGGAAGGAACATCCTTAAATTCAAAAATTTTAAAAATATGGAAAAAGCTCCTTTTGTTATATATGCTGATTTGGAGAGTTTCTTGGAAAAAACTGATGACCCAAAAAAACCACAACGTCACGTTCCAGCTGCGATTGGCTATTATGTTAAGTGTTCCTAGGACCACTCCCTTAGTTTTTTCCGATCTTACCGCGGACAGGACTGTATGCAGTGGTTTGCTTATGAGATGGGCAGTTTAGCGGAAGATATGGCTACAGTCTTCTGGTGCTCATAACATACATATGACATATGAACAGGAAATAGAGTATCAAAAAGCTACTCACTGTCACATCTGCGTGAAATCATTTAGCCCTGAAGATAAGAAAGTGCGAGATCACAACCACTTGTTACCTGAAAACAATTATAGAGGAGTTTCCGATTTATGGCATCCTCCCTAGACAAGTTGGCATCATATTTACCGGAATTTCCAAATCTGAAGACATAGTTTCCTGAAGTAGATGAAATGCATTTTTCACTTATAACGAAGAAAGGAGTAATGCCATATGATTACATCGACTCCTTCGACCGTTTTTCTGAAACGAATCTGAATAATAAACCATGTCCTCGCCGACTCTACCGACGAGCCCAAGATGTTTGGAGCAGCTTCTCATGTGAAAATTTGGGAGAATACGTTGATTTATATATGAACACTGATATTCTACTCTTGGCTGATGTATTTGAGATGTTCCGTACAAGCTGTCTGAACACGTATAATTTAGATCCAGCTCACTATTTTACATTACCAGGCTTCACTTGGGATGACATGCTGAAGCATACAGGAATCGAGCTGGAGCTGTTAACTGATGCTGATATGTTTCTGTTTATTGAACGAGGCATTCGAGGAGGTTTGAGCCAAGTATGTAGTAAAAGACAGGCTAAAGCTAACAACATGTATATCAATAGCTACGATCCCAACAAACCAAAAACATTTTTGATGTATTATGATGTAAACAACCAATATGGATGGGCAATGTCACAATATCTACCGTATGGAGGTTTTGAATGGGCTGATACTAACATTGATGTCGCATCAATACCTGATGATGCAGATGAAGGATATTTTTTGGAAGTAGACCTAGACTATCCTAAACATCTTCATGATAAACATAAAGACATACCCTTCTGCCCACAACATATTAATCCTAGGACGCTGAAGCCTTCTAGGAATGTTAACGAGCCAACAAAATTAATGGCTACATTGTATGATAAACATAAGTATGTTATACATTATGTAGCACTCAAGCAGGCATTGGAACACGGGCTTGTGCTTAAAAAGATTCATCGAGCATTAAAATTCAAGCAGAGTCCTTGGCTTAAAATTTACATTGATCTCAACACCGAACTTAGGAAGAAGGCTAAAAATGAGTTTGAAAAAAATCTGTTTAAATTGATGAACAATGCTGTTTTTGGGAAGACGATGGAGAACGTTAGGAAGCGTGTGAACATCAAGCTTCTTACTGAGTGGACTGGAAGATATGGTGCTGAGTCATACATCTCTAAACCTGAGTTCAAAACTGCTACAGTTTTTAATGAGAACCTAGTTGCAGTGGAATTAAAGAAACTGCAGGTATGGTTAAATAAACCAATTTATGTTGGACAATCCATCCTTGATCTAGCTAAAACTACCATCTACGATTTTCATTATGGTTACATGCGACAACGTTATGGTGATGAATGCTCTGTACTCTACACAGACACTGATTCCCTGATATATGAACTCCATCAGGATCCAAATATATTAATGAGGGAAGATTGTCATAGATATTTTGATACTAGCGAATATCCTCAAGATAATCACTATGGAATACCTTTAGTGAATAAGAAGGTACTTGGAATGATGAAAGATGAGAATAATTGCGTTCCAATGATAGCTTATGTAGGGCTCAGATCCAAATTATATACTACAAAAGTGCATACGACCGATAATGATTTAGAAGAGATGATAAAACATCTGATGGAAGATGAGTATGAAGAGGATGAAATTGCTGAGAATATAAGAAATTTTGGAGTGACCAAGAAGGCCAAAGGGGTAAAATCTTCAATCGTCAAGACCGAGATAACTTTCGAAGACTATATTGAATGCTTAGAAGGGTTTCAAAAGAAGACGGTTAGTCAAAACCTTATCAGATCTGACAAGCACGAGGTCCATTCAATAACACAAGAAAAAATAGCTCTCAGTCCTGATGATGATAAGCGTTTTCTTGTTTATGGAACAGATGACACACTTCCATGGGGACATTATCAAATATGTGAAGTTATGGATATAAACTAATTATGTTTTTTATTTCTTTTATATTTTTGGCAATAAAAATAAAATAAAAATCTCGTTTCTTATTTCTTTAACTCTACGCTTCAAAATTCTCTATATAAATCCTAAAAACGACAAATTCTCTTCATATTTAATCGAGACGTCTAACAGTAAACATGCCTATAATGTGGGATTGCAGAAGAGACTGCAGTTCAGATTACACACCTGATCTCAAAGATAAATGAGAAATATGTGAGAAAGCTGCATTTACAGTAGTATCTAAATACAAACGCGATAGACACGGTATAGGCTACTATAGCTTCACATCCTACTGCCACGATTGCTATGAATTGCATTCCGGTATACAGGAAGCAGCAAGATTTAGGCATATGCAAAACCAGGTGTTAGGATTACCAGAAATTGATGAAACCGACACATTATCCGCTATATTAATGAAGCATTTTATACTGCAACTTCCAACTATCGAGGATTTTCGACAGATTACTAACAACGATTTGGTTGTAACATTGCGAATAACGCTATACAGTAATAATATTAGGTATGCGACCAGTCTAACATCTGAAATATTAAGCAGAGATGTAGACCTTATAGATTGGTTTGAGTCCATTATACTCATGAGATGTATTGATGAGTTGCAGCGGTATAAAAAAGCTATTCTATCATCATTATATGTAGAATGTAATGTTTAAATACTTCAAATAAAAAAATATATTTATTCAACAATTGTTTTATTCAAATTGAAATTAGCTTTTTTGTAGATAATTTAAGTTTAACCAGAGGTGTTTTGTTAGTTCTTTGATAGCCATAAGGCAACAATTTCCTCAAATCAAAGGCACTATGCGTACTCCAAGGGTGACAGCCCGGTTTGTAAGCGGGTCTAACAGACACCCTAAGCATTGAATACTTCTCCCACAGTGTGGTACCTGGCGTGCCTTTGTGCTGGAAAAAGTCGACAACCTCGGTAATTTAGGTAATATTTGAGATTAACTGAGATATTGATATAGCCGGAGGCCGATAGGTGATTCTTTGATAGCCATCAGGCGACAATTTCCTCAAATCAAAGACACTATACGCACTCTGCTTAATAGGTGACAGCCCGGTTTGTAAGCGGGTCTAACAGACACCCTAAGCAAGTACTTCTCCCACAGTGTGGTACCTGGCGTGCCTTTGTGTAGGAAAAAGTCGATCGCCCCTTGATACCCGAAGGAGCCTCAACGGCTTCATATCATATAGATTAGGAATTTAATTAATCAATTTTAAATTAAGTACATAAATAAATAAGTATATAAAAACTCACCTCTAAAATCCTAAACGGCAGTATGCTGGAATGATGAAATATCTCCATCTGCCATCATTTTGGTGAATTATCTATAAAATAGAAAAATCATGAAAATATATGAAAACTGAAAATGTATGACATAATCCTAATAACACATGCATAGACTGACCAAAGGGTGATAATAAAATATTATTTTTATAAAGTTTAGAATAATGATTATCGAAATTACTTAGAGATGATATATAATTATAGGAATTCCTTCAGTATCCAACAATAATCTACATTATTACTGCTACTAACCGCAAAAGAGCGGTCGATTAAAAACTTGAAAATTGCAAAAATCGGAACAAAAAATTGAAATATACATGAGGCAAACAAAGCCATGAGCCTACTATGAATCACGAAATAAAAAGTGGGTTGATAATATCTGTTCAACTAGATAGATGAATAAGAGGTGAATGAAGGATCGATGAAAGCTACGTAGTATTTCCAGCAAGTACTCAACATATCATTTATTTTGAAACCTTTCCTGAGGCCCTATCTCTTATATCAAGGAAACTAGCTTCCTATGCTATTCTAACAATTAAAAATGCTTAAATGTTGTTGTTGACGTCGATACGAATCTATTGATACCCGATTCATCAAAATCGGACGACCGGAAGTAGCCATTTTAATGCAGATTTGGAATCTACGAATCTCATTCAACCAATATATGACATTTTTATTGTATTTCATAAAGTTTTAAAAACCGGAAGTCCATAATTTTGAATGAAACGTAAACATTTGAGGTAAGGATTTTCGACTATTTTTATCTCAAATTCATATTCTAGTATATTCTCAGGCAATATTTATTATTAAATTTATCACTATAACCGACATCACCCTTTTAGTTGGAGCTACTAAACATGATTTCTTATTAAAAATATCGCTTACACTACTTCTGTAATATGACAGTTTTGAACCCTTTAAGATCGAACCAGTAACAGCGAACCAGTAATAGCAAAGATATTCTTTAGTGCCCTTATGGCTTGAAGTACTATTTTTAATTATAATCATCGTCTACGCCAATTCTGAAATATGATAGTTTTTATCCCGTCTCGATCGAGCCAGTAATAGCGAAGATAGCCTTTAGAGCCCTTTTGGCCTAATCTACTATGCATAATTGTTCATTGAATATAACGTACACTGCTATATGTCACTTTTTATTCCGTGTTGATCGAACCACTAATAGCAAAGATAGTCCTTAATGTCCTTATGGCTTGAACTACTATTTTTACTTATAATCATCGTCTACGTCAAATCTGAAATATGATAGTTTTTATTCCGTCTCGATCGAACCAATAATAGCGAAGATAGCTTTTAGTGCCTTTTTGGCCAGATCGACTATCCATGATTTTTCATTAAATATAACGTACACTGCTATGTCACTTTTTATTCCGTATCGATCGAACCAGTAATAGCAAAGATAGTCGTTAATGCCCTTATGGCTTGAACTATTTTTTTAATTATAATTATCATCTACGCAACATGATAGTTTTTATTCCGTCTCGATCGAACCAATAATAACGAAGATAGCCTTTAGTGCCCTTTGGCCAGATCTACTATCCATGATTTTTCATTTAATATAACGTCTACGGCAGTTTTGCTATGTCAGTTTTGATTACGTCTCCATCGAATCATTAATAGCGGATATATTCTTAGTGCCCATATGACCTGATCTACTATTCATAATTTTCATTAAATATAACGTACACTGCTATAAATCCGTTTATTATGTCTCGATCGAATCAGTAAGATACTCTTTAGTGCCCATACGGCTTAAAATAGTTTTCAATATCATCAATAAACCCATGTGATAATTTCCAAAATAGAAAAAATAATTTTGATATTTACTTAAAGAAGAATAATTTTACAATTTATAAATAACGAATATAAAAATCTCACCTGTTATATAAAACTAACATCACAATCACCGTTCACATAACAACTCCCCACATATTACTGATAAATGATCTATTCTGCAAGCTATTTATATTCGTATAGATTATATGACGAAAGCATAAATGAAAGATTTGTTAAAAAAGGCCTCCTAACACAACTAATTTGTGCGTATTTTCCATAAGAAAGAATGCAATTTTATCACATTCAGCTAAAATGATCCATTTTCCCATTTAAATACATGTATTATCGAAAACACCGGATGTATGATAAGCTCTATTTCTCGTCTATTTCAACAATACCTACAAGTGTTTTCGATAATACATGTATTTAAATGGGAAAATGGATAATTTTAGCTGAATGTGATAAAATTGCATTGTTTCTTATGGAAAATACGCACAAATTAGTTGTGTTAGGAGGCCTTTTTTAACAAATCTTTCATTTATGCTTTCGTCATATAATCTATACGAATATAAATAGCTTGCAGAATAGATCATTTATCAGTAATATGTGGGGAGTTGTTATGTGAACGGTGATTGTGATGTTAGTTTTATATATCAGGTGAGATTTTTATATTCGTTATTTGTAAATTGTAAAATTATTCTTCTTTAAGTAAATATCAAAATTATTTTTTCTATTTTGGAAATTATCACATGGGTTTATTGATGATATTGAAAACTATTTTAAGCCGTATGGGCACTAAAGAGTATCTTACTGATTCGATCGAGACATAATAAACGGATTTATAGCAGTGTACGTTATATTTAATGAAAATTATGAATAGTAGATCAGGTCATATGGGCACTAAGAATATATCCGCTATTAATGATTCGATGGAGACGTAATCAAAACTGACATAGCAAAACTGCCGTAGACGTTATATTAAATGAAAAATCATGGATAGTAGATCTGGCCAAAGGGCACTAAAGGCTATCTTCGTTATTATTGGTTCGATCGAGACGGAATAAAAACTATCATGTTGCGTAGATGATAATTATAATTAAAAAAATAGTTCAAGCCATAAGGGCATTAACGACTATCTTTGCTATTACTGGTTCGATCGATACGGAATAAAAAGTGACATATAGCAGTGTACGTTATATTTAATGAAAAATCATGGATAGTCGATCTGGCCAAAAAGGCACTAAAAGCTATCTTCGCTATTATTGATTCGATCGAGACGGAATAAAAACTATCATATTTCAGATTTGACGTAGACGATGATTATAAGTAAAAATATTAGTTCAAGCCATAAGGACATTAAGGACTATCTTTGCTATTAGTGGTTCGATCAACACGGAATAAAAAGTGACATATAGCAGTGTACGTTATATTCAATGAACAATTATGCATAGTAGATTAGGCCAAAAGGGCTCTAAAGGCTATCTTCGCTATTACTGGCTCGATCGAGACGGGATAAAAACTATCATATTTCAGAATTGGCGTAGACGATGATTATAATTAAAAATAGTACTTCAAGCCATAAGGGCACTAAAGAATATCTTTGCTATTACTGGTTCGCTGTTACTGGTTCGATCTTAAAGGGTTCAAAACTGTCATATTACAGAAGTAGTGTAAGCGATATTTTTAATAAGAAATCATGTTTAGTAGCTCCAACTAAAAGGGTGATGTCGGTTATAGTGATAAATTTAATAATAAATATTGCCTGAGAATATACTAGAATATGAATTTGAGATAAAAATAGTCGAAAATCCTTACCTCAAATGTTTACGTTTCATTCAAAATTATGGACTTCCGGTTTTTAAAACTTTATGAAATACAATAAAAATGTCATATATTGGTTGAATGAGATTCGTAGATTCCAAATCTGCATTAAAATGGCTACTTCCGGTCGGCCACTTCCGGTCGTCCGATTTTGATGAATCGGGTATCAATAGATTCGTATCGACGTCAACAACAACATTTAAGCATTATTAATTGTTAGAATAGCATAGGAAGCTAGTTTCCTTGATATAAGAGATAGGGCCTCAGGAAAGGTTTCAAAATAAATGATATGTTGAGTACTTGCTGGAAATACTACGTAGCTTTCATCGATCCTTCATTCACCTCTTATTCATCTATCTAGTTGAACAGATATTATCAACCCACTTTTTATTTCGTGATTCATAGTAGGCTCATGGCTTTGTTAGCCTCATGTATATTTCAATTTTTTGTTCCGATTTTTGCAATTTTCAAGTTTTTAATCGACCGCTCTTTTGCGGTTAGTAGCAGTAATAATGTAGATTATTGTTGGATACTGAAGGAATTCCTATAATTATATATCATCTCTAAGTAATTTCGATAATCATTATTCTAAACTTTATAAAAATAATATTTTATTATCACCCTTTGGTCAGTCTATGCATGTGTTATTAGGATTATGTCATACATTTTCAGTTTTCATATATTTTCATGATTTTTCTATTTTATAGATAATTCACCAAAATGATGGCAGATGGAGATATTTCATCATTCCAGCATACTGCCGTTTAGGATTTTAGAGGTGAGTTTTTATATACTTATTTATTTATGTACTTAATTTAAAATTGATTAATTAAATTCCTAATCTATATGATATGAAGCCGCTGAGGCTCCTTCGGGTATCAAGGGGCGATCGACTTTTTCCTACACAAAGGCACGCCAGGTACCACACTATGGGAGAAGTACTTGCTTAGGGTGTCTGTTAGACCCGCTTACAAACCGGGCTGTCACCTATTAAGCAGAGTGCGTATAGTGTCTTTGATTTGAGGAAATTATCGCCTGATGGCTATCAAAGAATCACCTATCGGCCTCCGGCTATATCAATATCTCAGTTAATCTCAAATATTACTTAAATTACCGAGGTTGTCGACTTTTTCCTGCACAAAGGCACGCCAGGTACCACACTGTGGGAGAAGTATTCAATGCTTAGGGTGTCTGTTAGACCCGCTTACAAACCGGGCTGTCACCCTTGGAGTACGTATAGTGCCTTTGATTTGAGGAAATTGTTGCCTTATGGCTATCAAAGAACTAACAAAACACCTCTGGTTAAACTTAAATTATCTACAAAAAAGCTAATTTCAATTTGAATAAAACAATTGTTGAATAAATATATTTTTTTATTTGAAGTAGTTAAACATTACATTCTACATATAATGATGATAGAATAGCATTTTTATACCGCTGCAACTCATCAATACATCTCATGAGTATAATGGACTCAAACCAATCTATAAGGTCTACATCTCTGCTTAATATTTCAGGTGTTAGACTGGTCGCATACCTAATATTATTACTGTATAGCGTTATTCGCAATGTTACAACCAAATCGTTGGTAGTAATCTGTCGAAAATCCTCGATAGTTGGAAGTTGCAGTATAAAATGCTTCATTAATATAGCGGATAATGTGTCGGTTTCATCAATTTCTGGTAATCCTAACACCTGGTTTTGCATATGCCTAAATCTTGCTGCTTCCTGTATACCGGAATGCAATTCATAGCAATCGTGGCAGTAGGATGTGAAGCTATAGTAGCCTATACCGTGTCTATCGCGTTTGTATTTAGATACTACTGTAAATGCAGCTTTCTCACATATTTCTCATTTATCTTTGAGATCAGGTGTGTAATCTGAACTGCAGTCTCTTCTGCAATCCCACTTTATAGGCATGTTTACTGTTAGACGTCTCGATTAAATATGAAGAGAATTTGTCGTTTTTAGGATTTATATTGCCAAAAATATAAAAGAAATAAAAAACATAATTAGTTTATATCCATAACTTCACATATTTGATAATGTCCCCATGGAAGTGTGTCATCTGTTCCATAAACAAGAAAACGCTTATCATCATCAGGACTGAGAGCTATTTTTTCTTGTGTTATTGAATGGACCTCGTGCTTGTCAGATCTGATAAGGTTTTGACTAACCGTCTTCTTTTGAAACCCTTCTAAGCATTCAATATAGTCTTCGAAAGTTATCTCGGTCTTGACGATTGAAGATTTTACCCCTTTGGCCTTCTTGGTCACTCCAAAATTTCTTATATTCTCAGCAATTTCATCCTCTTCATACTCATCTTCCATCAGATGTTTTATCATCTTTTCTAAATCATTATCGGTCGTATGCACTTTTGTAGTAGGTATATAATTTGGATCTGAGCCCTACATAAGCTATCATTGGAACGCCATTATTCTCATCTTTCATCATTCCAAGTACCTTCTTATTTACTAAAGGTATTTCATAGTGATTATCTTGAGGATAATCGCTAGTATCAAAATATCTATGACAATCTTCCGTCATTAATATATATGGATCCTGATGGAGTTCATATATCAGTGAATCAGTGTCTGTGTCGAGTACAGAGCATTATGGTGATATATCGTTGTCGCATGTAACCATAATGAAAATCGTAGATGGTAGTTTTAGCTAGATCAAGGATGGATTGTCCAACATAAATTGGTATATTTAACCATACATGCAGTTTATTTAATTCCACTGCAACTAGGTTCTCATTAAAAACTGTAGCAGTCTTGAACTCAGGTTTAGAGATGTATGACTCCATATCTTCCAGTCAACTCAGTAAGAAGCTTGATGTTCACACGCTTCTTAACGTTCTCCATCGTCTTCCCAAAAACAGCATTGTTCATCAATTTAAACAGATTTTTTTCAAACTCATTTTTAGCCTTCTTCCTGAGTTCGGTGTTGAGATCAATGTAACTTTTAAGCCAAGGAATCTGCTTGAATTTTAATGCTCGATGAATTTTTTTAAGCACAAGCCCGTGTTCCAATGCCTGCTTGAGTGCTACATAATGTATAACAGACTTATGTTTTTCAAACAATGTAGCCATTAATTTTGTTGGCTCGTTAACATTCCTAGAAGGCTTCAGCGTCTTAGGATTAATATGTTGTGGGCAGAAGTGTATGTCTTTATGTTGATCATGAAGATGTTTAGGATAGTCTAGGTCTACTTGCACAAAATATCCTTCATCTGCATCATCAGGTATTGATGCGACATCAATGTTAGTATCAGCCCATTCAAAACCTCCATACGGTAGATATTGTGACATTGCCCATCTATATTGGTTTTTTATGTCAAAGTACATCAAAAATGTTTTTGGCTTCGATGGGTCATAATTATTGATATACATGTTGTTAGCTTTAGCCTGTCTTTTACTACATACTTGGCTCAAACCTCCTCGAATGCCTCGTTCAATAAACAGAAACATATCAGCATCGGTTAACAGGTCCAGCTCGATTCCTGTATGCTTCAGCATGGCATCCCAAGTGAAGCCTGGTAATGTAAAATAGTGAGCTGGATCTAAATTATACGTGTTCAGACAGCTTGTGCGGAACATCTCAAATACATCAGCCAAGTGTAGAATATCAGTCTTCATACATAAATCAACGTATTCTCCCAAATTTTCACATGAGAAGCTGCTCCAAACATCTTGGGCTCGTCGGTAGAGTCGGCGAGGACATGGTTTATTATTCAGCTTATTGTAAAAATCATCTATGGATGGTAGATTCGTTTTAGAAAAACGGTCGAAGGAGTAGATGTAATTATATGACATTACTCCTTTCTTCGTTAAAAGTGAAAAATGCATTTCATCTACTTCAGGAAACTGTGTCTTCAGATTTGGAAATTCCGGTAAATATGATGCCAACTTGTCTAGGGAGGATGCCATAAATCGGAAACTCCTCTATAATTGTTTTCAGGTAACAAGTGGTTGTGATCTCGCATTTTCTTATCTTCAGGGCTAAATGATTTCACCCAGATGTGACAGTGAGTAGCTTTTTGATACTCTATTTCATGTTCATATGTCATATGTATGTTAAATGAGCACCAGCAGACTGTAGCCATATCTTCCGCTAAACCGCCCATCTCATTAGCAAACTACTGCATACAGCCCTGTCCGCGGTAAGATCGGAAAAAACTAAGGGAGTGGTCGTAGGAACACTTAACATAATAGCCAATCGCAGCTGGAACGTGACGTTGTGGTTTTTTTGGGGTCATCAGTTTTTTCCAAGACACTCTCCAAATCAGCATATACAACAAAAGGAGCTTTTTCCTTATTTTTACAATTTTTGAATTTAAGGATGTTCCTTCCTGGCTCTGGCATTTTGATGGCTGTTTTGATAATTTTTTGACAGTCCTCCAGATGCTTTTCTATTTTTTCTGGGGATCTACAATAATGGAGACAGCGTTCACAGAAAAACTTTTGGACATTACATTTAGATAGTTGGGTTGATAGAAGCCGGGATAGATTTTTGATCCATACATAATGATATTTGATGGGTTGATCAGTTTCATCATATCTGTCCTGAATAAGTAGCAGATTCACATGTTTCTCACGCTTTTCTTTGGTGAGGTATGTTGGTAGTGTGGTAAATGACTTTTTCTCCTATTGGAGAATGTATACGTTGATGGATATGTTGTTCTGCTTCTCAAATAATCGAATCAGTTTGATGGTCATTGGAAACTGAATACCTTTTAATTTTAGTACAGATGAGTAGTGGGGGTAAAAATATGTGCGATCAGAATGATTCTCAGCAGGATATAGCGCTGAAGTAGCTGCCCTTGCAAAGCAGTTTTGATCATCGTTTTTAACGTTAAAGCAGGCTTCCTTCTTCTTAATCTGTGGTGGTAGCTCAATATATGATGAGCCCAGCTGAGGTGTAAATTTGTTAAGTCAAGTCTTTGAGGAGGGGGGTGATGACCTTTGAGATGAACCACTCCTCGATATCTGCGATACATTTTACTAAATCAGTGAAGAGAGACATCTTGCTCGTTTGTTAGGATCCTCCTTTATATAGCATTGGAGACGCATGCGCAGTGTGATGAAAGATGGACGCTACACTACAACTACACTAGTCTACTTTATTAATCACCTGCGCTTTACTAGCATTAATTAGATGAATTCATTCTGACAATGTTAAAGTGATATGCAAAACGATGTATTGTAGAAGAGAAAGTAGCTAAAACGGGTGTGAATTATGAAAAATCGCTAAATATTTTTGGAAAATGACCAAAGACTTCAAAAAAATGGTAAAGAAAACGATAAAGATTGTAGGAAAAGTGACGTGTTGAAAAACAGCTGAAAAGTCCGAGAAACCAACGGAAAATGATGGAAAATTGCTAGGAAGTGCCGGAAAATGGGTGAAAGCTTGTAAATTTCAAGGAAAGGTGATGAAAAGCTATGAAAAGTTCAGAAAATGACTGAAATTTTGAATAAAGTGGCTAAAAAGGGCTATAAAGCGCTGGAAAAGTCAGATAAAAGTACTTAAAGTGGTCAAAATCGGTGGAAAACGGCTGAAAATGATGGAAATTATAGGAAAGGTAGCGAAAAACTAAGAAAAAGGGTTTGAAAAATGTCAAAATATGCATGAAAATTGGCAATACTATGGAAAATGGTTGAACATTGCAGCAATTTAGCGAAAAACAACTGCAAAAGGCTGAATAATGGCAGGAATTGCATGAAAAGCGACTAAATTTCAATAAAAACAACGGAAAACGGCTTGTATTAGTGGAAAGGCCACGAAAACTAGCTAGAAAATATGAAAAATAAGAGAAAAACTTGAGAAAATAGCAGGAATTGTAGCAAAAACTTATATTTTCTTCATCTAGGGATTTTCGTTTGGAAATCTTCTTCATCTAGGGATTTTAGGTTTCAAAATCTAGGGAATTTTCTTCATCTGGGGATTTTAGGGTTAAAAATCTAGTGAAATAGTAACTTGATCATACAAATAACTACAAATAGACCCCATGGGTAGCATCCCTAGATCTGCTACTTTCCTATCACAAACACATGGGGCCGAAACATTTTTCCCTAGAATCTAGGGAAAAAGCGCCAATTTTCGCTATTTTTGACCTTAGAATTCCTTATGAGAAATTACATGGAAAATTTTCGATTTTGGTCACGAACTCTTATAGCACATTTACTGATGACTATGAAATCTTTCCTGTTTGTGGTTAATTTTATGTTAATTCACGAATTTTGCCCAGACGAAGAGAATAAACATTCTCGAAAGCTTGGCATAATCCAAAGAATTTTATTTATTAAATGCATCCCCAACAAAAATCTATTTTATCAAATAATAAACCAGTCAAGAATTCAGAATCAAATATATATATATACATATACATGAACATGAACACAGGACGAAAACCATGGCCCTCAATCTCCGTAGGCCCGAATGGCCCTGGAGAGGGTAGTCTTCAGGACCCAGCCAGAAGGGCAGAGGGTGCTAAGAATCCGCGGAGTCTAAACCACTACCCATCCAAGACAACAACGCTATTCGTAGCTAGCTATAACTGCCGAACATTATCAAACCAATCCAAAATAGTGGAGCTGGAGAAGGAGGCAGAAAATATCAAGTGGGACATCATAGGTCTCAGCGAAGTAAGGAAAAATGAAGAGCTATTGAAACTTGAATCAGGCAACATCCTCTACTATCGAGGTACACCGAACGGTAGAACGAGTGGTGTAGGATTCCTCATTAAGAAGGCATGGAAAGACAGAATAGTCAATGTATCAAGTATCTCAGATAGGGTAGCCAGTCTAACCCTACGAATATCTAAGAGATACACGATTACAAATTATACAGATCTACGCCCCAACAATAAGTCACTCAGACGAAGAATTAGAGGAATTCTACAATGAAATCACACAAACACTCGACGATGATAACAGCCATTTCAAGTATCTTATAGGAGACTTCAATGCAAAAGTGGGAAAACTGAGCAATCAAGAACAGGCTATGGGAAACTTTGAATTCGGAGACCGTAATGAGAGAGGGAAGAGACTAGTACAATATGCACATCAGTACAGCATGTCCATTGCAAATACGTTCTTCAAGAAAAATCCCAATAGAAAATGGACATGGCAATCCCCCAACGGAACCACCAGAAATGAAATAGATTTCATTATATCCAATAGCAACAACACTATTAAAGACACAGGTGTTCTCAACAAATTCCGTACAGGTAGTGACCACAGAATGATCAGAGCAAGAATCGTCCTCAACACAAGTCTCGAAAGAGTAAAACTTGTGAAGAAATCAACGACGACAGGATTAGATATTGACAAGTTGAAGGAAAATTCTGATCAATATCAGACGATGCTCAAGGAAAGGCTGCAAGAACAAGAAGACAGCACAGAGATCAAGGAAATTATTCTGAGCTGCGTCAAATTAGTAGGAGGAACTAGACAACCTAACCAACACAAGAAGTTGACTGAAGTTACCAAAGCACTACTTAAGAAACGCAGGGACATGAAGACCAATAACAATATGCAGAGAATAGATTACACAGAACTCTGTAAGAATATACGGAAGAATATTGCCGAAGATATCAGAAATTACAATGAACGATTGTTGATAGAAAAACTATAATTTTGTATCAGTTGCGTACAGATCATCTCAACGAAGAAGAAAAAGAAATTATCGCAAATTTATGTTTAGAATTTTCTGATATTTTTTATTTGGAAGGAGACCAACTAACATTTACTAATGAAATTAAACATTCAATTGAAACTGATAGTGTGAGACCTATATTTACTAAATCATATAGATACCCCCAAATTCATAAAGAAGAGGTAAAAACTCAGGTGAACAAAATGTTGGAGCAAGGTATTATACGTCATTCTATTTCACCATGGTCATCCCCAGTTTGGGTTGTGCCAAGGAAGCTTGATGCTTCAGGAAAACAAAAATGGCATGTGGTTGTTGACTATCGTAAATTAAATGAAGTTACGGTAGATGATAAATATCCATTACCCAACATCTTTGATCTCCTTGATCAACTAGGAAGACTTAGCCTCAGGTTTCCATCAAATCGAAATTGAACCAAAAGATATATCCAAAACAGCTTTTTCAGTTGATAACGGTCACTATGAATTCGTTCGAATGCCGTTTGGACTCAAAAATGCCCCGTCCACTTTCCAACGCGTCATGGACAACATTTTACTTGGCATTCAAAATGAAAGATGTCTTGTTTATATGGATGACATAATAATTTATTCTTCTACTATTCATGAACATGTTTCTCGTCTGACTGAAGTTTTCAACAGACTTCGAAAAGCCAACTTGAAAATTCAACCAGATAAATGTGAATTTCTTAGAAAAGAAGTCGCTTATCTTGGACATATCATTACCCAAGATGGTGTTAAAACAAATCCAGCCAAAATAGAATGTCTCAAACCTAAAAATCCTAAAGATATAAAATCTTTCCTTGGTTTAGCAGGATATTATCGTCGCTTTATACCAAATTTTGCCAAAATTTCTAAGCCCCTTACAAGACTTATACAGAAAGATGTTTCTTTTATTATTAATAATGAATGTAAAAATTCTTTCCACGATCTAAAAACTGTACTTACTTCAGATCCTATTTTGAGATACCCAAATTTCGAAGAACCATTTATTCTCACAACTGATGCTAGTGCATTTGCCATTGGCGCTGTTCTATCACAAGGTCCCATTGGTAAAAATCTACCAGTAAGTTATGCTTCGAGAACATTATGTAGTGCAGAAACAAGGTTATCGACAATAGAACGAGAACTCCTAGCTATTGTATGGGCAGTAAAACATTTTCGTCCTTATTTATTTGGAAGAAAATTTACGCTAGTCACTGACCATCGTTCATTAACACGGCTTTTTTACATTAAAGATCCCGGAAGCAGACTAGCTAGATGGCGACTCAAATTGGAAGAATATGATTACAAAATTGAGTACAAGCCAGGCAAAATTAATAAAAATGCAGATGCTATTTCGAGAATTAAAATTAATCATCTTAAAGAATGTGCAAATTTACAATCTAAAATTACAATTTTGGCAACTAATGAAACTAATGAGGTTATACCATCAACAAGTAAAGACCCTAATGATCCTATAGAACCACAAAAAAGTGAAACAATTATAGATGAACAGGATGAATTAATGACAGACGAATTTAATAGATTTGTTGACATTTACAAAACAAAATCAATAATCGATTATTCAAAAATTGAAACATCAAATGACCAGTTACTGGATAAGGCTCATAAGAATATTGTCACTTTATTTTGGCAAAATAAACTTGAAAATTTACATTATAAAATTATTGAAGATATTTCTGAAGAAAATTATGATTTTCAAATGAATTTAGTAAATATTGTTTCTAGTAAAACTGTGAAAGATCGCAAGTATTTTATAATACCTCTTATTTACGATCCAGAGTTTGTAGTTCAACAATTATTTTCCACATTATTTAAAGAACAAAGTAAATTTGATCCTTCAAAAACTTATTATATAGAAAATAATCTTGAGTTACCTATTTTAGAGGTATTCTCTTTTATTTTTGCTAATGATGATTTAAAATTTGTAGTCTGTCAAAATATTGTTAAAACACCTGACCGTGATGAAATACCTATCATATTAGACCAGTATCATAAAGGCAAAAGTAATTTACATCGCGGAATAAATGAAACTATACGACGGATAAAATCTAAGTATAACTGGACAGGACTAACAAAAGATGTAGAACAATTTATTAAAAACTGTGAAACTTGTCAAAAAGTAAAAATCTGTCGTAAGAATTTAAGCACTCCTCTGGTAATAACAGAAACACCAAAAACTCCGTTTGAAAGAATTAATATTGATATTTTTGAGTATCCAACAAGAAATTACGCTTTAACGATTCGAGATGAGTTAACTAAATTTACTCAAGCTTATCCTATTTCAAATAAAAAAGCTTCAACAGTTGTAAATACACTATTAATATTCTTTCAACATTTCGGAACACCTTTGAGAATTCATTGCGATTATGGTCGAGAATTTGATAATTCATTAATAAAAGATTTGTGTACGCTTTATGATATAGAGCTCACTTTTTCTAGCGTTGGCCATCCACGATCGAATGGTTCTTTAGAAAGATTTCACGGAACTCTTGTGGAGATGATCCGTGCACATAAGACAGAAAATCCAGACGAACATCCGTTTAATATTTTGCCATATGCGGTTATATGTTATAATAATACTAAAAACAAAACAACTGGTTTTACCCCATATGAACTGATTTTTGGTCATACGTCTAGTAGACCACCTGAAACTTTGTATAATGAGAAGGCCCTTATTACCAAATATATACGTGATTTGAACTACAGAATGCAACATTATTATAAAATTGCACGAGCAAAAACAGCAAGTCAGAAAGAAAAAGCAAAAATTAGATTTGATAAAAATATTTCAGGAAAGCTTCCAGAATATAAACTAGGAGATAAAGTTTATCTTAAAGAGTCTCAAATTAAAGATAAAAGTCAAAATTTGTTTAATGGTCCTTTTGAAATTGTGCAATTATTTGATAATTCTGCAATAGTTTTAAATCCGCAAACTAATCAAAAATCCAAAATTAATTTCGATGGACTGAAACCCTACTATGAGTAGTTTTTTTGGTTTCAGATTCTTCGTGCTGATAAATATTATATCAGCTCAGTACACACTCCAGTTACTCCTACTATCAAAATTACGAATTGGACACTTTTACAAAGATTTGGGTCCAATTAAGAAAACAATGGAAAATAATGATAAAATACTTATAGAAATTTTGGATACTTTAGAAGATCCGTATCCAAGGTTTATAGCTTTTAAGTCTGAAGTTCAAACACACATAAGTCTATTATCACAAATTTCGAATTCAATAGGTCAAAAATATAAAGAAATTATAGGAGAAACTAAATCATATGACTCCAGGGCAAAGCGAGGTATATTTAATGGAATCGGAACTGTTTGGAAAACTATTACTGGTAATTTAGATGCATCAGATGGAGAATATTATGATGATTGTATTAACAAATTATCTCATGATGAATTTGAGTTGGAAAATCTTCTTAAAAACAAATTTCAGTTACAACTTCTGTTATTAAAAATTTTAATAATACGATACACTAATGTCAATTGTCAGTTTGTCTGACCTATTCTAAAACAATATTCCAACCAAATAATTAATTTAGCATTAGTTGCCAAATATAAAAATTCACCTGAGTTCGTTCCGAGACATCACAACACCTGATTAAGCGTAAAAATCTCAGCCGATGGTTTCATATTTGTTAATAATATAAACAAGAAATAAACAGACCATCTCCATTGGGATTTGACATTTGGCCCAAAACAAATCTTGCATTTTGCGATAGAACAACGTTGCCAGATCGTGTACAAATTATGGAAAATCTCTACAAAGAATTATTGACTTGCAAACAGGAAATTAAAAGTGCTATTGAAGCGAGTGAAGTAAGATTATTGCTAAAGATAGAATCCTATAGTGATAAAATACGGAAGCTGGAGAAAGAAAACACAGACCTGAAACACCAGATCGAGATATTAGACATAAACAGCAGGAAGAATAATATAGTAGTTTTTGGCTTGCTGAGAAGTGTAGAGGAATACTCTATCGAAAACGTCTGCAACTAAATAAATACAAAACTTGAAGTAGAAATAACAAAAACTGATATAAGTAACATCTACCCACTTGGTAAGTCAAAGGATTGCCCAATAAAAATTGAACTTCTATCAACATTCACAAACGCTAATATTCTACGAAACTGTAAAAAACTGAAAGGTACCAACATATCCATATCAGCCGATTTAACAAAAACACAACAACATGGATCCATATATTGATAATTTCAAATTAACAAAAATTGAAACTGAGACAGTACAAAATGCATTCGAATATAACTTACTAACAAAAAACCAACATATAAAAAACCTTCGAATATTCCACACAAACATCCGTAGCATCGTCAAAAATTTAAGTGACCCTATATGAATATGAGAATGAGTTTGATGTCATAGTCCTTAGCGAAACAAGGAAAATCCCGATGTTTTTTCTCATTAGACTTAGCAGGTTATGATATGATATATAATAGAGGCATAGTGAACCAAAATGATGGAGTATTGATATACATTAAAAATAATTTGGAGTATTCTTATGAAGTCATCGATTTCAGTGAAATAAAGGTCATTGAATTAATGTTAAAATATAATAATTATAATATTGTTTTAACTGCAATATATAGGCCACCTTCTACGTGTTCTCTGAAGTTTAATTGTAATCTTGTAAATTACCTAGAAACAAGAGAAAACAATAAATCAGATTTAAAAATAATAATAGGAGACATAAACATCAACATTCTGGATACCAGTGACATAACCGAGGAATACCTCAATATTCTGTGTGAATGGGGCTATATTCCGACTATAAACACTTATACTAGGATCGTAGGCAAATCACGGTATTGTCTTGACCACATATTTGTGAAGACGAAATTTCCTCATGCTAAGGATTCATAAATGTAAAGTTAGTACAATCATTCATTAAAACTACAAAGCGAAATAATTATGTACATGTAATTTTTGCTTAACTTGCAGTTATAGGGGAAGGTGAGGCATATTGATCCCTGTTAATGAAAATAGGCGAAAAATCAATTATTTTAAACATATTCATTGCAATTTTATTAAAGGTACCTACTCAAATATTCTGGCAATAATTTGGAACAAACAGAAAGAAATGTGCTATTTAGAATACAAAATAATGTAAAAATCTGGAATGATTGTGAAGTGTTCATTTTACCTACCGCTTGAGGTAAAATGATCCCTGCGATGGGGTAAAATGACCCCTGTATTTCTTACTTGCAAAGGTCACATATGTAAGTATTTTTGCCAGTACTGACGTCTACACATAATGATTGAGCCCAGCCATTACATGAAAAACACGTAGCTGCAGTCGAGCTAAACAAATCTCCGCAAAAAATACAGGGTGTATCATCTTCAACCTCGCAGCGTTTCATAGCATTTTGTTTTGGCTTAGCTGTTTTTGCATGAGCAGAACAACAGTTTTTTCCTTTCAATTCAATATCATTGGAATAAATATTGGTTATTGAATTTTTCATTTTTAATGATGTTATTGGCTGTTTCGTTAAAGCTTTTTCTTTGGTTTCTGTATAATTAGGGGTTGACGTAAATACAGTTGCTCCTCGGGATGGCCTAGAACTTCTGAATTGCAAAGGAGCAATAGGCAAGGGAGCGATATCATAGGGTGCTACAAAGCGCTGGCCACTTTTTTCGAGAGGTGGTGTAAAGTTTAAAACATTTAAATCAGTTTCATGATCATTTTCATTGTAACTGCCTAGATTAATTTCATCTGATGATCTCCCACTAGCAGTACATTCTTCATCATCTTCGGCTGAAGTAAGTCCGGGAGAGTCGCCACATGTTTTTTGAATTGACCGTAAGTTATTTATATGGTAGATATTATATTTGTGCGACAATACACTACGCTTATTAAGGCACTATATGTTTTTACATTAGAAACATTAAAACGGCAATTTCTAAAATATTTAACGAAAAATTTGTGTTTTTTTAGATTGAAAAATCTTTGTTTCAAGCTAGAGTGGGGTTAAAACTAAAAGGCAATATATCATTATATAGACTTGTTTGAACACAAATAGTTATTTTTTTTTCCCAATAAACAGAAACTTCGAACACTTTTCGCAAATATTTTGAATAGAATTCATGAAAACATTTGTTACAATGTATGCATTGTATCCATTCGTCGGTTGTTTTGGTGAAGTTGTAATCCACGCCACAACAAAGCCTTCTTACCTACTTACCTTGACTGCAGTTATCAACGTTCAGATCTAAGTCTACATCAGATTCTGAACTTGCGTTGAAGGATTCATCATCAGAAGATTCATCCAGTACCACTGTACTTTTCTTCGTACCCTTCCGGACGCATATCCTCTTTATTTTTTCTTTGGATTTTAGGTTTTTTGTTAAGTTCACGCTTTTGACTAACTAGTTATGAATTTGAAACATATTTAGTTTTTGAGCGCAAAATATATGTCATATCTGCGCAGTCATACCTTAAGCAACCTATTTCTGTATGATTCACGGACATATTAGTTGTTTTTTCTTTAATATGGTTCGTTCTCTTTTACTCCCAGGATTTTTAAGAAAAAAACAGAATATCGGTAGTAATCGGATACAAGTAACTTTTCATGCAAATTAACTATAGGTCTTATTATGGGGGCAAATGAAAATATTTGAGATATTTTTTGATTCACAATATAAATTTGTTCGAAAACATGCAGTTTGTTTCCAATTACCCCCATTTATCCATATGATTAAAGAAGCAAATATTTTATTAGAAAAATAACAATTTCAATTAAAACCTTGATAAAGTAAACAATAACAAATTCTTTTTAAATCTAAATGATAACAGATTCTAACACATTTGTTCCTAAACACCTAATACTATAAATTATTAATTAGACAAATGAATTAAGCCTTTTCAAAAATATTAAGAGCTTTCGAAAATGTATAATCCATACGTTCTCCTTTCATTAGAATGCTAGGTTCAGTGGTAATTTGGCCTATAGTAACGAAACTTACGTCTGCATCAACCAGAGAAAAAACTTTACGTACATTATTCAAGTATTTTAAAGAAGTCACTTTAATTTCACAGTCTTCGAAATTAATATCCTCTATTATACATAAATATCTGTACGACATAGTCATTCTTTTACCGGCTTTATTGATTGATAATTCTGAAATGAGTCTCTGCCTTTTATGTTTCATAACCTTCTGACTTTCTTTGATAGTAGTTGCTGATTTTGTAATTGGTCTTTTTGTCTTTCTTCCCCATGATTTTTTCTACTTTTCTCCTCCTCTTTTTGTTTCATTCGGTTTAGAATATCTTCTGTGGTTAGAAACTCTCCATATACTATTTGTTTCAAACGTGGTACTACGACTTTTTTTACATATGTTGCAGAGGTAGGTGGTTTCGATGACACAGTATCTAATTTTATTTTAAGTGGTATACTAGGCGACGTTTCCTTAGAAATTTGTGAGTCAACATTGTTTTTATTAATGCAATCAGCGAAACCTGTAGCTGGAAGTATTTTTTCTCGATTAAACTTAAGCTGCTCGGAATTAAATTTTTTTTTCAGGAAATTTTGTAGCATCTACGGGGTACACGCCAGTGCTTTCAAATCCTGAAATTATATCCCTAGGTAGCATGGATTCCAAGTTTCGGAAAGGAATTCGACAAACTTATTCTTTTTTAAACCGTCGGTACCTTGCCCCATCATTTCTTTTCCGTAAGCAACCAATTTTCAATCCCATGTATACTTTACGGTCTCAAATACACATTGTTTAAGTGGTTGGAGCCGATCAGTCAAATGGCTGGGAAATTTGATTAGCTCGATGTTGTTATCTATTGCGGCCTTAATAATCCTTACACATATGTGGCTACAGTGACCATCAAATAAAAGGAGAGCTTTTTGTTGTGGGTTGTTTCGTTCTTCACGTAGTTGGTTTACGTGGGGAATAAATCCATTGGTGGAACTGCGGTTCCTACATCCAGCCATTTTTGCTAGTATCGTACAGCGTCCCAGCTAAAGCCTTATCTGAAACCCACCTGGCTTGTACAGCCTCCCCCTTAAAAATAATCAGGGTTGGCAAATATGTACCATCTGCTGCCATACAAGCAAGAACCGTTGTGTTTTCCCTACTAGGGCCTCCAGAAACTCGATACAATGCTTCTCCTTTCACTCCTATACCTTTGATATGCGATGATAAAAATGAAAGTTGACATGCCAGGTAGATCCAACTTTCTTGTACCGCCTGCTTCAATACGTCATAAAAATCATAGATGAACTCGCTTCTTTGCGATGTTTCTGAAGGTGCTCTGGCTTTTTTTAGACATAATGTAGGGTGTCGCAACATGAATGAGCGGTACCATTCCTCCCCAGGAGTTCCATCTTTAAACCTAGTTTTAATGTTATTTGTTTTTATATATTCTCCCACTAATCTTAATAGTTCTGTCTTGTCGCAAGGACAATTTTTGCTCGCGTTTTTAGGCAACAAACAATGTGATTCTCAACCTTCATAGGCACTGTTGGGGAAACACCAACCCCCATTTTATCAATTGGCACTTTCCTGCCATTAATTCTATTATGAATAACAGATAATGGAATACCGTAGAAATCGCCAGCCACCCTATAAGTTTTTTTTAATCTTTAACATTATTGACAGCACTGCTCAAATCTTCTAAAGAATAGGATGGTGGGTCCCGCTTTCTAACATATTTACGTGGCATATTCTGTTAGATAGGTAGCAAAAATACAGAAAAGTAGCTGAAGAGCTCGGTGTTCATCTGCAAGATATCTAATTCCGTAATGAATGCAGTTTTGGAGGTCCAATATTTTTATCAAGTTTCCTAAAAATATTGTAACGTTTAACCCTGTGCTAAACGTTGTGGGGTGAGTTCACTTGCATAATACTCAAAGTTCGCAGATTGCTTCCAATGGTTTATTTTCAAACACTCTGTACACGAGCTTCTGTTATGGTAAAACTGTCACCACTTGTCAAATTGACAAACTATACTGTCACTGTCTTCACCGACAGAACTACTATTAACCTCTGATTCTACAGACTGACGGTTATCAACGGACTTTACAAGACTCACTGACTGACTCTGACCCGTGATCGACACGGCTTTATATACATGAATCATGACATGACATTCATAATGTTCTAGAGCCTTGTCAAACTGACAATAGTATTACAAATTGTACCTCACAAATTGTTTCTGGGAGAATCGAGAATAAATCTACTATAATTCTAGAACTACATAATGAAATATACAAACAACAACTATTGTAAACAAGGTAGTAGAATAAATAGCTAATAAACGAATAACAACCCTAAGTACATGACTACCTATCCACGTTACAATATTGAACATGTTGTCCAAGTTAAACGGTTGTGGTCAGTGAAATATCGCCTTCCAAATGCTATCGGAGTGATTCCAAAGCTTCACAAATTTGGTGATGAGAATACAAACCGTAAAAGATACCCCAGCATTTACGTTCAGGCAAGTTTGTAAAGCTCAAGAAATATTTAAAAAGGTAGACTGCTAATGGACCATGTACAGGATGTCCCACATAAGATCCTCTATCCCCTTATCTCGGAAGATATTCTATATAGGAAAAAAAGTTAAATACAAATTATTATTGTTTTTAAGGGAACTCTTATAGTATATACTTTTCACGTATACAGGGTGCTCAGTTGTCCATGGCCTGGACTCTAGAAAATTAAATGGGACACCCTGTATATTCATTTGGATTCCTCATAAAAAATAAGAGTGACTTTCAATAAGATATTATATAGCTATCTCTCGTGGTTTAGGATTTAATAGCAGTTTTATTTATTTTTTTGCTAAAAACGTATTTATTTAAGGTAGTTGAAAAAAATATAAGTATATCAAATTTGGTGAATATGCCATTTTCATGTTTAAGACAACATCCCAATACATAACTTTAACTGTTTCCTATGACTACAAATTATACAGGGTCATCTCAGAAATTGATGCGATCTTGATATATAAAATCATCTATAAGTCGATAATTTTAAATGGAACACCCTATATATCATGGCCGATTTAGATTGTTCACAAAAAAATAAGATAACTTTGTATAAAATGCCCTATACCTATCTCTATCCATTTAGAATATATTCGCTATTAAACATTTTTCATGTAATAAATATACCTTTCGTTTGAATTTAGTGAGGAAATACGTTACAAATATTTCTTAACGGGCTGACTGTAACAGACTTTCAACAATATACAGTAGTTTAGAACTCCAACTAATATATCTGTATTTTTTGAGGGAATAATTCACTAATAATCACAAAATGAAACAAAATATTGCATGTAATCAAAATCAACTAACGCTGCAAAATCAAAACTGCCATGGAAAATAAAAAAAGTGCTTTGGAAACCAACGTAAATAAGAACTGTCAAATAATAATTTTGGTTTGTTTTGCGTTTAGTTTATCTTTAGCTTATAATGTCTTATAGTGCCGAAGCAAGGTTAAATTTATATCAGTGCTATCTCCAAAATAACAAAAGCATTGCACTGACTATTAGAGCATATCGTCAAAAGTATCCGGAAAGAAGAATACCGGAAAGATCCATATTTGGGCGAATTGAACGAGATCTCGAACAGCATGGTGTTTTGAAGTATGGAAAAATAAATAAACCTAAAAATATCTTGGATGATGAAACACAATTGAATATATGTATTTCGAAGAATTTACAGAAAATTCCATCAGAGATGCAGAAAAAGACTTAAATATTGCTAGAACTGATATCCATAGAACACTGGGAATGAATAATTACAGAGCTTTTAAGTTCGCTAAATTACAAAACATAGAACCTAATGATCATATTCTACGCTTGGAACTTCATGATGGATTGTCATTTTCGTGACCGTAATTTTTTTAACAATATTTGTTGGACGGACGAAGCGATATTTACTACCTCAGGAATATTTAATAGAAAGAATACTCACTCAAGAAAACAAAAGCAATATTAAAACTATAAACATCAAGGTCGCCGTAGTGTTCACTGCTGGTGTACGATTTACAGGAATCAAATAATAGGTCCTTTATTTCTGGATACCCATTTAAATGGAACGAGGTACCTGGAGCTACTGACTGACAATATCAGACCGTTACTAGAGATGCATGGTAATATAGACAATATTATTTACCAAATGGATGGAGCACATTGCCATAACACCATTCAAGTTAGAAATTATTTGAATGAAAACTATGCAGAGGTTATTGGGCCAAATGGAAATATTCCTTGGCCTCCGCGGAGTCCAGATTTGACACCTCTGGACTATTTTCTATGGGGAACATTAAGGGATAGAGTTTATAAAAATAAACCTCAAGATATTGATGACCTAAGAAATCGAGTAAGGGAAGAAATTCGAAATATCAATGATGGTGCTTCAGTAAGAGAAGCCCTAAGAAAACTAGAAGTCTACACAACTTGTATTGCTCAGAATGGAGGCCATGTAGCACATTTACTTTAATTATCCGTTTTGTATAAGGTATTTTTTATTGGTTCTTTCGTTAAATGTATTTGTTTTGTTTGTTTCACTATTTTTTCATCTTCTTGCTACTTAATAGTTCACAAAATCGTATTGTTAAATATTAGAACATTACTTTATTTGTTAGAATATCGTTGAAATAAAAGATTTATTTTACCGGTTATTGGATGAATTATTTTCTCAGAAAAAAGAGAACTGTTGGAATTATAAACTACTAAATATTGTTGAAAGTCCGCTACAGTCAGAGCGTTAAGGAGTATTTGTAACGTATTTCCTCTATAAATTCAAACGAAAGGTATTTTTATTGCATAAAAAATGTTTAATAGCAAATATTTTCTAAACGGCTAGAGATAGGTATAGGGTATTTTATACAAAGTTACGTTATTTTTTTGTGAACAATATAAATCGGCCATGATATATAGGGTGTTCCATTTAAAATTATCGACTTGTATATGATTTTATATATCAAGATCGGATCAATTTCTGAGATTACCCTGTATAATTTGTAGTCAAAAGAAACAGTTAAAATTATGTATTGGGATGTTGTCTTAAACATGAAAATGGCATATTCACCAAATATGATACACTTATATTTTTTTCTACTACCTTAAGTAAATACGTTTTCAGCAAAAAAATAAATAAACCTGCTTTTAAATCCTAAACCACGAGAGATGGCTATATAATATCTTATTGAAAGTCACTCTTATTTTTTATGAGGAATCCAAATCCAAAGTAATATACAGGGTGTCCCATTTAATTTTCAAGATTTGAGTCCAGACCAAGGAAAACTGAGCACCCTGTATACGTGAAAGGTATATAATATAGAAGTTTCCTTGAAAGCAATAATAATTTCTATTTAACTTTTTTCCTAAATAGAATATCTTCCGAGATAAGGGGATATAGGATCTTATATGGGACACCCTGTACAGGATAATAGAATTTTTAAAAATTCTAATATATACAACATTCTTAAAAACTGCACAGAACAAAAAGTATTATTAGGAGAAGATGTGTACTATATATCACCTTGGTTTATGAATCCTTGGAGAAATCCTGTCATAATATCGCCAAGCTTTAAAATGATGAAGATTTTCATTATCCCAATAAAGAACCTAATTTTGAAATTAACTGACAAAATAACGATAATATGAGAACAAATATTAGGACAGCAAAAAAGAGATTTATTAACCCATACTAATGTTAAAAATAAAATTTACATATAGATATTTTCAACTTAAAATTTATTATTCTCACACAACTCGGAACCAAATAAATAAACATAAATAACTGAATTATTATTATTCAACTTAACTTAAGAGTTTGTATAGATGACTATTGATTGTAAAACACTTTGTTTTTTTTTCTGTCTGAATATTAATATGGAATCAATTTGTCATCAGAATCTTGTTTTCTCCTAAGGATCTCCGCCTTTCGCATGCGACATAATTTCAGCTGCTCTAATAAAACAAATGGTTGCAATTCATATATTTTCATTTTATTTTTATATAATACATATATTTTATAGGATTAGTTATTCCTGCGGCAGGTATAAGGTGACTCGATGTTGTTTCGGATTTATCCAGGATTATTTCTTCATCGGTTCCAGCAGACGCAGCGCCTAAATATGTGTGTTTTTTTTGTTTAAATGAAAATATAAAAAAATCATACTATACATGGTATTTTCTTATTATATTGTATTTTTTGTTCTTCTCTACATCCAACCTTAAAAAAAATCATCGCGACGTTGTAGACTTACGCCAAGTCTGGACCAATGTTAATAAGGAAGTAATTGCTATATTGACTTAAGAAAAGAAGCATTTGCTTTAAAGTTTTATTCATATCAAGATTTAGCAATTGCTTTTACTTAAAGTAATTGCTAAAAAAGCAATTGCTTTTGATAAAAACTCCTTGAAAATTAACAAAATACCCTGTGAAATACAATAATATTGTAACTGAACTGTAGTTGGTTTTATGAACAAAGATCACAGACAAATGTTTTTGTTTTTATTTTTGGTGAACAATTGTTTTGGTACGTCTAGTGGATTGTCGCAAAGGCTGCAGCAAGGACGTATAGTAACTTTAGCCACATCTAACTCAGGTTTGCTGTTGATGAATCCAAATGAACCTTTTCTTCTCTTTGATCTTGACTTTGATTTGTGAAGTAGATGGTAGAGGGAAAATTGCTGCAATGGAGATTTCATGTTTTTTTGGGATAGCTTCAGCTGCATTCACTTCAGGAGTGGGGTTTTTAACACTAAAAATAAATAAGTTTTATTTAAAGTAAAAGTAAACAGGCGAAGGTTAAATTTACAAATTAAAAAAATAAATAACTCATACCCTCTTGTAAACACATCTGCAGTATTCACTTCAGTTACCAGCATTTTCTTATATGTGGTCTAAAGATACGCTGACATCATTATCAGAAGGGATAGGGGCTGGCAACTCTGTCACGAGCGATGGAGCGAACATCCATTCTTCAAAGATGCCTTCATTGAATGGTAAAATGCCTGTGGCTGAAAATCCCCTGTGTGCAGTTTTTATACTGTCTGTTTTCGTATATGCTTTATTAAACAGCTGGGCCAATTGATATTGAACTCTTCCGAGATGATTTCTCAGCCAGGTCTATAATTCTTGATTATAATAATTAATTAAAGAATTTGATGAAAAAGTCCATATTCTCAAAGTGGACTGATGTTTTAATGGAAATTAAACACGAAGTTTTCTCCACAATATATTTGCATAAAATTAACAGGAATGATGAGACATGTTTCGAGTCTATATAGACCCATTATCAATCTAACATGGTTCTGTAATAATAATAATTCAGTAAATTAATAATGATTAAATTATGTGTTTGATTAAAGGATATTTATGTATGATAGTTTAAGACGGCTACTAACAATAGGTAGGTACTCACGTGGCAAAAGAAAATGTATCCTGCAGATTTTTAAAAACATCTTGTTTTACTAATGAAATGAAATAAAATTCTTAGAAAACTAACAAACTTAAATAATATCCCTTACGTAACTATTCACCCGTAAAATAATAAATTGAAATAAAAAAATAAAAATAAATAAAATTAAAATTAAAAGGAATTCTGGAAGACTACATGTCTACTCTCCGGTGGTCTAAGTAAGAAAGAAAGAAAGTACTTTGAGCAACCTATAGATGAAACTGATATAAAGTGTTAGAAGCGACATCTATTAATTAATAGAGAAGTAAATTCAAATGAAATAGTAGAAAGTTGCAAAATTAAAGAATTCAATATATATGATCAATGTTTAATAGAGGACAAGGTCAGGAGAAGCACAAAATGTGTTTATAAACAAACTCAAAAATTAAGTGAATCAAAGAAAGCTATAAAATCAAGTTGTTCTGTTCATTAAGTGAGTTGACTAAGTAATTTTTGTTATTAGAATTGATTTCAAAAATTTCTAATATGTTCAACAAACGACCCTTCTCTGCGTGATGTAAAATTCTTATGTCATTAGTGATATCAAAATTGTGGTGACTATTGATTATGTGATTGGCAAAGGAACTATTTGAATTAATTTCATAAAAAGGTACAGTAAGAAACATATATTTATATTTATTTAATAATTTTGAATGTTCTTCAACTCTAGTGATTATTTTCCTACCAGTCTGACCCACATATTTGGCGGAGCAATTGTGAGTTGAACAAGAGATTTCATAGACTCCGGATTTTTCTAGAGGACTGACTATCCTTATTGTGAACTAGTTTCTTCTGTAAAGTGTTGTCAGTGAAAAAAAAAACAAACATTTAAATCATGGTTGTAACGTTTGAAGATGTTTTTTATATCTTGGGAGACTTTGCCAATAAATGGTATTGAGCAGTATCTAGCAGTTAATGTTGGGGTAAGTAAATTTCTATTGGTGAATTTAATTAAATGTATATGAAAAATGTTATCTATGAAACAAAGAGGGTTATTGTTATTAATACCAATTTGTTTAATAATATTTATTTTCATTGGTATTGAGAAAAGTCTATGGAATAGTGAATTGAATGAACTTAGCTTGTGGGAAATCGGATGACATGATGTGAACGGAATAATATCATCTGTATGTGTAGGTTTTCTATAAATTGAAAAAACGAAATTATTGTCAGCTTTTGTACTTAGAATATCCAGGAAGGGGAGAGGATTATTGGTTTCAATTTCCATAGTGAATGAAATAGCTGGATGTAACGAATTCAAATAAGTGAGTAATAGATCTAATTAGTTTAGATTACCATTGAATAATACTAGACAATCATCTACAGATCTATAGTAAAAAAATATTTTGTCGTAGTGGATGAAGTTGCAAATTTGTTTCTCAAGATTGTTCAAAAATATTTCAGCTAAAATGGAGATAGATTACTACCCATGGCCAAACCTGATAATTGTGCAAAAAATTGATTATTGAACCTAAAGAAGTTTTTTTGAGGATCGTGTCCAGTAACTGACAAATGTTTAAACAATGATAGAAATTAGTGTCTGACTCAAATAGGAGATTTCTAACAAGATTGATGCAATCATCTGGTGGAATACTGGGAAAGAGATTGATAACATCAAAGGATATGGAATCTTCAGGTATGACAATGTGAGAAATTTTGTTGGTTAGATCTTTAGAGTTTTTTATAGAATGAGGATTGTTATTCAGTCAGATCTCTAATTAATTTATTTAACCAGGATGATAATTTGGAAGTGGGGGAGTTACAGTAAGAAACTACCGGTCTGATGGGAATGTTATCTTTATGAATTTTAGGTAAGCCATACAACATTGGGGTGGAAGGATTCATGGGGATTAATTTATCTTTGTCTGAATTGTAGTGTAAGATTGTCTTGATGGTGGTATCGAGATCTCTTTTGACACGCCTAATATATTTGGTGTGGGTCTAATTCTAATTTTAGAAAAAAATTAGGAGACAAGAAGTTTAGACCTTGTTCACATAGTCATGTCGATTTAAAGAAACAAGACAATTACCTTTATCAGCCTTTGTGACAATTAGATTATTATGTTTAATTTTGTTTATAATTGTGTTAGAGATATATCTAAGTTTATTTTCTTTATTGTTATATATAAGATTAGGATTAAATGTGAAATTTTTATTTAAAACTCGAGCAATATCGCTTCTAATTAAATCTTTATTTGAAAAAGTTTTGGTTTAAATAACTTTCTCACATTCTACGGCTAAACGTTGGTAATCTTTCTTGTCATTGTGCTTATGTACATTAAATTTTAGGCCTTGATTGAGAAGGTTCATTTCTTGTTCATTAAATGTTATGGTTGAATTATTTAAGACTCTGGGATGGAAAACAAAATCTGAGAATTTGTTGTTTTGATATCCGTTATTGTGTTGTTATGTATTGGAATTTAATCAGGATAATTTAGACAGTAACTTTTTGTGCTTCTCCTTACCTTTTAGTTCTATGTAATCAAGCAGGTTTCTGTGCAAAGAGTCCAGCTCTATGAAATCCAAGGTGTGGGACAGCTTCAAATATAGCCATTTGATGTGTGAATTGATGGTATTGAGTTTAAAGTAGCAAGATTTAATTTCATGTTTTATCCAAGTGATTTGAACAATGGATAGAGCTTTTATAGCTGCTGAAGAGGTGATCCTGGATTGTACTGACACATAATTGGGAGGTAGATTTTCTCGTAGACATTCTTTGTTAAACCATATGTCCAACGAAGTTGTTTTTAGGCGCAGTAACAGAACCTTGTATTGACGGATTTCTTGCAACCTTCTACTATTTCATTTGGATTTACTTCCCTATTAATTAATAGATGTCGCTTCTAACATATTATACCAGTTTCATTTATATGTTGCTCCAAGTACTTTCTTTCTTACTTAGACCACCGGAGAGTAGACATGATCTTCCAGAATTCCTTTTAATTTTAATTTTATTTATTTTTTATTTTTGACTTCAATTTATTATTTTATGGGTGAATAGTTATGTAAGGGATATTATTTAAGTTTATTAGTTTTTTAAGAATTTTATTTCATTTCATTGGTAACACAAGATGTTTTTAAAAATCTGCAGGATACATTTTCTTTTGCCACGTGAGTACCTACCTATTGTTAGTGGCCATCTTAAACTATCATAAATTAATATCCTTTAATCAAACACATAATTTAATCATTATTAATTTACTGAATTATTATTATTACAGAACCATGTTAGATTGATAATGGGTCTATATAGACCCGAAACATGTCTCATCATCCCTGTTAATTTTATGCAAATATATTGTGGAGAAGACTTCGTGTTTAATTTCCATTAATTAATTAAAGGGCTATAACATGAGACGTCCAATGGTTGTACTCTGTGAGAACAGTGAGGTTGCATGTCCGTCTAATATTAACAAAACCTTATGTTCTATTGAAAGTTTAACACATTTAACAAAATGTTTGAACCATTTTAAAAATAGTTCGCCATTCATCCAACCAAAATGCTACTGATCCAGTTGGAGCTCCTGTGATGGACTAATGTAACTGGTCATCACCCTCGGTGTATGATTGTAAATACTACGTGAGTCTTGACCTAAATGAGGTCGATGTACGGACTGTGCAGAGTGTATCGGTGACCTAGATCTCGCACGTACGACATCGACCCGACGATATATATATTGTCGACTCACCTAGTAGGAGAAATCTCTCTACTAGAAGAGAAGTCGGGATCCTCACCATGAGTCCCGTTATACTGTACTTAGTTAAATGTGTTACAAATAAACCCAGTGAGTTATTAAAGTTCTTCGCATCATTTACAACTTAACCTTTACACTCCATCTTTAAGCACATTTTTCATATTTTTACGTGGAAATATAATCGCTGGTGGAACAAACGTGCCTGCTGCATTCATGCAACAAACAACTGTAAAATGTTGGCCTCTTTCCGCACTGGATAAAACACCAACCTGCTTTCTTCCATGTGTAGCAAAAATCTTAACTTTTTGCTAGGAACGGTGCTAAGACCTACTTCGTCTACATTCCATATTTGATGAGGCTCAAAGTGAAATTTTTCATGAACGTTAGCCAACAACTGGAAATAAAGTACAATTTTTGGTTACCTAAATAGAGAAGCTCGAGCAGCGGAAGAAGATTCTGGCGTTCTTAGGGCAATAGAAGGGTTTCTTTGGCCAAATCCGTGTAATCATCCGCACCCAGCCATTTTTGTCACTGTCGAAAACCTGTATTTCAATCTCTTAGTTTCGGCGACCGCATATACAAGTCTTCGTACATCATTTGTAGTTTGTTCAAAAAAACAACTACCATAGACCATAGATTTGCATAATACGTGAAACATCCCTTGATTTAGAACAGGCATTACATTTAAAATCAACATTAAAATCTCCAAAAGCAACATGAAATTTATTATTTATTTTCTTAATTTTGTCTAAATTGCTTTCAAGCTTGTTATTAAAAATTAAAATGTTACTAGATGGCGCTCTATATAAGCAGGAGATTGATAGATAGCCTTTCCTTCCCCATTTTAACTTTCCTTGCTTTGAATTTAAAATCTTTACGAAAATAAATGGCTGAACCCGCCCCCTTGAAAAGCTTACAGCTAACTGATATCGATCGAACGCTTATTTCACATTAACTTATTCTCCGTTAAAGCTACGATTTCAGGCAACTTTAACGATTTTAGAAGAATTGATAGTTCGCCAGCCTTATTTCTTAAACTACGAATAATGAAGTTACATACCCTAATTTTACCATTAAAAAACACCTACAGCGGATCTCCGGTTACCTGTTAACTTGAGGGTGTCCATTTCTGTGCAAAAAAACGGGACACTCAACTATGACAAGTTTCCATATCATATTTATAAAATAGGTCTTGCAGAATCTTCAATTCTCTTCTTCGAAATAACATATCACTTCACATAAATCTAACCTACTTATTAATTTCCGAAAATAACAATATTTATGACTGTTTAGTGAATTTCCTTAGAGAAATAAAGTGGGACATATAAACCATTCCAAATAAATCTACAATAAATTTCTGTGGCAAACGGATGACCCAATGTTAACTCTCCCTAAAAAGAAAAAACGATTGCGTCTTCGTTTCTGTTGCTTCCAACTGTCTTCTTTGTTGTCTTGCATTCGTTTGTTTCCATTTGGTTATATGAACTTAGCAAATCAGACATTTTTGCAGAAGTCTGTGCCCTCATAGTTGCTAAATTTACGTTATTTTCCTAAAAGATTCGTTTATTATTATTATTGATCGTATTGGCCGGCTGACGATCTTGACGTCTGTCATTGCCTGACACATTAGAGCTGGTTGCATGGTTTCCACGTGCTGTTCCCATCTCGATGTTTATCGGCGTGTTTTTGTTGGTTGCCTCACCATCTTTGGAATTTACTTGAAATTGTGGTTGTGGGGCAATGGAATCTTGCGTTTGCGTTGTATTTATCAGCTGACCAGGAATATAGGGGGTAGGGAGCAGCACATGCGGATCTAGTACCGGAACATTTGTTGTTTCTGATAAGATGACTTTTCTTTTAGCAGATTAATATTATCTTTTAAAATTGTATTTTTTTCACTAACCTTACGTAAAAGCTCTTTTGTAAGGCTCAATTCCACTTGCATCCTACTAAATTCATTGGTTTTATAAAAAAGTGGATTAAATGGGCTGACAGCATCACAACATTTAATCCTTGTCTGATCCACCATTTGTATTTTTTTTAGCATGAATGGTAACTACTGTGATATATAGCATAGCAGCTGACGCAAACCATAACTTTGCACTTTTTTTACACAACACTTAAAAGTCGGAAGATTACTTTCAGTTTCAACATTATCTGGAGTATCATTGTCATTATCCGTTAACAAATCTACAGATTTTTCATTCAGCTTAAGCGAACAACCGTCAGTTGGTGGCGCCATTTTCATATATATACAGGGTGCGGCACCGACAAAGAAACAGTTCGAATATCTTCACGACACTTGTGTTATGAAAGAAATGCAAAAACGGTTCGATTTTCATTCCAAGGGGACATTTTTATATCATAACCTCAACCGTCATACCTAATAATTTGATTTGAAATTCAACCATGTGACTGTTTGCTATTATGGCGCCCTCTTGCGGGAAAAACAACTGTTCTGTATTTCAAATTATGATACTTATGTGAAAGCTACTTCAACAAGATTCATAAAAAAATAAAAAAAATGTACATTGTAAATTGAAAAACCTTTAATTTTTTTTTCAAAATTTTTGTTCTTTTTATTGAATTTTTCAGAGTAGCTTTCAAATAAATTATCATTTTTCCCGCAAGAGGGCACCATAATAAAAAGTTACGTAGCAAAGAGTCACATGGCTGAATTTCAATAGCAAAGAGTCACATGGCTGAATTTCAAATCAAATTACCTTTTCAATGATTTGTCACACTTAGTACTTTCCCTATTTAACTTTTATCGGTGATAGAGACCATGGGAAGGGGAGGCATGTATGATGTTTGAGGTTATGATAGAAAGATATCCCCCTTGGAATAAAAATCGACGTGTTTTTGCATTTCTTTCACAACAAAAGTGTCGTGAAGATATTCGATCTGTTTCGTTTTCGGTGCCACACCCTGCATATATTTTCATATATTTTCACTTTAGAATCTCTCCATCATATAATGCTCTATTGGGTAGCTTGGCTATTAGTTTTTTCTTTGCATTTTCAAACCAGCTCCATCGTTTCTTATCTTCATCTTCTTCAAGTACAGTCCCATATCCATTAGGTGTTTTACGTAGATACATTCCAGACCTCAAATGTTCCACTGCGTGGCGTTTATGTTCAACCATTTTTTCTTAGAATTTTTCCGTACCGAGCCAAGGGGCAGCTTTTTCACCAATTTTTGCACTTTTCGATTTGACACGTTCCCAGGCTCTATTCTCCAGTACTTGATCGACTACGTGCAACGGATTGATGCCGACGTCATTACGTTCGAGTCGGTTTTTCAATTTTGTTCCTGGACCGCAATACGAGTAGCCTGGCAGATGAATTTCAATTGGTAGATTATTGATGAGTTTATTAACCACACCTTCAGCGCTATGATCAACAAGTATCAGTAGTATTGGTTTGACACATACTCCTGAAGGTTACACTGATTTTGGTAATTTGAATTTATGTAAAGTGAAGATATCTACTTTGGAAAATGATGCTGCCAACAAAAAATATGTGGATGATAAAATAAAATACTGGATCAGTGAGTTCTCTGAAAATAATGATGACAACATGAATATTGTACGTGAATTCATCCCTCCAAATTATAAATACTTTATGAATAGTGAATTTCGACATCAAATAACTGATCTCAAACAAACTGTTGAAAATGAAAACGTTGTATTGACAAAAAAATATCAAAATTGAGAAATGCTAAAAAGAAGTCAAGTGACAGCTCTCTCTATCTCTCTCTATCCACCAACCATTCTCAGTAATGACTTCAAAGAAAAAGGTTAAACTTGTCAACGAGTCAACGAGCTACACAAACCAGCTTGTAAAAATTATCCCAGACGACGTACAATAATCAAATGTTAAGACGATCTATAAAATGCGTCAGTATGCTACCCAAAATCGAAATTTTAAATTGATTATGATTATGATTGACTGCTTTTCCAAATATGTATGGACGCGACCGTTGAAAACAAAGACTGGTGAGGAAGTAATGAAAACGTTTGCCAATATTTTGATTGTCCGATGAATTTGCAATCTGATCAGAGAACGGAATTTTTCATTGCAAAATTTCAAAGTATGACGAATGCACAAAACCCACCATCACAAAAGCCAACAATGATACGCGACACAGTAAGACTGGCTATAAACCATCCCAAGTGAATAAATCCAACAAGAAGCAAATTTTCAATAGATCGTTCACTCATTTGAAGATTGCTGGTCCACGAAAATTGAAATTGGGTGATATTGTTCGCTTAAGTAAGCCTAAACATATCTTTGAAAAAGGATACACACCCAAATAGGACAACTGAGTTGATTAAAATTGTCAAAGTCAATATTACCAATCCCGTAACCTATATTTTGGAAGATATGCAAGATACGCCAATTAGTGGAGCATTTTATGAAAAAGAAGTACAAAAAACGTCAAAAGCAGACATCTACCTCATTGAAAAGGTGATTATGAGGAAGGGGGAAAATGTACGTCAAATGGTTAGGTTTAGATAGCAAACATAACAGCTGGATTGGAACCAATAACATTGTATAATACACAACGAGATTTCAAGCTATAAATTCCACAAGATTCAACATGTTTCTGGTAGTCGAGTTACAGAGATGTCGTGTGAAGGTGCTGTTATCTTCGAAATGCTGCTTTATTACGATGATAAAAGCGACTATGAGGAAACTCTCAATGACATTGATAGAGCCTTGGAAAAATATTCTCAACAGGATGCAGAAGATGATGGTGATGACGTCTTCGATGTGTCTTTAGCTCAATTTTAAACTAATGCTCAAACTGAAAATCCATTGCTGTTGATGACATTTCCTGTGTGCAATTGCATAAATTCGATGTGGTCTTAGTCCTGCAAGAGACTTTAGTACGTGTATAATTTTAAAACAAAAGTATTCTCCTCGACAAATTTCTTTCAACACGTACGAGTGGGCCTCTTTCATCGACCTGTTACATGTAATACAAGAAAATCTAGAAGAACAAGAAAACATTCAAAATAACAATGGTGTGCTAAACAAAAAATGTGGAGTCTTTATCAAATTGCACGAATACTTTGAATGTGATATTAAACTAGTATGTGTTTCCAAGTTTAATACCGATATGAATCTCTGTACACACATGGGTGTGATGTCAGATGGGATTGCAATGTTGGAAGCTCTAAACGTAAATGAATACTATCGCAATGTATTTCATATTGTTAAAATATGGAAAAAAGATAATAATGTTAATTTGACTCTTGTGGAAATTTTCAATGGATTTTGTGAAGCATCATCCTCGGACAGCTTGTGTGCCAATGCATTGCGAGAACATATGTTCTATTATGGTTTTCAAAATAATTTATGAATTAAAAATGATATAAAATAAAACTAAAATGTATACTCAAAGTATTTCTTTATAAAATATAAACATGATATACGTTACTAAGTAAATAGTAAAAATAAATAAATTTTGTTATTTGTTGTGTAGAAATATTCTCCTTGGTGGCTTTTCTCTGCATCTTTGGTCATCTGACGGCAATGATGAAAGGGATTTTAAAGACCTTGTCTTTTCGAATAAAGAAAACATCTGCTGCATCTCACACATCCCATAAAACTATGTTGTTTTTGAATGGAGTGAGAGAGAAAGAAAGTTTTTTTGAGACTCTTTAGAAAAAATTATGAATACGGTTTCAAAAATCTAAAATTACAAAAATCATCATCGTTACTAAACATCCCTGAATCTATTAACTTCTGAATCATTGTGTAAATCTATATAACATTGAATCGTTTCTTTAAGCACAAATAGCAGTTCTTTAAAATGATTTTGACACCACAAAGATACAGTTTGTATAATTCTACAGTGCACTAATAAAGGAGTACACTAATAACCCTGGTTCTCCTGTGTCAATATATGATATTGTAGAAATGTTTTCCAAGGCATTTCTTCATGTTGCTAGTATTTAAAAAACTGTCAAAGGCTTTCAACTTTCAAACCACAGACATTTTGTTGTTGACATTGTTTTCTGCCTGCTGAAGTCACAGATGTCCAAGTCCTGTAACCATGATAGTCCTTTACCTGCTTAAAATCATTTATTTATTGAAAATCTACCATATGACAACTCATCTGAAACAAGTTGCAGTCATCCTTTGTTCAAAGATGCCATAATAAATGTGTCACTGAGAACAAAGTCAGATGCCCGTGAAAAAAAATCTGAAAAAAAATAGCAGAGCTCAGCTTGCAGAAGAATTGAATAGTTCGCCATTTAACGACCACCTAATTGCAATAGAAGCTGAAAGTAAGCAGAAAACCAAAAAGGTGAAGAGAAAACTTACAGAATAATGTAAATCAAAAGCCTTCAACGAGTATGGAAAAACGAAAAGGACAAGGAAAGACAAAAAACAAGTCGCAGAGCTTTCAAGCAGCGAGAGTGATGAAGAAGACACCAGCAAACTTTTTACATTTATTGTCCAAGCAGATATGGAGAGTCAAGAGCTGAAGAAGGATGGATTCAATGTCAGAACTGTCGTGGCTGGGCGCATGATGCTTGCACAGGCGTATCGGAGGACGAAATAGAATTTATCTGTTTAAAATAATCCTAAATATTTCTAAAATTTTGTTTTAAAATAATCCATTTTAAATATATATTTCTTTTATAATTTCGTATTTCTCAAAGTAATAAAAAGCACTATTAATGATATCATAAAGGGTCTCCATAATAAATTATAAACGATAAGACTCATCCTCCCCTGTACCCCAGAGAAAGGTTCCTTGAGTCCCGGTACCAAGGGGCACATAGGACCAGCGCAAAGTATTAAAAAAGTCCTTTTAACTACGTCTTGTAACTGTTTATATCAGGATTGGCATTTTAAATCAGTAAAGCAATAGATATAGTATAATAATTGAGGTTTACTCTATCTTAGCTATCCTTGGGTCATAGTTATAGATAATAATTCTTTAAGTGGTCCCCTGTGCCCCCTCTGCCCGTATTTCCAACGATCGTTTATGGCAGAGCAGATGCTGGAGAGACAGAAACCATCAGAAATTATCAGTGATAACAGGATAACATATGCAGTAAAAGGGTATAGGCTAATTAGTTTAGAATATATGTCTCAGCATTTTTTGCAATGGGGGCAAAGAAGCTTCGCTTATTCAAAAATTGAAGGAGAAATTATTATTGGCGTTACATTGGTATTCAATATGCGTCTCTGTCATCTGTCTCGCTACAAAGAAAGTAAAATCTGGAGAACAATATTTTAATAGTTTATCCCGCCGTAAAGTCTTTGCTGCTAACTCCAAAGTTGTTTTAGGTAATTAAACGCATTCTATACATTTAATGAGAGATACCTTACTTGATAACTAAATGCACTTTTGAAATTTGCATGCTGATGTTGGACAAACGCATCTAAATAAAATATTTATCATATTAAATTTGACAACATTCAGTGCTCAACTTTTCAAAACACATGAGAGACTTATTGGCTATTCTATTGAACTAGTTGCAAAAGAAAGCTACTTCATTAGAACGAGCTTTGACAGAAAGAAATATCGAATCATTGAGAACTTTATTGTAAGATTCTATCATAGGGCCAAATCTTAAAATTTATATACAATTAGGCAAAAGCAAAACGGTTCAGTCCCTTTTTCCCTTTTGATTTTCAATATTTTTTTTTTGTTTAGTAGCTATTAACAATCTTATCTATAACAGAGAATTTGGACATTAGCTTTTTTAGTGCCGTGGAAATAATGGAATCTTTATTAAACCATTATCTATTTTCTCTAAATCCATAGAATGCAGTAATTTGAAATTTAGTAGCGATACAGACAAAGGTGACACCAATATGGCCGAACATATAGTTGATGATATGATATGATACTGGGGTTATTTTGTGGGATAAATTAAAAAAGTAAAATATAAATTTTTATCAAGTACATATATATTTGATAGAAGGGCTCTTATCAGTATTTAGTAAATCTACCTTCATAGTAATATAAAAATATTATATAAATAGGTATATTACTACCAAGGTTCAATTATTAATAGTCACCTACAAATATGATTAATTTCTTACCTCAAATTTCGGTAAGTAGAAATACGATTTGAATTATTAATAATTTCCAATTAATTACACTTACTGTAGATTATCCTGTACCAGTCATATTATGATATTTCTGAATATGAATTCAATTGATACATAATCAAGATGATTATATAACATAAGCCGTTTCTGGTAAATAACTAGATTACGCTAGGACGTCTAACTGTGCCCACAAATAACTACTACGAGGGTAAACACCCCTTCCGCCATTGAATAACGCCAACAACTGTTAGGGCAATACCTACAATTTCACATTGTGACAATATTGCATAGTACCAGTATAAAAGTTCAATCGGATTGATTATCAAACAAAGCCCCGCCACCCACACAAATATCCTGATTTCAAGGTTATTGCCTATCAATCATAATCAATACTTATTTTGAACTCATATTAGTATCAATCTTCAGCGTACCACAGACGGTGGAGACCAATATGAGTGATGCATTGAACACATATAGTGGGTGGATATAAACACCCGGCAAGTGGAATTGATTAATTCAAGATCCTATACCAGTCACATTATATTTCTGCATATGAATTCAATTTATAGAACGTCTAAATGTACTGACAACAACTACTGCGGGGCAAACACCCCTTTCGGGGAAGGTTGGGCAAAATCGGATATACAAAGGGTGTTCGAGCAGTGGTTCAAACCAGTCCCAAACCGTCAGACGCCTGCGCAATTCAATTTACGATGAAATAATTCATTCCCAACTACTAGTAAGATGTTCGAGCAGTAGTTTGACGATCTCCAAACTAGTCCGGACTCAGTTTGAAACAGGCGCAGTTGAAGCGTCTTCTTCTTCTTAGAGTATAGTGTTCTCTGTTGTTGAAAAAATCCCTTTCAGAGAACACTACCACAGTCCTAAACTATACACTGGTTTTGTGTTTTATTCATCAGTCTTTCACTGATGTTCTCTCTTATCTTTGGTCATAAAACTTATCTATTGGCATATTCATTTGTTCTATGAAGACGAAATTGTAAGAAAGTGGAAGGGGTAGTTTGCAAACTGCAGTTTGGTGTTCCAGCAGAACAAAATCCCAAACCACTTGGAAATTGTTTCAAACCGCACATGCGCATTTTAAACAGTTATCAAACTGTCCCAAACTACTGCTCGAACAGCCTTCTAGTAACAAATGGCTTGCTATAAGCTTATAAACAAGTTAATCAATATTAATTATCCATCTCTAAGATCAATAACTATTGCAGTTTCATATACTCAGAGGCAATCAACGCGTACTTCAGGTGTAAGAGATTTTTTTTAAATGCAAAATATTCGGTTTTGCCCAACTGGTCGGATGAACATGTAGGAGCATACAGGTCTTTAATGAATATCTAATTTTCCTTAATATTCTTTCGTTTCCTTTGCATCATATTGGTTGATAAAGCAGCGATTGACGTGTTGATTGCACCGAGGGTATCACATCCGGTGATGCATTTGGATGTGTCTCGGGTCGTAATGGTACAGGTGCCGAAGCTGGTCAGGGGAACAATAAACCTCAGTAATATAAGAGTTGCTATAAAAGACTTCAGGAAGACCAGGAAAGGAGAACTTCTTCTTACAATACGCAATGGAACAGATATGGCAGAAGTCCTTAAAAAATAACTCAAGGAAAAAATACCTGATGCAAGTACCTCGCTTTTAGTGAAAAAAAAAGTTCTACACTTGGGCATGGACTAGGTAGTAACATTACAAGAAATCATAGAAGAGGTCTGTACAGTATGTGGAGTCACACCGGAGGCCTTCGAAGTGCGAACCCACCGCCCAGCATATGGAAACGCAAAGAATGCGAGACTAATTATGCCAGTAGAGGCAAAAAAGCTACTTCAGCAGGGAATCCGAATAGGGTGGACAAATTGCAGAGTCCTTGAGAGAAGAGCGGAGACAAAATGCTACAGGTGCGGGAAATATGGGCACATCAAGGCGGACTGCCACGAACTGGGTAGAAAAAATCTCTGCATGAAATGTGCACAAGACACAGAACAAAAGACTGCGAGAGTGAAGCCTACTGCGTTATTTGTAAAGGGAAGGGTCGTCAGTTAAACTACCATAAGTGTAAAACTGACCGAAAAAACATGGAGTCTGTAACTAACCGCAATGATAAAGACAAAAATTCTACAGATCAATACTAACAGAAGCCGGCCAGTCCATGAGTTGGCAATTGCGAGCCCGTTAGATCTTGGAGTCGAAATACTCCTCATATCGGAACCCAACCGCAATGCAATACGAAACCGGAAAGACTGTGTCTATGATGAGAATATAGACACAACAATCAAAGCAATGGACTGCAACACAATAATAAAGGCGCAAAGGGCAAAGGACCCGGTTTTACCTAAGTACAAATTCACAATTTACAGTTGCTACTGTTCTGGTAACGACGATCTCCACGATCTTGAAACTACCCTGGAGAGTATCGGGAATCTGTTCCGAGCCGACAAACAAAAAGCTATCGCCGCGGGTGACTTCAATGCCAAATCCCCACAATGGGGTATGAAGCAAGGGCAGGTTGTGACTGACTGGATAATAACAAATGAACTGGTACTCTTAAATGAAGGTAACAAACCCAAATTTACAAGGCGTGAACAGACATCTATACTAGACTTAACTATATCATCCAATGACGTTAAAAAGAACATCACAAACTGGCACAAGTGAAAGGGAGACCTTGAGCGACCACAATTACATAAGTACAAAAGAAACCAGTAAGAGAGCAAGAAGAGAGAGGATGGCAAGTCAGGAAGCTAGACAGGGAAACTTTAGGAAAGGCAATCCAGGATATGGATGAATCAAGCTTTACTACCACCGCAACCGAATTCTCCAAAAGTCTAGTCAATATATGCAATATATCAATGCCAAAGAAGAAAAGAATAAATAGGGGAAAACCCGTATACTGGTGGAATAATGAAATTGCTGAACTTCACCAGGAATGCGTACATAGTAGGAGGCTTTATTCCAGGAGTGTGAGAAAAAAACAACTAGATAGAAAAGACAAACTATGGGAGAACTACACGGATAGCCAAAAACTCTTGAGGAATTCTATCAAGGAGTCCAAAAGAACTAGATGGATATTACTTTGCCAGAAAGTTGATGACGATGCATAGGAGGATGGATATAATATAGCAATGAAAGGCTCGACTGGATACCCTCCTAGACCAAAATTAACTACGCAAAAAATGGAAGAAGTAGCACATTTCCTGTTCCCCTCCCACCCATCTGTGACAATTCTCCGTGATACTAGTGTTAAACTTTTAAATTTTACTCGAGAGGAACTGTTGTTGAATATTCTACCTGAAATAATAAAGCAAGTGGTGTTAGACCGCCTAGACGATGTTCTACAAGTCTACAGCAAGCTGGGAAACGAAGCGAACTTTCCAGCGAAATGGAAGAGAGCGAAACTGGTCCTTCTTAAGAAGCCAGACAAACCAGCTAATTGACCGTCATCGTACAGACCAATTAGCCTACTGGACGTAGAAGGTAAACTGTACGAACACTTAGTATAATACTAGCAAGGCTTAAAAGTGAACTAACACACAACGGGGGACTATCGGGCAAACAATACGGTTTTAGAGAAAGCAGGCAGACAGTAGATGCAATCCCGCAGGTAGTGAAAACTGCAAAAAGTGCGGCAAACTACTACTATGGCAACCGAAGACTGTGTGCTATGATCACTTTGGTTGTCAAAAATGCATTCAACGGTGCATCTTGGTAAATTATCCTAGAGGAACTCATCAAGAAGAAAGTTGACATGAGTCTTGTGAACATCATCGCTTCATACATGTCAGAGAGACAAATAATACTAGAGGCAGAAGGAATAAGCAAAACCATATATGTAAACTGTAGAATACCACAGGGGTCTATGCTGGGACCCACATTATGGAATGTAATGTATGATGATTTATTGAAAATAAAGCTTCCAAAGGGCACTACTCTTATTGGCTTCGCAGACGATATATCTATGCTAGTAACCGCAAGAGGAACATACGCTGATGAATATGACAAAAACGGCCATAATCAGAATGACAAATTGGCTGGAAAGTAGAAAGCTCACTCTGGCACCTGAGAAGACAGAGGCAGTTATCCTAACAACAAAACGAAAGATGCTACCTATTGAATTCAAAGTCCAGGATATAACTATAAACTACAAAACTAACATTCGCCGAACACATAAACAAGGTCATCACAAAGGGCGAAAAGACCCTTACAGCCTTGGCAAGTCTGGTGCCCAACATTGGAGGTCCGAGGGCATCAAAAAGAAAAATTCTCTCGAGCGTAGTACATTCCCAGGTACTTTATGCAGACCCAGTATGGCACACAGCTACTGAAATCATGAAACTGGAGGTCAAACTGCAGAGAATTTAGAGGTTTATGTGTATGCAGCGCCTACAGAACCATATCGGCTGAAGGAGTGGGAGTCATAGCGGGAATACTACCGATAAAACTTTTCATTGAAGAAAGAACACAGACCTATAACGGTGAAACGAACAGCACCGTCTGACCAACTGGCAGGAAAGATGGAACTCCGGAACCAAGTGTAGATGGAGATATATTTTGGTACCCAATATGAGCGTCTGGTTGAAAGGACCATACGGTAATGTTGACTAAGACATAACACAAGCGCTTTCCGGACACGGATGCTTTAGGAAATACCTCTACGACAGGAGAGAGGCGGATTCTGATAGTTGTATCTACTATGGGAAATTGGACGATGTGGAACACACGCTATATTTTTGTCCCAGATGGCACAAGGAGAGAAATGGATACGAGAGGGAAATAGGCTGGTGACTTCCGAAGAAGAATGGAACTGTGCCTACAAAGTCATAAGCTAAATATTAGAACCAAGGAGAGAGAAAACAAGTAAACCAAAACCACCCACCACACCGAAGAAATGCGGAAGCGGATACCAGTGTGATGGGTTAGACGGAAGGAGAGGGGTTTTTAGTGGGTATTGATCCCACACTCCTCCATGCGACCATCAAGCGGGAGCGTGCGTAAATGACTTTTCCCCTCCCTATAAAAAAGGCGCCGGAGCTAGATTATCGACTTCAATCGGTCTGGTGGTTATTTCTAAAGGTTCAAATAGCTCATCCGGAAAATATCTGGATTGAACAGATATATTCCCGTTTTTATGAATACATTCTCACCCGTTTGTATACTTGCTGCTTTAACAAATGCTGCACCAAAAAGCTCTCCCTTTGTGCAATCATCACCGCTCTCCCTGGATGCGTTCGCAGCCATTGTTGCACATTTTCACTGTAGTATGTGCTCAAGGGTGCCATGACGGAGACATCGAGTGGTTGCAGCCGTTGTGTAGTGTGAGGTGGGAAGCATAAGCTCCCTTATTAATGAGAATATGAAAAAATTGCTGAAAAAAAGTTTTATCAATTCAAATTTTCCATCTCCAAAAATTATTTTCAGTTTTACAGTCAACTTCGTTTTTTCAAATAAAAAGATGCAACTTTTATTGCATTTTTGAATATCTCATTAAAAATAAAGGTCCATTTCATAAGCCCTATCCATACTTAAAATCATTGGTTTTCGAGATAATCCGAAAAAACTGCTTTCGCAGCGTCTTTCGCCATTTTGAATATCTCATGAACAATCAAACTTACAGCAATGCAGTTTAGACCGTATGACTGGAGAAGAAATGAACTTCCATTTTCGCTAGTTACACAAGGCCTTTCATTAAAAAATCGTTTAGATTTTTAATATTAAAAAGCTTTTTTATCGCTCATAACTTTTTTTTCTTAAATGGAAATATGTATTTTAAATTTAATTTACTTTCTCCTGATATAAGGTTGTTGCCACTTATTTACAACGGTTTTTGTGATATTCAGAGTTTTAGGAAATTTCTGTTAAGGCACTATTATAATCTAGTATGCTTTGTACAACGATTTACTTGTTACAGTCGTTTGACAGCCGCAAGTTAAGTTTATTTCTTCGGTGTTCCTAAGCTGGCCTTGTGATTATTGTTCTATTGTTGTATTTGTTCTGTTGTTATTGTTATGTTGTTCAAGATGGCTTTATGTCAAAATAAAATGATAGACATTGTGTTCATTCTTGGAGAGTGCAATAGAAATCCCTTGTTGGCATCACGAATTTACTCTCAACATTTCCCAGAAAGACGAGCTCTGGGACGAAAAAGTTTTAAGAAGGTTTCTCGCCAGTGGCTCTGTTACTCCCTTACCAAGGAACAGAAGGAATTCTGTTCGCATAGAAGAAAATCAGTTCCAGGTCTTATTACGTGTTCAAGAAAATAAGAATATCAGCAGTTCCAGGTCTTATTACGTGTTCAAGAAAATAAGAATATCAGCATAAGGGAGCTAGCCAGGGACACTAAAATTAGCAGGACGACAGTGCAAACAATCCTAAAGCAACACCAATACCATCCGTATCACATTCAGTTGCATCAGGAATTACTGCCTAGGGATTTTGGGTCCCGAATCACTTTTGCGGAATGGGCTACAAAATTAACGAAGAAGAGGGCTTTTTTAAAAAAGATGCTATTTTCTGACGAATCTACTTTCCACAAAAATGGGTAGGTTAATAGACACAATTTTCATTTTTACGATACTGAAAACCCTCGTAGTTTTAGTACATATTCGCAATATCTTTGGTATGGGGCGGAATATTAGGTGATCGAATAATAGGACCGTACTTTTTCGATGGGAACCTGAATGGAAGAATGTATCTGGACTTTCTACAGAATCAGCTTCTAGAATTATTAGAAGATGTCCCCTTGGCAGTAAGGTAGAATATGTGGCTACATCACGATGGAACACCATGTCATGGTTTCAAGATGGCGGCCATCGACCAGACGTTAGTTAGTGCTGAGCTGAACAAACTAAAAAAGGAACAGCTTATTGAGATAATTATTACCGACAAAATATTGGGTCAAGTGCCAAAATCAGTGAACCTAAAAGTTATAAAGGATTTCATGGACTCAAAGTGTGCATTATTGAGAACAAAGAAGCCCGAAGATAGTGCAACTCACATATGTAAGTGTAGATCTAATAATTGTTCCCTAGTAAATAGCAATCATGATATGCTAAACAAAATAATTTTCCACCTGGAGAAACGTGTCTGGGAACAGGAATATACTATTTATTTATTAAAAAACTTAATTAATTGTAATCATGTGCCTACTCCATCTATCAATGAATCTATACACGAGACCTGTCAACCTCAATATCCCAATCGAAGTGAAGTGAGCTACAATCAAAGCCAGCCTCCACCACAAACGACACAAAACAGAAATATCTCAAATCGGAATAATCCTGATCGACGCCTACCAACTAGTCAAGGTCAACAGAGAATTAAAATTTCTACTGCTACTCCTGCAGCGCAGCGATGTCCTCAGCAGAACGTCATCGATATGGAATCCACTAAATCACCTGGTGCTGAAATTATTCATCGTCCAAATACGAGGCCGCAGCTGACGACCACCTACAACAGCAAATCAGATCGTATTACTGGTACCAATACCCAAACACTTGAAAATTTTCATATTAGAACAGTAAAGCAGCATGGCTATCTGAACGTTTACCGATTACATCCAGATACAACCCAACAAGATCTCGAAGAGTATTTAAAGTTATCAGCACCTCAAATACCATTTATTGTATCGCTATCACACAAAAACGAGACCCAGTCATCTTTCAAAGTCTCATTCCCTATCGATTGTATAGGGCAAGTATACAACCCAGGAATCTGGCCGAACGGAGCTGAAATTTGTCGGTACAATCCAAGAAACACAAATTTTCAAGGATCTCGACAACGCCGGACTCGTCGCTAAACAACTCTTCATTGTCAAATAAAAAAACTGTACCTAAAAACTATCTCAAACTGTTACATTTAAATACTCAAAGCCTTAGAAATAAAATTGACGAGCTAGATTTTCATCTCAAATTAGCAAACCGCCACTATAATTTTTTATGCCTCAACGAACACTGGCTGAAGCCAGATGAAATACATGCAATCCATGTTAACAACTACTCCTTCATATCTGGTTTCTGTAGAGAGCAGTTACGACATGGCGGAACTGGTATCTTAGCGTTCAATGAAAACAAATATGCGTCCAAATGCTTCACGAAAATTAATTCACTGTCGGAAGAACTTCACTTTGAAGTATCCGCCATAATTTACGATGACATAATTTTAATTACCATATATAGATCTCCTAAAGGAGATTTTGAGCTTTTTATCAACAAACTGATCAATTTATTGGAAATTCTGACAAAATCAAAAAAGAAGAGAATAATTACAGGGGATTTTAATATCAATTTCAATGCATCTTGCCAAAGAACTTTTCTTCTCATTGAAACATTTCTATCATACGGCCTAAAACCTTTGAATAGCGACGCCACTAGAGGTAATAACTGCATCGATAATGTTTTTGTTTCAGATAATGTTGATATTAAAAGAGTAAATACTGTTGATTTGGGTTTCTCGGATCACTCGGGCATCGAGAAAGAATTAGACATCGAATACAAAATACAATCTAAACATATACAATTTAGACCGATTACTGATGAAGGCTTGATGAAGCTCAACCAGTATTTTGACGAATACAATTGGGATTACCTAAATAGCGATATATCCGTCGATGAAAAGGCAAATATGTATATAAGGTCTCTAACTACTGCTATCGATATGTTTTTGCCCATGAAAACGAAATCTGCTTGTGTAACAAACAGCAAAAAATCTGCTGGTTCAATGATGATTTAAGGGACATGAGGGACCAATTACATCTTTTGAAGGATATGTATAAGGACAATCCCTCTCCACAGCTTAAAAGTGTAATAATTTCACATCACAAAAACTACAAGAAACAAATTGTAAATTGTAAAAAACTTGCCCATGAAAATGCCATCAAAACAGCGCACAACAAGCAAAAAGTTATGTGGGATATCATAAAATCTGACTCAACGGTCAACAGCGATTCTTGCTCATCATTAACAGCAGATCAATTTAATCATTATTTCATCAGCGCAGCCTCTAAGGTCGTTAATGATATTACTCAGAAGAATACTAATTTCAAAGAATATTTAGGCAAAGGCAAACAACTCTCTTTCCGATTCCGTGAATTTACCTTTATTGAAACTCTAGAACTAATAAAAAAACTTAATAAAACGAAGAGTTCAGATGCATATCAAATCAACCTGAAAATCCTTAATGCTATACGCTGTAAAGTCTATATTTATTTAACCAAGCTCTTCAATTGCTGTCTAAAATCTAACATTTATCCAAAAGCTTTCAAACTAGCTAGAGTAGTCCCTATACATAAAAAAGGTTCAAAAGATGATACGTCAAACTACCGACCTATCTCTATCATTCCAATTCTGGGCAAAATATTTGAAGCTGGTATTAATCATCAACTGTACGATTACTTTGAATCCAACAATCTTTTTTGTGGTAGGCAGTACGGCTTCAGACGCAATATGACAACGTCAACCGCCATTCAAACGCTTATAAATATTATACATTCAGGATATGAAGCGGGTAACTATACCCAAGCTCATTTTCTCGACCTAACTAAGGCGTTTGACTGCATATCTCATGATGTACTAATATATAAACTCAAATACTATGGGCTTGATACGAATGCTGCTATTTTCATGAAATCCTACCTAACCAGTAGGTGCCAATATGTCACCTACCAAAACACCTCATCCCAAACACTTCAGCTATCAAGCGGCGTACCGCAGGGCTCTATATTAGGACCTTTGCTCTTCCTCGTCTACATTAATGACCTACCTAAGGTAAACGATGCTGTCGATTTTGTACTGTTTGCGGATGATACTACTATATTGAAGTCCCACGACAATTTGAATAATCTTCATCTTATGATGCAAGATGCGCAGTCACACGTCTCAGCCTGGTTATCAGCAAATAAACTAAGTCTAAATACTGATAAAATGGATAGTATGACTTTTAGCTTAAGGCATCATGACAATTTCACACCTATTAAATTTTTAGGAATAACATTAGATCCTCAACTTAAGTGGCAAGATCACATTCGCGTTCTCAGTAAGAGACTATCAAAAAGTTTGTATTTGCTGAGGAATCTCTCCAACTATGTCTCAAGAGATTGCCTTATTACTGCCTACTATGGCCTTTTCCATAGTATTTCAAATTATGCACTAATTATATGGGGTCACGCTTCAGGAGCTAAAAATATATTCGCTTTGCAACGAAAAGCTCTTCGAATTATTACAGGTCGAAGATACCGTGATGACTGTAAAGAAGATTTCAAACACACAAAAATACTCACATTACCTTCTGCCTATATCCTCCAGTGTTTACTACATATCAAGAGAAACATTTTGGATTATAACACACGTTCCTCATTTCATTCTCATAATACTAGATATGCGAAACATCTTATTAACGATTTTCACCGCCTCTCGAAAACTAGAGATGGAGTGAGTTATCATGGCTTGCGGTTTTATAATTCCCTACCAACGCGTATAAAGGAACTAGAAATTAAACAATTTAAAAAGAAAATTAATTTTTTTTTATCTGATCATGCTTTCTATAGCTTTGATGAGTTTATGACCTCAGATTTTTACACACTAAGCTCACATTAAAACATGCATTACTTTATGTGCTACTGTAGTTTTATATATTTATCCGATTGTTTTATATACTTTATATACTAAACTACTTTATATGACTTATGTAAGTGCTCACCTGAGCACACTAACATTAATAAACATTATTATTATTATTATTATTATCATGCTACTCGAGAAATTCGGAATTACTTAAACACGCGTTTCCACGATCGCCGGATCGGAAGAGGAGGGCCAATTCATTGGCCAGTAAGATCGCCTGACTGTACAAAATGCGATTTCTTTCTTTGGGGTTACATAAAAAATCAAGTGTATGCGTATCAACCTACTAAATAAATTCAATCACTTTTTCGTAAAATCTTTTGAAGAAATGCGATTTAATGCTACAGCGGCAGATTAGATTGATCAAATCAGATCTAATGATAGCACCATGTTTCTTATGCCATATGTTGTAGAAGAACTTTTCAATTTAATTAATGCAAAACTTAAATCTAAGCGCTCTGCTTGTTTTGATGAAATATCTGAACCACTTACGCTTTTGGTGAACTTGTCATTTTTGAACGGCTCGTTCCCGGAAAATTAAAAATAACCAAGGTAATTCCATTACATAAAAAAGGGGACGGCGAAATAATGAATAATTATAGATCATTAATTTCGGCATTTTCCAAAATCTTCGAATACTGTTTTCTTGAGAGGCTACTCGGATGGAATTTCATAACATTCTCAATAAAAATCAGTTCGGATTTCGCTGAAATCTCAGACGAATGATGCAGTTTACGCATTCCCGAAATGTGCTGTGGACAATTTAGAAGCAGGTTCACATTCTGCGGGAATTTTCTGTGACTTAAGTAAAGCGTTCGATACTGTTGATCACAAGAGACTCATAGCGAAATTAGAGAAATTAGGTATAGGTACGTGGAAAAACTTAAAATTGGATAAAGAGTTATCTCAAAAATAGAAAGCAATTTGTCACAGTCAAAAATTCAAATCAAGAATCCGTAAACTCGAATTTGTTGCTAACTGAATGTGCCGCAAGGATCCATTTTAGGACCAGTATTTTCTATTCTCTGTGTAAACGATATTACAGCAAATATTGACTTCGGACTTGTTCTATATGCCGATGATGCTACGGCAATAACATCGGCAAAAAATAATTCTGCTCTACAAAATAACGCGCAAAATAGCCTAAATGTTCTATGTAATTGCTTTCGTATGAATGCATTCATCTCAATTTGAATAAAACAGTTTATATGGTATTTCGCAATTATAATAAGAACATAGATATAAAATTGAATTTAGAACAACTACAATCAGCTATGTATTTGGGGATGAATATTTATAATACATTGAGTAGCGACATAAAGAGCTCCCATAACAAATGTTTATTTAAAAAAGGTTAAAATCCTTTTGAATTGATATATGTTTCTATAGTTTAACAGAATTTTTACAATGAGTTGTTATTTTTAGGATTTTCTGTATTATTGTGCTTTTCTTTAAGGGATCTGTGACGTTTTCCACAATGTATTTGTCATCATTCTATGGAAATAAAGTGTTTATTATTATTATTATTATTACTACAGCAGAGGACATGCGACAAAGAATTACAGCTGCCTTCCAAGAGACTACGCCAGATATTGTACACAATGTCGACAATAACTTTAAAATGCGTATGAGAAAGTGTTAAGAGCAGAATGGCATGCATTTCGAGCATTTGATGTAATCAAGTAATTATTATTATTATTATGAAAGACCCGGGTATTAGGGACGTTACCCTTTGTGGACACGTCGACCTTAAGGTCTATTGTACCATCCCGTGATGTACTATTGTACTGTTATTTCTGGGTTTAGATCCAGCTCCTTGAAATAATTGATTGAAGAATGTATCTGTATCTCTTACACCACTGGCTTTTAGTTCCTCATAGGTGGGAAACGCCCTTCCTAGGACCCTTAGTTTTTTATGCGCAAAGGTTTCACATTCGGTTAAAAGGTGATTTATAGATTCTATTGCTTTTGTGCAGAATCTGCAGGAATCATCTCCAATAAAAACCATCTTTTATAGATGCTTTTTTGGCCAAAGAGTCAGCTTTTTAGTTGCATGGTAGGTTCTTGTACCCTGGTATCCATATAAGGCAAACTTTGTTGCCTCTTGCCACTTGCACAAGACCTTCATGGCATTCTTATACCAGTTTTGAGGTTTTAGCAACATTTGCCACTGCTTTAATTGCGGCCTGGCTATCACTTGCTATATAGATTTTCTTCCCCTTGTGCCTCCTGTTACGAATTGCATGGGTGCATTCTATAATAGCCATTATTTCTGCCTGAAAAATTGTGCAGCACCCGCCCAAGGATCTGCGAATATCCATGAAAGGTCCACAGATCCTCAGACCGGCGCTGCCACCCCTCAGTGAACCATCTGTGTACCAGGTCAAGGCCCCTCTTTCCGTTTCCACAGGCAGAGGAATCCTCATCCATTCGTCCACTTTTGGTATTTTTATTTCGTAGTTTCTGTTGAAGCAGAGGTGTGTTCCCATATCATCGACTGGAATGTCTTTTAGATGTGGAATTTTATTTGGAATACTGCAGTGTTCTGTCACTCTCACATACCTCACATACCTTGTTTTGCTTGTTCTATGAATTCTTAGGGCTTCATCTAATGCACACCTCCGGAGTCAAGTTCAGGATAACTTCCATTGCTGCAGTTGGTGTTGTTCGCATTGCCCCTGAGATTCCTATGCAAGCTAGTCTTTGAATTTTTTTGAGTTCATTTTGAAATGAACTCTGTTCTGTTTTCAGCCACACGACTGAGGCTGCATATGTAATAGCCGGACGGACTATATTGACATAAGACCAGTAGGCCATATTAGGACTAAGTCCCCAAGTTTTTCCCAGTAGCTGTCTGCATACATTGAGATTCATTAGGGCTTTTTCCTTTATATGTGTAATTTGTCTATTCCTGTTCAGTTTTTGATCCAGGTAAACACCTAGATATTTAACTTCCTTGGAGAGAATTATTTCTTTACAATCTAAAAGTAATGGGACTTCAATGTCGACCTTCCTTTTTTTGGTAAATGGTATGATAACCGTCTTTTTGGAATTGATGTTCAGTCCCCTGCCTCTGCACCACCTTAGTATAAGTGCGAGAGCATCTTGCATCAATGTTCTTAAGGTTTTCATATCTGTTCCTGAGATTATTAGGGTGATATCATCAACATAGCCGATAACGCCATAGTGAGTTTGCAAAGGAGTTCGTCCACCACGATGGACCATAGCATGGGAGATAGGACCCCTCCTTGGGGGCATCCTCTGGCAGTCCTTATCGTTTTGGATTCGTCTCCCATTTTTGCAGTGATTTTTCTGCTTGTAAGCAGAGATGTTATCCATTTTATAGTTAATGGATTTATTCCTTTAGCACTGGCGGCATTTTCAATGGCCTCAAAGGATGTATTGTCGAAGGCTCCTTGAATGTCCAGAAATGCAGTACTTAGTGCTATTTCCTTCCACTCTATCGCCTTTTCAATCCTTCCAGTGAGGTCGTCCAATGCATTGATGGTCGATATCTCTTTTTGGTAGGCATACTGATTTTTATGGAGTGGGTACCTAGCTAGGCATCCTTCTCTGATGTGAAGGTCTAGCACCTTCTCCATACTTTTTAGAAAGAAGGAAGATAGGCTTATCGGTCTAAATGATTTAGGCTGTTCGATTGCTCTCCCAGCCTTTGGTATAAAGACCACCTATACTCCCCTCCATACTTTCGGTATCCAACCTAGAGCATGGCTTGCTCTGAAGATTTCTGTAAGTGTTTGACCTATATGTCTCAAACTTTTTTGAATCATTATAGGTTCAACTTCGTCACCACCTGGGGACTTATGCGGTTTGAAACTGTTGACAGCCCATTCCACTTGCTCCCTTGTGATCATTTTTTTAGATGCATTCATTGCCCTTGCGATAACTTCGTAACATGGGGTTGCCTCTACTTGGTTGTTTGCTGTTCTACAATCCGGGAAGTGCGTTTGAAGCAGAAGCTCCAACAGTCTCTTTCCTGTCCAGAGTGTAGTTGCCATCTTCTTTTACCAGATAACCTAGGTCATTAGAGTGTTGTCTCTTTAAAAGCTTTTGGATCCTGGTAGCTGTGGGGAGTTCTATCCCTTCACACATTGATTTCCAAGAGTTTCTCTTAGACTCCCTGAGAGTTGTATTGTATTTGGTGAGGGCTGAGCGATAAGTATCCCAGACCCCTCGTTTATTAGCTTTGTTGAACAGGCTTCTCGCAAGCTTTCGGCATTGTTCAAGCTCCCCGTTCCACCAGGGAACCTTTTTCTTAGGTGCCCTTTGTTGGACGAGGGCAATGTACAATGCAATGCTGGTCAGGGGGCTTAGTCCCGATTGTATCGAGTACTGAATCAATCGAATTCGATCTCAAAACAAATGACAATCGCTACCTATCACGATGGTGGATCGAATAGGAACTAAGTAGGATCGAGATGCGGAGCCTATTCTCGGATTCCCATTCTATGACTTTGTGTGAGTTACTTGTTACTTCTAACCTCTAACCTAAATGATAACAATATCATATAATGAGAAGTGCTATTTGTTAATATTCACCTTTATTATGGCTCATTTGCGTTGTTGTAAATTGAAATCACATGAAGACAATCGTGTGTACAAGTGTGCGAGAAGAGATTCAGTGAATAATTGGTTATTATATTAAGAGATATGGATATTATAACGATTATAGATATGGATTCTGAAGAATTGTAGAAAAATTATCCATGTGTGACAGACGAAATCATATTTCACTTAAATGCAAGGTGAGTTTCGTTCTCATTACCTCAACTATGTTATTAAGTACAATAATTTCATTTTATATACTATGATGTACTTATAATTGGTTGAAGTGTTTATAAATTAGGACATGAACTAGTTTACAAACCTTCAACTGTGGGTAGGTACACAACAATAAATTACTTTAAACATAATGAGTATATCATCATAAAAAAATTCATTTCAGATTTTAATGGCATTAGCTTTTTATGGTTCTGGCAGCCACATACTCAAAGGATGAAGCATTGGCACTATTAAATGATATAATTCGGATTCAAAAAGCATTCAGTCACTAACTGAAGAATGAAATGTTGTTTGTAAAGGTAAATAGAAGATGTGTAAAGCTAGATGGTTGAGATTGTTTCACTGGGTATTGTACTACAATCTACATACTGACTGCAGCTCAAATAATCAAGACTTGTTGCACAACAAATATGATCACCACAAACAACCATAAAATATGTGGTAATGACAGTGAAGCCCAAACATGTGATAAAAAAGTGTCTTGTCGTTTGTACACACTATAAAATTTAATCTATTATGAATAGAGTTCGACTCAACAAGACTGCATGAATTTTATTTTAACAATTCACACACACACAATATCTAGTTTATTAATTTAATAACCGCGATTCAAAGCTTGCCCATCCTCACCATTTTCAGAGTGAGTTTTTCTTATCAGTCCAAATCTGAAAAGGTATACATTTTAAGAAATAATATATATAAAATCAAAAAGTTTACTGTGGTGTTCTTACCTTTTTGACTCATTAATTTGCGACTTCTGTTGTGCCTTCCAAGGAATTCAATAAAATTGTTATTTCGAGCCATTTTAGTTTCAATCGACTGCAAATGCCTTGAACAATTTTAAGATCTTTGAATCTTTAGAATTTCAATTATATTTGCATCTGTGTGTTGTACTGATAAAAGGTTTTAGAAGCACTAAAAATATGTACTATAATATTAATTATTCACAAATTTAAATGTAGGCAACACTATATTCATTAATTTCAAAAAATACTTCGAGTAAAAATTGCAGGCACTTACTCATGTTTTCTCAAAAATATTAGGATTAATTAAAACTTTTTTGTGAACCGCTTACTAATAAAGACCTTGAATATTTTGATTTTTATTAAAAGTATTCAATCACTCACTGTCACTGCGCCTGAAGTATATGACGTGACACTTGACGATTTATTTCAGAGAACGTGAATTTCACATAACTCGATTGTGTTCTCGATAGAGTGAAAATTTTCGTATTTTGGTGGATCGAGTTCTAAGTCGAATAGAAAATACAGAAGAGAATCGAATCGAGTTTCAGGAGTAACCCCCCAGGTCATTTGCAGCCTTTTCCAGGTCTTCAATAATTTCGATAGATCCAGTCCTTAGGTTCTCCACCTCAGACTTTATGTGACCATCGAAGGAGGTCCAATTTGTTTTTTGGACTACTCTTCTCTTTTCCAGTTGGGGACTTTCGGATTCCACTTCAAACAGAACGTAATTATGATCTGACATCGAGGCTTCATCCGAAACTCTCCATTTGGAAATTTTTGTAGACATGAGGTCATTTGAAAACCTAATGTCTAAGACCTCTTGTCTTATTTTATTTACTAACGTAGGATTATTTCCTTTGTTTGCAATTTGTAAATTATTTCGGGTTAGAAATTCAAAGAAACTTTCCCCTCTATAATTTATGTTTGAGCTTCCCCATGCCAGGTGATGGGCATTTGCGTCACACCCGACAATAAAGTTCAAGTCTTTTAACATGCAAAAGTTAATTAATTGACTTACCTCCGTCGGTGGGGCTTCACTTTCCTCTCCCGGGAAGTAAGCTGAGGCGCAGATCAGTTGTATCTTCTGTGCCCCAATCATCAGGTCAACCAGCACTGCGACTAGGTCTCTCCAGACGAACTGGGTTACGTATGTAAACTTCATTCTGCTACTTAGGATTATGGCCGCACGCGGCCTTTCTCCTTTGGTGCAGTATATCAGTTTGCCCGTACTTTTTGGGATCCTTCTTATTTGGCCCCTGCTGTAGTTTGGTTCCTGTAACAGACCAATGTCGATTGACTCTATCCACCACCGACTCTAGGACACTCATGGCCGCTTTGGATCGGTGGAGATTTATTTGGGCAAATTTAATTCCCCTTACCTTTGAGTTATCCTTAAGGGACCCTCTTCTTGTAGCTCTAGGCCCTATAGCCTTTGAGCTATCCGCTTCCGCAGAGACCATCAAGTAGAATTTTGGTCAGGATCTTTCTGGGTTTCCCCTTCCAGATCCCTTTCCTTTCCTCCTACAGGACTTGTCGCTTTTCAAGTTTAACTTTACTTCGCCAAACTTGAAGTTGATAATGAGGCCATCGCTGTTGAGTTTGGCCTCTGATTGTGGGTCGACGGTGAAGGTGAGTAGGGCTGATGTCCTTTCCTCAGTCCTTCGCAGAACCCTCCACTTGCTGGTTTCCAACCCATCATTTTGGAACTCGATGAATCCCATGATATCAACGGTACTATCAGAGTGACTATCCCTGAAGTAACTAGTTATCACCGTTGGTCGAGGAAGATTTTCCTCTCCCACGGCAACAACACTTGCTCCTTCCCAAGGTTTGAGCTCTAGGCCTTAAGCCACTCTGCAGTTTCCTTATTTTTATAGGAAATAAGGATCCAACATGGTTTGAAATTGACGTCTAACAAGCAGGGTTTGACGCCCTCAACTCTCCTCTGCTGCATTACCCTTTCCAGAACGTGTCCCTGAACGGCCTTCAATTGGTCCGTAGTTCGTCGGGATATTGGGTATGGATGCCAACCCTAATACTTAAAGCCGCGTTCCTGTATTATCCAGCTTTAAGTGGAATCTTCCAACCCTCGGCTGTCTCTCCAGAAGCAGCGGCTGCTTGGCTGGTCGAAGGAGCCGATTTTGGAAGTTTTCTCCGAAGTTGGATGCTTTTTCTCCATAGGCATTTGGGCCTTTTTACGAGCCTCTTCAATGCTCATGCCGCTACGAAGGAGGAATTTAAGCCTCTTCTTCGCAGCTCCACTCATCCTACTTGATCCCTGTGATGGATCCACTTCCATGGCCTGTTGGGGCTCTGCGAGCTCACTTGCCTTAGGGGTAGATTCTACAGTTATGGTTTGAGGTGCACTAGACTCCTCTATGATTTTTGGAGATTGAGGATCGCCATGCTTTTGTTTTTTTTTTATTTAGTTCACTCATTTAGAACCCACGAGTAGCTAGGGAACTGGAGGTCCCCCACAGCAGAGCCCCGCATGTTGTGAGAAGGCTAATTTAAACTGGAGGTCGTCAGGTATCCAGAGTCCGCTACTTACGACCGGGCTCGCCCCCGGCCATGCAGCCGTGACGTAGCTGTTCAATCGTGGCTTGGCATGAAGATACGCAGGCCTTAGGCCTAAGCCTTTAGGTCTACGTATCGTCCACTCCCAGAGAAGCAGACATCCGATGAGACCAGACTCATCGGAGGGCTGTTTGTTAGTGATTTCTTCCGGGCTTACATCTCGACATTCCGCGCCCAGTTCAAACCGAGGTTTGAACTGTGCCCGAAGCGTTCGAGTCTAATACTGATCCCAGGCTGCATTGGGTACACATTCAAGGGAAGGATCTGTTTATAAGATCTACCTATCATTCATACAAGTAGAGCCCGTTTATATGGATGCACATTCATTCTTTAAGTCATTCTACCGCAGCACCTCGGCATCAATAGCCCCACAAGAAACCAGTCCCCGAACCAGCGACAAGGTCCTACTGCCCCTATCGAGGGTAATTAATTAATAAATATTATAAAGCTGTTTTCAAATTTTATTTTTCAGTGTTTTTAAAATAACTTCAATAATTACATTTACTCAGATTATTACAATGTGCAACAGCAATAAATTACAACGGGAGCTACATTCGATGAAGTCAGCCGTCTATTCAGCTTTGAAGAAAAAGCAAATCATATTCCAAGGCATACAAGATTATAGTGCATTAACAGAATTTTCCAAAAATTTTAAATATCTCAAAACCCGTTGTAAATAAGTGGAAACAACCTTATATCGGGAGAAAGTAAATTAAATTTATCTTTTCATTAATAAGAAAAAAATACATACTTCGATTTAATAGAAAAAAGTTATTAACAATAAAAAAAATTATAAATATGAATTTATTTAATGGAAAGCTTTGTGTAAATAGTGAAAATAATAGTTCATTTCTGCTCAAGTCAATGGTCCAAACTACATTGCCTTAAGTTTGATTGTTCACGAGATATTCAAAATGCCGCAAGACGGTGCAAAAGTTGTTTTTTCTGATTATTTCGAAAACCCATTATTGTAATTATGAAGAAGGCTTATGAAACGGACCCTTATTTTTAATGAGAAATTCAAAAATTCAATAAAAATAGTATCATTTCATTTGAAAAAATGAAGTTGAGTCCGGCCCAGCAGATATGGGACACCCTATATATATATATATATATATATATATATATATATATATATATATATATATATATATATATATATATATATATATATATATGATAAAATAGATTTATTTTGGGGATGCAGTCATTTAATAAATAAAATTCTTTGGATTATGCCAAGCTTTAGAAAATGTTTATTCTCTTCGTCGGGGCAAAATTCGTGAATTTACATAAAATTAACCACAAACAGGAAAGATTTCATAGTCATCAATCAGAAAAATGATGGATTAGTGTAGAATTGGCACTCTGTACTATTAATGACACCATTTTTTCAGCCTTGAAAAAGGCAATAAATTTTACCGAAAGCTTGGGTAGCAAAAAGAGTCTACTTATTTAAGCCCCAAATCAACTCGGCAGAATTCCCAAATTCTCTTTGAATTACTGTATTATATAACTAGTACTGCTGTACTTCCATTTTCTATATATATATATATATATATATATATATATATATATATATATATAAAAATAAAAAGATGTTCTTGGGGATGCAGTCATATATTCAATAAAATTCTTTGACTGAAGCCGAGCTTTCGAGAATGTTTATTCTCTTCTTCAGGGCAAACTACAAATCGTTACAAAATTATTTCAACAAAAACTTAATAGTATTATAAAAATACTTACAATCGTGAATTTAGAATAAATAAAATACTTTTTTACTTATTGTGTTACCATGACAAATATAAATAATGACATTTGTAATTGATGGATATGAAATCTTTCCTGTTTTTGGTTCTATTAAGTTTTTGTTGAAATAATTCTGTAACGATTTGTAGTTTGCCCTGAAGAAGAGAATAAACATTCTCGAAAGCTCGGCTTCAGTCAAAGAATTTTATTGAATATATGACTGCATCCCCAAGAACATCTTTTTATTTATTATAAATCCAGTCAAGAATACAAAATCAATATATATATATATATATATATATATATATATATATATAGTTTTTGGCGTTAAGTTGTATTGTGTAAGTTGGATTATTTATTAATCTTTTTTTTTATCGAAGTGATAAAAGCAATGTTACAGTTGTGTTTAAAGAGGATTATATTAATAAAAGTCAGGAATTATTGAATTATAATAAATATTATAAAATGTTAAGAATTGAGAATTTTTTTCCTATAAGATTGATTAACAAATGTTTAATGCAACCTCAAGTCAATGTAGAAAACCCTGAAATAAATCATGAGAACTCGTTAAATGATAATAACAATAATGCCTCTACTACAAATATCCTGCCTATTTATAGATATTTACCATATATAGATGAGCTCACTAGTAAGTTAGTTAATGTTTTTAGAGGGCATAATGTTATTTGCAAGAAAAAATATTAAAACCGTATCTAATTTATTTTCCAAAATAAAGACCTTGCCTTGCCTTGATTGTGATTGTGAATTATCATATATTAGTCAAACTTCTAGAAGTATTTTAGAAAGAATAACATCCCATAAGAGTGATATAAGATGTAATAAGAAATCTTGTGCCTTGACTGAACATGCCATCAATAAAGAATATAGTATTGATTTTGATAATACTATTGCTCTACGTTCTGAGAAAAAATATTTTAAACGTGGTTTCTTAGAAATGATAAATATTAAAAAACATAATAATACTATGAAGATACGTTCAGATACTAATGGACTTAGTTCCATTTATTCTTATTTCTTAAATCTTTATAATGATCAATTGATTAATTTTTCGCAAAATATTTCTCAAAATTGAAATATCTGTGTGAATATATAATCTTACTTATAACAACATTCGTCGGTTCGTATGCAGGCAACATTTTCTTAATCCTTTCTCTGCATTTTGTTTGCGTAATGATTTCATTACATTACATTATTTATTATTTCTGTCTGAAATGGAAATATATTTCAAATACTCAAAAGGAGCCCTTGTATCAAATATATGATGTACTTCATAGAAATTTATATTTTACTTTTCGAATTTATCCCACAGAATAAACCCAGTATCATATCAAATTTCAAATTACTGCATTCTATAGATTTAGAGAAAATGGATAATGGTTTAATAAAGATTCCATTATTTCTACGGAATTACGGCACTAAAAAAGCTAATGTCCAAATTTTCTGTTATCGATAAGATTGTCAATAGCTACTAAACAAAAAAATATTTAAAATCAAAAGGGAAAAAGGGACTGAACCGTTTTGCTTTTGCCTAGTTGTATTTAAATTTTAAGATTTTGCCCTATGATAGAATCTCACAATAAAGTTCTCAATGATTCGATATTTCGTTCTGTCAAAGCTCGTTCTAATGCAGTAGCTTTCTTTTGCAACTAGTTCAATAGAATAGCCAATAATTATCTCATGTGTTTTGAAAAGTTGAGCATTGATTGTTGTCAAATTTAATACGATAAATATTTTATTCAGATGCGTTTGTCCAACACTAGCATGCAAATTTCAAATGTGCATTTCGTTATCAAGTAAGGTATCTCTTATTAAATGTATGAAATGCTTTTTATTACCTGAAACAAATTTGGAGTTAGCAGCAAAGACTTTACAGTGATTCGAAGCTGCACGGACCATTTCAGCCCGCGACAAAAAATTAATTAATGCAATTTCTTACACTCAAAAAAACATTTATTACACGTTCCGGTGTCGAATTACAGGGTGGCGTGTGGTCATCTTGTTTTTCACCCTATCGGAAAAAAACAAGTGGTTCATATATTTTACACATTTATTACAATTTATTAGACGCAAAAAACGATTGTAGGGTAGCGGTACAGCTTGAATACCATGTTACACCGCCAACTTTTTTTTCACCTAACCTAGAAAACAAGTGGTCCATATTTTTTTACTCATTTATTACATCCTATTGCATCAAATGGACATGTGTTACACTTTGTTTGTTGCTAAGTATTCACTAGGTAATGAATCCGGGTGGCTCTATTATTCATAATTCTCACGCTACAAGTCCCACAGAGTCAAAAGCCGGTTCAAACTGAATAGATTGAACTACTGAATAGTAGCCTCGAAGCAGTCATTTGGAACTTATGTCCAATTGTTTATAGCTAATTTTTCTATGTTGGCCTTACTTGCAAAATTTGTAACATTCATAGGAACCAAGCTAGAGAGTGGTGGTCGGTGTCAGATTACTTGGGGAGCTCAAGCACCTGGATAGTATTAACCGTGTATTGTAAATTATCGAATGAGGCTGATTGCAAAAATTAATCTGAAGGGGTGATGCGAGGCTGAAAGTACTCAGGTTGGTACAGCTAACCATATTGACACATGGACCCAGTGCCCATTGTTCGTAAGTAGATGATTCCTTACACAACATGATCAATTTTGCCAAATGTTTAATAAGTTATTCACCCACAGAAGAAACTAGAGACTTAACGTGCGCTTAAACATCTCGAAAGGATTCTTTCAAGAGTCAATCGAGCAATAAATCGATGTTTCATCTCCCATTATGAAAGAAATTATTATTATTAATTAAGTCAAATAAAACTTATTTATTTATATTTATTTTAAAAAGCAAAATTAGACATATTTCAATTTTGGATGAAATATTTGCAGAGCAACTCTTATTGGGCTTTAAGTCTCGTATTTTATCCAGCTTTGTTGCATTTCACGATTGACATAGAACAGAGGCTTTTGCTACCAACGTTGCAAGGTAGTAACACAGTATAAAGAGTTCTCTAAACTGTGGTAGTAGGGTGGCCCGAGCGTCAGCCAATCTTGGGCATGCAAGACTAGCGCGCGATTCATACTCTTCAAATCAAAGCAGTTTTGAATAGAGGAATATTTTTTTCTCTTAGCACTTGACTCCAAGTTCAGATAAAAGTTTTCTGTTTCATCACTTCATTGAGCTAAATAAATGTTATTTTTTCTTACTGACGCCTCAAAGGTGCTACTTTGCGCCAGAGAAACGCGCGTCAAAAACACTGCTTTCATAAGGCAATGGTGTTTATTATGATTATTTTTCTTCAAGCACGAATAGATAAATAATGGTAAGAAAGTCGAGAAAAATTAGCGAACCGTGAATACTTCCCTCCCCCTGAATTTGAAAATGAACTAGTTTGAACGCATTTTGGTCGTTTGCGCCACTTTATTGGCCTGTTCTTTTCAAAGTGAAAGAACTGTACCGTTGGTCAAAATGGTTGGCTTGAGACCGCAGAATAGTTTGAACCATCTCTTACGAATTATGCAATTAGCTGTATTCGTTATTTAGCGAAAACTTAGCAATAAACAATGTACATACATTAAATGTTTTTTGGTGCACGTTGTGATAAATGTCTGAGGTCCCTCGATTAATCGAGTCCGGAAGTGATCCTCTAGATTGTTACGGGTATGACTTACACATTTGGCAACTAGAGCAAAAATTAAAAAATAGCATATGTACCCGACGGTGAGTCATCCACAGGTTCGTCCAGTACTGATAAATTTTATGACCCAGAGAATGAGTTAGCACAACTTGGGCCTGTCAACAACTCAAGTAGAGGAAAACGTGACAGGAGGAAACCATAGGAGAAGAAAGTTTAACCTATGATGATGTCATGAACTGCTCAGAACGGGAACAATGGTGCCAAGCTATAGAGGAAGAGCTGCAGTCTTTCCATGATAACGAATCATGGGAACTAGTGGAGAGACCCAGTAATGCTTGTGTCGTTTAGTGTAAGTGAGTGTACAAAAAGAAGTTAAATAGTGATAATACAGTGAGATATAGAGCCAAATTGGTGGCAAAAGGTTTTTAACCACATACAAGGCATTGACTGTAATAAAATCTTTTCGCCGTTTCTCAAATATTCTACTTTGAAACTATTATTCGCTATAAGTGTTAACTTAGGTTTAAGTATAAGACATTTTGATGTCACAACTGCTTTTTTAAATGGTCATCTCGATGAAACAGTCTATATGCAATTGCCCCAGAATTTAAAATGTGAAAATAATATGTGTAAAGTCCTAAAGTTAAAAAAGACCATTTATGGACTCAAACAGTCAGCAAGAGCCTGGTACAAAAAGGCTGAAAATTGTTTACTTGAGCTAGGTTATAAGAAATCTGCTTATGATCCATGTTTGTTTATAAAATGTCATGGTAATGTTAAAACTTTTATATCTCTGTTATTACATTATTATGCATCATATTTTAAATTTAAACTTCCCCCATCCACTACGGTAGTTACTTATATTCTGGTAAATACAATTTTCTTTATTTCAGCATCACAAGCTAAAAACACGTGGGGCAAACTTAGAAATTGCTTTTCCAATGCCTTGAAGGGAAGGAATGCCCATAAAAGCGGACAAGCTGATAAAAAATATGTTCCGTGGAAGTATGAAATGCAAATGGCGTTTCTTCAACCGTAGATGGATAGTAGACAATAAGTCTATTATCTGAATGTCTTTATTACATCTCATAACTTTTATTAATTACAGGACCCACAGTAATTATGGCAGGCAGAAAATGCATCAAAACTGCCGGAAGAGGAATCTCAGACGAATGAAGAGAGTGAATTAGAAAACGCTGAAGAACATGAAGGCAACGAAACAGAAGGTGGAGAAATTCCGTCTGTACATTCTCCTTCCACAAATACAGAGAATACATCACAATCATGTCCTCGAAATCAACAGCCCCCACAGCGAAAAAAACGTCCGAATTCTGCCGAAAAAATTGTAAAAATAATGAAAAAGAATTCGGAACTAAGGATTCAGAAATTATCACAAAGATCTGACACTAATAGGTTAGCCAATAATTTGAATGAAACAGACATGTTTTATTTAAGCATGTCAAAGAGTCCAAAAACTGCCTCCACTGGAACAAGTTCGTATTAGGATGGAACTGTGCAGACTTGTGTCCAACGCAGAAATGTCTCAACTTAAATCCCTACATCACAATCAAAAATCAAATAATCAACCGACCTCACCTCAACCAGCTTCATCCAGTCACACACATACAGAACCATATTTGGACACCACCAACAACTAATGTTTTTGTAACTAGAATAAATATTTTTTAGTTTAAAGTTGTTTTATAAAAAGGAATTATGTTTGCTTTCGAAATAAATGGTTAAGTTATAGAAATAAAGTTTTACTCACCCTAAAAACACTGCCAGCGTTCTCTCGTCGAAATACGTTTCCTAAATATTGTAACGTCGATATTTCTACAAATATTTATTATTCTCTGCTGTATATCCAATATTGAAGCAGGTTCAGCTTCGTAGACCTTTTGCTCCAAATAGCCCCATCAAAAAGTCTAAAGGTGTCAAATCTGGCGAGCGGGCTGGTCATTCCGTAGGACCTCGATGGCCAATCCAACGACCGGGGAAAGTATTATCCAAATAGTTTCTTACTTGGCCGTAGTAATGTGGTGGTGCTCCATCTTGTTGGAATACAATATCCATATTGAATTCATCAGGATTCGCTTCGACGATTTCGGAGATCAGGGGGTCAACAGTATTTTTCAGCATATTCAAATACAGTTCCCCTGTTAAATTCTTTTCAATAAATAGAGAAGTCCTACAACGTGGTTTCCCAATATTCCTTCCCAGACGGTATTTTTTTCTGGATATTGAGTATGACTTTCCCGGAAAACGTGACGGATGATGTCACTCCAATAACAGCAATTTTGTCTGTAAACTTTGCCGTCGAGATAAAATGCACATTCGTCACTAAAACAAATATTGTGGAGATAGGTAGGATGCCTTGCAATGGTTTCCGTCATAATTTCGCAGAATTCTGTTCATCGATCAGGGTCATCTTCAGTTAACTGGTGTACAATTTTGATTGTGTATGGATGATATTTATTCCTCTTCAAAAATCTCCACACAGTAGAAAAACACACCTCACAAACATTCGCGATGGAGGAAATAGACTGTTGAGGATTTACTATCATCTCACCAATTATTTGAGCTTGCTGTTCTTCCGGAATGGACGGATGACCTGTGGGCTTTTTATTCTGTACACTACCGGTAGTTGTAAATTTGGTTACAAGTTCCCTTAAATATTTTCTACAGGAAGGAGGATTCGGGAAACAATCATTAAAAATACTTTCGGTGCCGTGAAAGTTATGCGTCGCACCGTAAATAAAAATCGCTTCGATTTTTTCTTCCATTGGAAGAGAATTAACCATTTTAGAGATAGTTCACGTGGTACCTATTTACTTGTAAAACCAAAAACTAAATGAGAATATTTTAACTGAACAATGATGTTCGTTGTCGTACTGACATTTCTTGCCATATGACAGAGAAATACAAATATTTCTAAATGTTTCGATATTAATGTGTTTGTATTCAGGTAATTATTAAATTTTCCGCCATTTTGTAGTAGGTTAAGATATTGACTTTATATTTTAAGGTTGTGAAGTATTCGTCAGGAGCTTCAAAAAGATGTGTTACAAGACCCCCCTTTCAATTTTTTTCCCAGATGGCGCCCAGTCGCCATCTCGAAAGTTTCATCTGTCAATTTTACTCCAAAATATAATATTCATGTATCAATTTCATTATCCCAAGTTTCAATTTTTTGAGTTGACCTATTCAAAAAATAAACTGGAGGGGTGTAGTGTACAAAAATGGCAAGACAATCCTTATCGACCACTAAAGTTACACGAAATTTTGTTGGAAATTGAAAATTTGCACAATCATGATGTGGTACCCGAAGATATTGTTATTTTGCCTGCAGAAAATGTCAATAATGTCCTCACAGACGAAGATCGTGGTGACATAGACATAGTATCAATACATAATTTGCCCTGAATTCAGCTTCGCGCAGAGGCAGAAATTTTGGATGTGACTCAAGAAGTATCCAGCGAGGATTCGGATGATGAGTACAATATTCCCCCAGCTGTACTGGTTAAAAAACACTAGCAAATATCTGTAGGTTTCCCTCAAAATCAAAGAGGAATACAGCATAAACAAAAAGAACATTAAAAAAATACATAAATCCTACCTTGGCAACTTGGAATCCCGTGTAAGGCCTACCAAATCAATTGTTGTGACCTGTTGATCTTCCTTTTCTTTGACAATAATATCATCGGGATGATAACAGATTTTTCTAATAAATATGCTATGTCTCATAATCGCCTTGGATACATTACCCATGATGAATTACGATGCTTATTAGGTATTCTTCTTTTGAGCGGATATGTGTGCTTACCACGGCGCTTTATGTATTCGGAAATCTCCATGGATTCGAACAATGTTCTGGTTTATAATACTATGTCCAGAAATAGATTCTCGTTTATCATGCAAAATTTACTTTGCAATGATAGTACCAAATTGAATCCCACTGATAAATTCTCAAAAGTTCGACCACTTCTGATGGAACTAAGCCAGAGATTTATTGTGTTTGCACCCGTCGAGAAGCATCATAGTGTGGATGAATCCATGGTGCCCTACTATGGACAGCACGGGACAAAACTTTTTATTCATGAGAAACCTATTCGCTAGGGGTATAAGCTTTGGACTGGAACTACTCGGCTTGGATACATCGAATGTTTTGAACCATATCAGGGTTCTTCAACTCCCCTTCCCAAAAAGTATGAACATCAGGGCTTAGGTCCTTCGGTGGTGCTTCAGTTTGTGGATGTGTTGGAATCAAAAATAAATTTGGCCTGATATTTACTTTGACAATTTTTTTACGTCACTGAAACTTTTGACTGAACTGCGAGATTATGTCATCTACTAATATGAAGAAGAAGGGGAGATGCTATTTTGAATATTTAACTTCTCAGAATGACGAATTGATAATTTGCAAGTGGCACGATAATAGCGGTTACTGTAGCATCAAATAATTCATGAGTGTTACCAACAGTTCTCGTAAAGCGCTTTTATCAGAAGAAGATCAAATTTATTCAACAATCGCAGCCTCAAATTATTGAAAAATATATTGGCGGCGTAGATAGGGCAGATGAAAATATAAGCCCGTATACGGTATCGTTTCGGGGCAAAAAGTGGTATTTTCCGATTTTCAGTCAGTATGTGGATATGACTGATCAGAACGGGTGGCAGCTGCACAAGAGCAATGTTGGCAAATTAGATCATTGGGGATTTAGGAGAGCCATTGCTGTGGGTATTTTGGAGTCATTCAGAAAAACAACCAAGAGGGGGGCCAGCAAAACATCAGCAAATCTTCACGAATTTTCCCGATTTGACCAGAAAGATCACATGGTGATCTACCAGCCTAATCAAACACAATGTGGTTGTTGCCATAAAAAATGCAATTTTGTTTGCCAAAAATGTTCTGTTGCACTGCATCCTAAAGACTGTTTCCAACATTAACATACAGTGACATAATCTATGTAATATGTATGTTCAATTTGTATTTTTAATGAAAATAATTATGCAATAAAATTAATTATGTATTACCTATTGTTAGGAACAATAATTATTTCATAATGGTTCCATGTACGAAGAATGTTTTGTGGGAAATTGGGCGGGGAGCCGATGGCGGTCGTGCAGACCTCACGAAACGGCAGTTAAGTAGAGGACGAACGAGGAAGAAGTTGAAGGTTGGCCTTAGTGAGGAATCCAGTACGCTCGTATATATTTTTAAGCTGCTCCAATTGATGTGTTATATGTATAATATTGAATTATTTAATAAATAAGTATACTTGGAAGTTATTAATTCTTCTTACACTATTGTATTACCACCGTCCTTTATAAAGGACACCCATTCTCAGGTTTGTTATATAAATAAGATTTTTTTTTCTGATTGCTATAAAAATATAAGAAAAAAAAGAATAACACAATCCAAAGAGAAACTGTGAAAAAAAAGTTTCGGCAAGATCTGGGTTAAGTCAAACGGTTGCACCTGCTTTAGAAGAAATGGTTTCGAACCCTTTACACAACATACCCGCCAACGCCCTGCATACTGCAAATTTTGTCGAAGATATTGACAACCTTTTTCACAGTTTTAATGGAAGTATGTTAATCCTGAGAAAGGGAAACCTCATAGGAGATGCATATCCAATAAATCCCCTCACTTTGAATTTTGGGATCAAATTCAACCTAAAATTAATAGTTGGAAATTTACTGTCGATCATGTTACTTTTAAATATCTCATGTCTTTAAGACCGGTTAGCTCACCACAATAACAGCTATAAAGGGATTTTGTTAAGTTTTTAAAAAGTTGGGTTTCAAGTTCCAATTTATCGCCGCATTTGAAACATCACAAAATAATATAAATTGCGAAATTGATGCTAAGAAAATTCTAGATAATTTTGAAGAATTTTTAGATGTTTGTGGAATTACTAGATTAGAAGTAATAGATAAGAATGAACTAGACAGCGGATCACGTGATTTCAAACTTGTTAGTTTTCATCAGTGCCACATAAGTGGAAGCTGTACCCGACGGAAAGTTCAAATTCAAGTTCATCGTTTATTCTCCTAATGTTTACAAATCTAGAGTGTACTGTTGTTTTACAATGGGTTTCTGCTGTAGGGGGATTAGCCTCCTCTACAGGCGGGCTTTTTACTGACTAGTGGTTGAGTAGTAAGTCCAACGATACAGCTTTCACTCAGGTGGCGCTGATAAAAGCTAACAAGCCTGAAATCACGTGATCCGCTTCTAGTGGGTGACTGTGTCCGACTAGATAAAAGCATAAAGGTGTAGAGCATCGTCTTATTTTTATATTATATTATATATCTCTTTCATTATTGAAATATAGATCTCTTTATAGTATTATATATACTTACGATAAACGTAATTAGGCTCAAGGTCAGAAATCTTTGAATATCTTCCAGTTGCTTTTGTTTCATCGGATACAGCTTCCACTTATGTGGCGCTGACGAACGCTAACAAGCTTGAAACCACGTGATCCGTTTCTAGTGGGTGACTGTGTCCGACCAAATGAAAGCATAAAGGTGTAGAGCATCGTGTTATTTGTATATTATATTATATATCTCTTTCATTATTGAAAATAGATCTCTTTATATATATATATATAGATATGTAAATCGTCAAGTTTGGGGACATTTTCAACTACCCTTTTTTCTTGTATACATAAGTATACATTTGTATACTATATAACCTCTAAATTTCTAAAAAAATCGGTTTCGGTTTCAAATTTATAAATAAACTTTGTAGTGACAATCATTCAAATATTGTACCTCACCATACTAATAATATTGTAAATTCAACTATGGGAAATAAAAATATTGCTGTTTCAAATGCTCAAGATAGAAATAGCGTTACTTCAATTACTAACAATGAGAATACTCGGAATCGGATAGTTCTACCAAATCAGATCACTCCTAGCCATGACATCCCTCTTTTAGAAGTTCAAAAAATGATAGTTTCATAGACATGAATAAAAATCTTATATTTTATGCAAATACTGCTAGTCTTGTATGTAATTTAAATGATGTTTTAATGAATATACACTGTCATAGACCATTGTTATTATGTTTAACAGAGACTCGCATCACGGATGACATAAGTCAAAATGAGATTAAAATAGATGGGTACGATATGTTAAATTGTAAATCTACGAGTAGAAACACTGGTGGGATCAGCATCTATCTTAAGACTGGTTTGGAATACCAACAAGTGATGAACAAATCAATTTATATGAACACGTGGTTGTTGGCAGCAAAGGTAAAACTGAAAAGTAAGGAATCTTATATTGTATGTACACTCTACCATTCTCCAAATTCCTCTCATTCAGAGTTCTTAGCATTTTTGGAGGAAAATATTGAGATTTTATTGGAAGAAAAAATTATATTGATTATAACAGGTGATTTCAACATAGATATAAAAGTAGACTCAAAGTATAGTAGAAAAATTAAACAGCTAATAAACCTATTGGGAATATACCAAATTGTTAAAGAAAGTACAAGAATTACTAAAGACTCATCTACACTGATTGATTATGTGTTAACAAGTGACAAAAATATCAAATACCAAATATCGGATTATCTTAGAGTTTCTGACCATTCTAATATACTTATCTCGCTGACAACAAATAAGGTGAAATTGAATCAAAATACCGCAGTTATCAAGAGAGACATTAAAAATTTTAATAAGCTAGATTTTCAAAAATTGTTATTTGATCAAGAGTGGGATACAAATAGTACTGATGTGAATAAACTGGCAGACTCATTCATCAATAATGTTGTAAAAGTTCTAAATGAACACGCACCTTGGAAAGAATATAGAACTTTTAATAAATTCAAACTGAAAGTATGGTTCAAAAATGAGATCATGGAACAAATAAAATATAGAGACATCTTATACAAAGTGGCTAGAAATTCGGGATTAGACGAGGACTGGATTATCTATAAAAAAATCAGAAATGCTGTTACTTCACTGATTAGGCAAGAAACAAAGAAATACTATGAAGAACAGATTGATCAAAAAAAAAGGAGATGCAAAGGCAATGTCCCTCAAAGAGTTAGTAAATAAAAAACCTCAAAACAGGCCTTCTAAAATAAAGTTCGGTAACCATTGGAAAGAAAATGACGCAGACATTGCAAATTCTTGCAATTCATACTTCGTAGAAAGTATATTGGAAATTGTAAATGAAATCAACCAGTTCACAAAACCGATTACATCTTGAATAATCTGCCTCGACACGAGATGGAGCTTACCACATTTGCAGCACTCACAATGAATGAGCTCAGAAGGATAATGAATAGGATGAAGAAAGACGGTTACGACAAATATGGCATAAGCTTGGAAATAATAAAATTGACATCCGAAGTCGCTGCTAATCATATACTATATTTGATTAATTCATCATTAATGACAGGAAAATTCCCTGAGAAATGGAAAGTATCCACAATAGTGCCTATTGAAAAAGTGCCCAATTCAACCTCCTGTTCGGAATTCCGTCCAATCAATACACCTCCTATCTATGAAAAATTATTAGAATAAGCAGTAAAAGATCAGCTACTACAATATGTAGCAGACAGTAATATACAAGTAAAGGAACAATCGGGATTCAGGGATTCAGGCACATTCGTGTGAAACTGCATTACATTATCTACTATCGAAATGGAAAACTGAGATAATCAATAATAAAAAGGTCATTATAGTTATATTTTTAGACTTAGAAAGAGCATTTGAAACTATAAACATCTACCTGCTACTGAGAAAACTCGAAAAGTTGGGCATTCAGGAAAATGCGTTGAAATGGTTCGAAAGCTATCTTTCTGGTAGGTCACAAATAGTTAAATATAATAATACATCTACTGGTACATACGGCATACATTGTGGAGTCCCTCAAGGAAGTGCTCTAGGACCAATATTATTCATTTTGTTCATCAATGACATAGTATACCATGTTAAAAATTGCAAAATAAAGTTTTTTGCTGATGGTACCATGATATACTGCGAAGGAGAAGTAGATGATGTTCAGAAAACTATATCACTAATCAATCAAGATTTGAAGAATATCTCCATAATGCTGAATGACAATGGTTTGAAACTGAACGTAAATAAAACTAGATACATGGTAATATCAAATAGACATAATTTTAAAAAAAATGAAAATTTGACATCCAGTTTCCATTTATTAATTGATAATAATGTTATAGAAGAAGTTAAGCATTTCAAGTACCTGGGCTTCATGATAGATAATGAACTGAATCTTAAATCACATTGTGAGTATATTAAGAAAAAAATGGCAAGAAAAAGTAATTTCCTATACAGATTGAATAATAAGGTATCATCTTTTACTAAGTTAACTATATACAAAACCGTAATATCTCCTCATCTTGACTTCTGTGGAACATTCATATACCTGATGAATAATGAACAAATTAATTCATTACAAAAGATACAAAAGCGTGCTATGAGAGCCATTCTACTATGTAAAAAAAGGACACCAATAGCTTACATGTTGGAAACCTTGAATTTATTGAATGTTCGACAAAGGGCTGCTTATAATATGCTCAAGTTTGTATATAAATTGAAATCAGGGTACTTACCAACGTACTTAACTGAAGAAATAACGTATCTTCAAGAAATACATAATCACAATACAAGATCCCATGCTTCGAATGATTTCTATATCAGTGTTGCTAATGCTGCTGCAAACAGTTCATCAAAGGCTTACAACTTTACAACTCCTTACCAAAGGAATTAAAAGAATGTTCAACATTTGGAGAATTCAAAAGCCAGTGTGTAAAATATGTAAAATGTTATAACCCATCATTGTAACGTATTTAGACTGTATATGCATGTTAAATTGACCATGAATTGAAATTTATGTTTTCTGTATTGTATTTTATTTCGCTGTATTGTATCTCATTTATTTTATTATACTATTGTAATTCAATTAAATTATATTTGTTAGAGCTGATAATGCTAATAAAGATTATTATTATTATTATTATTAACAGATCCATAAGGAGATGCTATAATATATATATATATATAATAAAATAGATTTTTGTTGGGGATGCAGTCATTTAATAAATAAAATTCTTTGGATTATGCCAAGCTTTCGAGAATGTTTATTCTCTTCGTCGGGGCAAAATTCGTGAATTTATATAAAATTAACCACAAACAGGAAAAATTTCATAGTCAGCAATCAGAAATGACATTTCTCGAACATTCTCGAAAGCTTGGCATAATCCAAAGAATTTTATTTATTAAATGACTGCATCCCCAACAAAAATCTATTTTATTAAATAATAAACCAGTCAAGAATTCAGAATCAAACAATATATATATATATATATATATATATATATATATATATATATATATATATATATATATATATATATATAAATAAAAAGATGTTCTTGGGGATGCAGTCATATATTCAATAAAATTCTTTGACTGAAGCCGAGCTATCGAGAATGTTTATTCTCTTCTTGATGGCTATGAAATCTTTCCTGTTTTTGGTTAATTTATTCTAAATTCACGATTTTTGCCCTGAAGAAGAGAATAAACATTCTCGAAAGCTCGGCTTCAGTCAAAGAATTTTATTGAATATATGACTGCATCCCCAAGAACATCTTTTTATTTATTATAAATCCAGTCAAGAATACAAAATCAATATATATATATATATATATATATATAAATGATCAATTAACGACGCTTTATTATAAATTTGATATGTTTAACACCAAAGAATGCGTCCAGGTGAGGCAACAATGATGACTAAGCCAATATGTTTAGAAATTTATTTTTTGATGCGGAATTTTCGGTGACAGTTTTCACCTTCATCAGCGCCTGAAGAGATTAACAAAAGTAATTGTATGGAATGTGTTTAAATATAGGTATGATTAACTTACATAAAAATGTATTCTTATGGACCTGAATTAAGTAAAAAATCGACCTTCATAACATATAGAAATAATAAACATTATGTATTAGATAAAAGTACCGACTTATAGAATAGAACGATTAGACGGTTGGAACATTAAACAATAAAAGATACCATACAACACGGACAACGCGACAAACTGACTAATGATTGACATATTACAGATTTACTAAATAAACAACAAAAGAAGAAGAAGAGAGACTGTGTTGTCATTGTCTCAAAAATTCTTAACCTATCGTGAAAACAAACAAATATACAAATAGTCAACATTACGACACCCAAAACATTACATAGGCCAAGGGGGCTTCCTTGTTGTTATATCCTGGCATAGGAGGTATGTGTAGATGGAACTCACACCTGCTACGTCTTTCTTGAAATTCATTGAAGCTGAACAAGCATTGATGTAACACATTTCAACGAATTTTCTTTTGAACAGGTTGTTTACCTGTTCAAGGACCTTAACACTTCCATAGTCAATGATATGTGATGTTGAGTTGACGTGTTGGCTGAGTGCTGTTATTGTTGGTTTATGCACTGTGTCACTTTTGTGGAGAGCGATACGTTTGGATAATTTTTGGCACGATTCACCGATGTACACCTTCTCACATCCGCCACACTTGATGGAGTAAACTGTGTCTGATTTTGACAGGGTAGGAACCTTGTCTTTAAGATTTGTGAAATATTTACTCAGTCTGTTGTAGGTTGTGGACGATACTACAATGTTGTACTTTCGTAGCATGCCTGTTATCTGGGGTGTTAAACCCACGATGAACGGTAACTTTGCGTAAGTTACTTCCACTGGGGCATCTGTGAGGGGGTGTCTTGGAGGTCTTGGAAGGTGCGGAGATTGGCCAAACAATAACTTCGTAAGTAATTTTTTAGGATAATAGTTAGATTTTAGTATCCCATATAATAGTTTTAGGTTTTTTTCCGTGTAAGAAGGGTGACAAATTTTTAAAATTCTGTTTTTTAGACCCAGAATGATATTCACTTTTTGTTCGTAAGGATGGTAAGAATGGAACGGTATGTATCTCCCAGAGTAGGTTTTCTTCGTGTACCAATCTAGTCTAATGGTGTTGTCTCCATGTCTAATTACACGTGTGTCCAAGAAGGGTACTCCTCTGTCAGTTTCCGATTCATACGTAAAGACAAGATTTGAATTGTATGAGTTAAATATGTTCAATGTGTAATCGATCTTATTTTCAGGAACAGCGCATATGAGGTCATCAACGTATTGGTAGATAAACGGAAAGTCGAAGTCCACTTGCCCAAATGGGGTCTCAAATTCCAAAACTTACATGATTTCGATAAAGAAATTAGCATCAGCAAAAAATCGCCTCGTTTTCCTTTTCGAATGTAGAAGAAATAATATAGTACCTCGATTTCTCCAACATGGCACGGAAAGGATTCTAAGGATCCCTGAAAACATAGATAGAAATAATGCACGGAAAATGTCAGATCTAAGAAATTTAATGACAAAACGCATATTAAATGTTACAATAAATGACACAAATAAGAAAATCAAGAACTTAGAAACCTCATTGAGGCTGGCGGGCAGTTTCTTGGAAGAAAACCTCCCACCGCACATTTTCTTAGAGTTCACACGCAGACAGGATGTACGATACAAAGCTCTATTCAAAAAAATTAAACAAAAAAATATCAACAACCTTAACCTACTAAGAGATCCACTAGTGTCTTGTACAACAGCAAACAGCTCTTCTTGGTTGGTAAATAGAACAGACGTGATTATTCCTAATGAGGTGAAGGCTTTTCTATCTCTTGGCCATAAGTTTTCTTTACCTGTAACGGTTAAAGATATCAACATATACACTTACCTTGCAGATATAGAGTATTGCATTAAAAGAATACCACCAGAATCCCAAGACTTACAACGTACCATCATAACGAACAAGATTACTAATCACATCAAAAACAACAAATATGTCATCAGTCCCTCTTTTGCAGTCGAACAGAAGACAAAAAGATTCCTAAAAGATAATCCAAATGTCATAGTTACAAAGGCAGATAAAGGTAACACAACGGTAGTCATGAATAAAGCAGAGTACTTACTCAAATCAGAACAATTGCTATGTGATGAGGAATTCTACAAAAAAATCAATCGAGATTTGACACCTTCGGTAGAAAAAGAGACTAATATGAGGATAAAAAAGCTCTATGATGCCAAGCATATTCCACTTGATATGAAAAAAGATCTAACTGGATACAAGGGCATTGCACCAAAGTACTACGGATTACCAAAAATCCACAAAGATGGTTGTCCCTTACGTCCCATCATCTCGTGCAAAAAGGCCCCAACACAGCCATTAGCTGGTTTTTTGGCAGGCATATTAGATGTTTCATTCGCCTCCTATAACTCTTTCAGAGTTAAAGACTCTTTTGAATTTGCTGAAAAGATAAATAATTTGCAATTACCGCCCAACTATGAATTGGTGAGCTTTGATGTTAATTCCCTCTTCACCAACATACCTTTGGAATTGGTTGTATCCATTATATCAGATAACTACCATCTTATTGAACCAAACACTACGATTCAAAAAAATATGTTTATTGAGCTAATTACCTTCTTATACAACAACACTTACTTTTGTTTTCAATCCCAGTTTTATCGACAAATCAAAGGAGCTCCAATGGGAGGGGCGATCTCACCATCATTGGCAGAAATTACAATGAACTCCTTACTTCATTACTGCAAACAACAAGTGGACTTCGACTTTCCGTTTATCTACCAATACGTTGATGACCTCATATGCGCTGTTCCTGAAAATAAGATCGATTACACATTGAACATATTTAACTCATACAATTCAAATCTTGTCTTTACGTATGAATCGGAAACTGACAGAGGAGTACCCTTCTTGGACACACGTGTAATTAGACATGGAGACAACACCATTAGACTAGATTGGTACACGAAGAAAACCTACTCTGGGAGATACATACCGTTCCATTCTTACCATCCTTACGAACAAAAAGTGAATATCATTCTGGGTCTAAAAAACAGAATTTTAAAAATTTGTCACCCTTCTTACACGGAAAAAAACCTAAAACTATTATATGGGATACTAAAATCTAACTATTATCCTAAAAAATTACTTACGAAGTTATTGTTTGGCCAATCTCCGCACCTTCCAAGACCTCCAAGACACCCCCTCACAGATGCCCCAGTGGAAGTAACTTACGCAAAGTTACCGTTCATCGTGGGTTTAACACCCCAGATAACAGGCATGCTACGAAAGTACAACATTGTAGTATCGTCCACAACCTACAACAGACTGAGTAAATATTTCACAAATCTTAAAGACAAGGTTCCTACCCTGTCAAAATCAGACACAGTTTACTCCATCAAGTGTGGCGGATGTGAGAAGGTGTACATCGGTGAATCGTGCCAAAAATTATCCAAACGTATCGCTCTCCACAAAAGTGACACAGTGCATAAACCAACAATAACAGCACTCAGCCAACACGTCAACTCAACATCACATATCATTGACTATGGAAGTGTTAAGGTCCTTGAACAGGTAAACAACCTGTTCAAAAGAAAATTCGTTGAAATGTGTTACATCAATGCTTGTTCAGCTTCAATGAATTTCAAGAAAGACGTAGCAGGTGTGAGTTCCATCTACACATACCTCCTATGCCAGGATATAACAACAAGGAAGCCCCCTTGGCCTATGTAATGTTTTGGGTGTCGTAATGTTGACTATTTGTATATTTGTTTATGTTTTCACGATAGGTTAAGAATTTTTGAGACAATGACAACACAGTCTCTCTTCTTCTTCTTTTGTTGTTTATTTAGTAAATCTGTAATATGTCAATCATTAGTCAGTTTGTCGCGTTGTCCGTGTTGTATGGTATCTTTTATTGTTTAATGTTCCAACCGTCTAATCGTTCTATTCTATAAGTCGGTACTTTTATCTAATACATAATGTTTATTATTTCTATATGTTATGAAGGTCGATTTTTTACTTAATTCAGGTCCATAAGAATACATTTTTATGTAAGTTAATCATACCTATATTTAAACACATTCCATACAATTACTTTTGTTAATCTCTTCAGGCGCTGATGAAGGTGAAAACTGTCACCGAAAATTCCGCATCAAAAAATAAATTTCTAAACATATTGGCTTAGTCATCATTGTTGCCTCACCTGGACGCATTCTTTGGTGTTAAACATATCAAATTTATATATATATATATATATATATATATATATATATATGCCTATTGGCTACTTTGAGACCATTTTTTCCTACATAAGGTATAGTTTGAGGACATATGGCTGTTTCGGGGGCAGTCCTCGTAGTTCTTTCCATATTATGTATATTTCGAGGACTGTCCTCAAAGTATACCCCGTTATTATAGAGTATCATTTGAGGACATCATTACTGAAGAGCGTATACGGGGACAATGTCTCCAAAATAGTTAATGGCCAAAAGTTGATTTGAGGACTTAGAAAGAAATGTTCACAATTTCATCAATTATGTGAAAAGTGATCATAAATTATAAAAAAAACTAAATATCAGTCAAGATTTAGCAGTAGAGGAAAGTATGCAATGTTTAACTATTTTTATTAAGAATAATAACACATATCTACAGTGTGTATTTACAAAAAAAATGTTTAAAGCTGTTAAGTTCAAATTCCATATTAGGCACATAGCATAATATGGGATACATATTCGAAGGCTAAATAAGTGATTGAAGTGATTCAGTCAACTTTTTATTCTTGACCCTGATATGGGGTACCCTATAATAAGCAAGTTACTATTTTGACTATATACAGTCCACAGTTTTGACACAAATAATAGAAAAAAAAGCAATTATGGCATTTTTAATCTGAAGAGGAATTAGACAGGATTTCATATTTGTAGGTAACCAAAATAAACACGTAGTTTTTATCTGTTAGATTCACATACTATAAATTGAAATTCACATAGAAATCTTTTGAAATTCTCGATCTTCGATTTTAACCTAGACTGGAAATAATTGGAATTGTATCATAGGCTATTGTTTAAGAGATGGCGATAGCTGTATTCTGTCAATCTGTGAAATAAGTGAGTACTCCATAATTATATATCAAAGAATATACACAGATTAGTGAGTACATTCGTTGCTGATCTTACAAACGTCAAGTGATCCATTGCACATGCGCAATAATGTTTTGACTTCTTCTTATCTTCTTATGGCAGAAGTGGCATATTTCAAGACAAAATGTTATTGCGCATGTGCAACGGATCATTTGACGTTTGTAAGATCAGGCAACGAATATACCCATTATATATAAAAAGGTGTAACCTCATGATGACGCATGACGCTGGCGTTGAGCGTCAAATTATGGCTCTACCTTGCTGAGATAAGTAGAATTAAGTTTTTTCAATATCGATTACTATCGAGTTCGATTCTATACATTCTGAATTAACGGTTGATCTTTAAAACAAAAAAAGCTAATTTGTGTTTAGCTTTTTACGATTGATGTCACGAGATTTTTTTCTAGGTGGCAGCACAGCCTAAATTGATCACGTGATGTGATTTGACGCTCAAAGCTAGCGTCAAGCGTCAGCATGAGGTTACCTTAAGTGTACATCGAATGTTAAATTTGAGGCTAAAACCAATCGTGCTTTCACACCCAAGTTGACGAGGGCGCCACCGACAATCAACTCTATTTTGAAGCAAATTTGATTTTACTTTCATGTTACTTCAACCAGGAGAGCAGTAGTGATTCCGGTAATTTTTCTGTTAAATTGTTCTGCTCTTCTGGTGGTATAGTAAAGGATATGCATATCTAAGATTTAATCGACAACTAAATATTTGCTTTCATACTGCCTTCATTGAAGGCTCCTCAAATTTTTAAGGGTGCCTCCAATAGATCCTTGGCTCATTTCAGAGTACAATCTCAAGGCTTCCTTCCAAAAGGAAGACATATACTAGGGATTTTTGTAGCCATATAATGGCAGCATCGTTAATCTTTGTGTTCTGTCATTTTTCATTGGTTTTCTTTGGAAGGCATATATTATTGGGTATATTCGTTGCTGATTTTACAAACGTCAAGTGATCCATTGCACATGCGCAATGATATTTTGACGTGGAATTCTTATGGCAGAAGTGGCATATTTCAAGACAAAATGTTATTGCGCATGTGCAATGGATCATTTGATGTTTGTAAGATCAAGCAACGAATATACCCAATATGAATGTAAGGTGTATAAGTTCTATGATTTCATGATTCGGTTATTTCAAATAATATTTTATGGCCTGTGGTTATTTCTTTGTTTGTGATTTTATGAAGAAGATAAGTTAGTTCACTATACAGATACCGTAGCAAGAGATGTGTTAAACAGCACATCAAGGCTCCCTCAAGGAAGCTCGACCGAATCCTTGAGGAAACAGACCAATAAGGGTTCCTTATTCGATTGAGGAGTGATTATGAAACGAGGAATAAGGAATCCTCATTCCTCAAGGAAGGACTTTGAATACGGCTGTAAATCTAACCCAGGTCACAAATCAGTTTCCGAAAACGCCTTCAGATGTTCTATGATCTATAATTCATCACGGAACTGTGGTTTTCATTATACGTAATACGATTTACATAGGTTATTCCAATATTGCGTTAATTACTTTTCCACTTCATCCACCTCACAAAATATTCAAATTACTGTCTTTTGGGTTTCAAAACGGCTTCGGGATATTTTCTTACAATGTATGTTTTAGTGCTTTACCAAGATGAAATTTGGTACGTTTGTCCACTAAAAAATGTTTCCACCGCTCGCAACAAGTGCACTGTGAAATATAGTAACAATAAAAATATGCAGCACGTGTCATGGCAATTGGCCGTAAGTAATTTCTTCCTTTTTTTTTCGACTGTTTCAATTTCAAGCTTTAATATTTTCCTTGCCTCCTAGATGAAAAGATGATTTTGACTGAAATATTATCGAATATATATGAGGAAATTGACTACATACAGGACAAATGGCAATTACAAAATGTTCCAGTAACATCGTTTTCTCAAGCATCACAGGAGTTTTCAAAGTATGCGAAAGAACATGTTTTATTTGTTGATGAAAATCTCTTGCAAAATACAAACTCTGAAAATCTCATCCAATGCTTTGCCTTCGATGATGACATTAACATTCCAGAATTTGTTTTGAAACAGTCACGGTTCAAGCGATTTGAATGAGGTAACTGAAATCTTAATTATAATATTGATTATCTGAGAATTTTTACAATAAAATTTATAGTAAACGAAGAAGACAGTCCCCAAGAACCTGTGATGAAGTCAATGATTGTGGACACTCCTGCCGATAAGATTTCACCAATCTCTGCCAATGAATGTTCCCCACGAAACGTTATAACTTCTGGTGACCCATGTGATTCTTCAAATTTTTTGGCATCTACCTCATACAAGGAGCAAAAAAAATACAATATAGAAGAACCCATAATACCTGAGAAAACAAATATAATTGAGTCAAATATTATTCAAAATAAAAGTTTATCAGCCGTAATTGACGAACTTCCACCATCTGACATTCCAATTTTGGAAAACACGTATAATTTTCCAGATCTTCAGGCGCCAGATAAACCGACGTTCAGTAGTACTCCTATAGAAAATTATAATCCTGCAGCAACATCACCCTCAGATACAGAACAGAAGGAAAATAACCTTGAAACTATAATTAATTCAGATATTGTTCACGATACAAATTTATCAAACGTTATTAATGGCTGTACACCATCAGAGCTTCCAATTTCACATAACTGGTATGATTTTCTTGAAGTTCAAGCAATTGGAGAACCAATATCTAACAGCACATTTCAGGAAAATCTCAATCCACTAACCCCATCTTATCTGGATGTGGGACAAAAAGAACATAACATTAGAAAATTCATAATACTTGAAAAATCACGAATAATTCCATCAAGTATTATTGATAAAAGATCCCCACCACTTTCAGAAAACAGAGAACAATTGAATAAGTCAACAACAACCTTGAATAAATCATGTAACATAAATTCTCTGCATAGTACAGGTTTCTCATACTGGGATCTTGATGGAGAACTAATCGACCATTCTGTCCTCGATCTGAATTTAGAAATATCTCAACTTAGTCAAGTGCTTAAAATAAATCAGGAATTTCCAGAATCTATTTTAAATGCTGTTGACGTTAATCCACACAAACACAGTGTTTCAGGAAAAGAAACACAAAATTTACTTGAAGGTAATGGAAAAACTAGTGCTCAATGTTCAGGAAAGACTGAAATCACAAAAGATGTCGAATGTGAGAAAGACAGGGTCAGCGAGAGAAAAATGAAGCCAGAGATTGTTGCCGAGAAAAAGGTGAAAAGTGTTACTGCCAGCGATGATCTCTCACGCTTGAAGTCAATGAAGAAGACAGAAGGGAAAGGGGAGAAGCGAGGGAAAGTTAAACAAACATTTCATAATTGTAAGAAATATTCAACTGAAGAATCTGAATCAGAGGAGGAAGAGAATGATGCAAAAGGAATTGAATCATGTTTTGGTGAATCCGAAGATGATGAAGATCGAGATGAGTATAAGCCCGATGGTGATGAGGAGTCCAGTGAGTCCGATTATGACGAGAATGTTGAATTCAATGAAGATGATGAACTTGAAGCAGATTTAAGGATAGAAAAAACCTTTTCTGAAACTCTAAATGACACTACTGTAACCCGAAATTCCAAAGTGTCTGCTCCAGATGACAGGGAGCTATCAGTAGACCCAACATCACGTATAGCAAAGAAACATTTCTGTTTATATTGCAACAAATTTCAGGCTAAAATAGCTCGACACTTGCAATTGAAACATCATGACCAAGAAGAAGTGAAAAAATTTATGGCACTACCAGTGAACAGCCAAGAAAGAAAGCAGATTATTTCCGTCATCAGAAAAAATGGAGATCATGTTTATAATAGTGATCGACAATTCAACAGTGGAAAATTAATTGTATGTCGACGTCCAGCTGAGCATAGACGTAAGAGAGCTGAAGACTTTATCGCGTGTGGTAACTGCAAGGGCCAATATTCAAAGCTTGTTATTCGCCATCATTGGCGTAAGTGCACAGGACAAAATTCAAGAGCACAAAGAATAGTTTTAGTAAAAGGAAAGAAAGCTAGTGCAAGACTTCACAAGAGAGCGAATGCTGATGTCAGAAAACACGTCTTCCCATACCTTCGTGAGGATGAGGTAGTTCGGTCTATCAGGTACGACGAGCTGCTGATAATATTTGCCAATAAACAGTGCGAGAAATATGGTACCAATCAGCATCTCTACCAAATGATCAGAGCTAGATTGCGGTTATTGGGTCGACTGCTTGTATCAATCAAATCACTGAACCCTCGTATTCAATGTTTTACTGATATATTCCAGCCCCGTCACTATGACTTCTTGATTGAAGCTATAAAAAAAGTTGCTGTTTTCCTTCCAGAAACTAAAACCTTTTTACATCCAGCCGTTGGATCCACTTTGGGGACTTTATTGAAACAAGTTGGAGAAGTCTTGAGATCTGAATACATAAAAAAAGAAGAGATGGAAAATCAGAAAAAGGTCGAAGATTTTCTCAAACTCCTTGCTGAGGACTATGGAACAAGCATCAACAGGATAGTAACAGAGACACAAACGCAAAATTTTAGAACGAAGGAAGTATTTCTACCCAGCACGGAAGACATCAAAAGGCTGTTCCAGTATCTTATTGAGGAAAGAAATAAATATTTGAGAGAACTGCTGGTGAAATTCTCTTTCGAAACATGGAAAAAGCTCGCTGAAATGACATTGCTGTCATTAATAGTCTTCAATCGACGTCGCCCTGGCGAATTGGAGCGACTATTAATAAAGAATTTTCAAAGCTGTCGCGGTATCAAAGACATGGCTGATAGGGAAATTTATGAGACCTTGACACCAGAAGGAAAAGCATTAGCAGATAGGTACATGCGCTTTGAAATTCGTGGGAAGCGCAATCGTACTGTTCCAGTTTTAATTGATGACAATCTTAAAGAATGCATGGATCTTATCCTTAAGCATCGTGAAGATGCTCAAGTTTCGCGAAAAAATGATTACTTTTTCGGAATGCCTTCTATCGACAAGGATCGGCATAAATATTTAGGAGCATGTTATTTATTAAGACAACACGCAGCAAAATGTGGTGCTGATTTTCCTGGTCTCCTTCGTGTCACCCAGTTGCGAAAGCACGTTGCTACCCGTTGCATCAATTTAAATCTGGAAGGCAGTCAGGTAACAGATCTCGCTAACTTCATGGGGCATCATGAGAATATCCACAAGCAAATATATCGACAGCCAGTAGCCGCTACTGATATTGTAAAAATGTCAAAGATTCTCCAGATGGTGCAAGGCATGAATGATATCAGTGATGACTCTACCGATGATGAAGCGGAGCCAAGTGCTTCACGTGTCACATTCGCTGAACCAAGTGGTTCTAAGACCGATACAATTTATGGATCTGATTCTTCCAAATTCAATTTTAAATCTCACTTCAATCAATCGTCCATACGATCTGATTATTCAACTCCAAAACATTGGACAGATGAAGCACGGTCCATTGTTTTATCAGCTTTCAGGAGACATCTGGAGAAGGGGACTATGCCGTCAGGGAGAGGGATGCAAGATTTGATTGATAAGAATAATTGTTTTAGAGGACGTTCCGTAGCCCAAATGAGAACGTGGTTACATATATACAAAAAAAATGAATAAATAATTTTTTTCTTTTTATTTTTCGTATAATCTAAAACTGTGATGACTTTCCTAACTTACAAGTCAGATTGTTCATACAAATTATTATTAAAAATATTTTTTGTTAAGTTTGGATAATTTTATATTTTGCTTCTGAAAAATCCAAAATACTAAAACGTATCGATGTTAGATTAATTTATTTACAATTATCTACTAAGTTTCAGTTTCTTACTTTAAGTATAAATACGAACCACTACTTTTGTGTTCTCTAGAATAATGAACAGTATTATTATTATATTTTTTTTGTTACTGTAAAAAAATTTAATAAAAACATTTGAATTATCAACTGATGAATGATTTATTCCAGATTTTATAAGCGATCATAAATTTCATTACAATTCAGGCTTAGAATGTTACAAATAAGATATACGAGAATTTATAAGTTTCATTATTTGCATGCTATGAGGACACTAGGGAATTATGGAGACATTTTGTATCTATAGAATGGACATTACAAGGACAATATTTGTACCTGTAACGGTTGGTATGACGACTCTGAACAAAATATTTTTTTTCTCCTCATTCATGCTGAGAAAAACGCACTTTTCAAGCACAAATATCACTTTTCTTTGTTAGAACATTTTTTATCGATTTGCGATAAAAAGCTAGACATAGATATTTCTCAATTTCTACACGGAAAAAAAAAACATGAAAAGTTGGCTATTTATTAATATTAATTACAGTTTCAAATAGTAAGATGGCCCTTAGATTTTATTGTATTAACTGAAGTTTTTCGGTGCACAGCAATTATTAAAATTTTAAACAAAGTATTATCAGTCTTTTATAGGGTATAATTTATATAAATTGCAGAAATTACAAACGCACAATAAGTTTCACTGTAAATAATGAAAATTTTATTAAATAAGGCATAAAAATTAATTTTTACAGAATGATGGACCCGAATACACCACATTTGGCATCTAACACATATTTGTCCTGTGCTTCAGTTCCCTTGGCGACTGCACGAATTAAAAAACATGAAAATTTATTTTCAACGTAATTCACCCAAAATATTACAGAGCCAAACTACAAAATTTGCTGACTCTAAAATACTTTATACAAATAAATGTAGCCAGAGTTACAATAAATTGTAAAAATTATATTAGCTTACATATTAATCTCAACCATTACTAGTTAACACTGTAGTTTTTAATTTAAAATCAATAATAATTATTAATAATAATTAATATTAAAAATTTAAAAGAAATCGTAATTTCTTCAGTTTGTAATACGAATGAATAGAAGCAAGAAATAGAATGTGAATAATATTTTTATATTTATTTAGATTAAATTACATTTTCAAACAGTAAAACATACTTGCTTATATTATTTATTACTATACAAGATTTTAAAATTACAGTATGTGCTGCAGTCTTTTTTTTTCAAAGCGCCTGTTTCTACAATCTACATTGTAATTGTTCGTGTTTTCTTTTTTCCGTCTATAGACTCTCTCCGATTTTTATCAAAAAGAAATGATATTATCTTATATTTGAGGTCATTACTTCTATCAACTACATGAGCAGTAGCTGCTATAATCTTCATAAAATTAGAACTATCCGAGAAGTCATCATACGAATGTCCCCATAATTGACTGTACAAAATATAAAATATACATTCTCACCTAATTTATATATGTCCCGATATCAGTCGATCGTTAAACAAATTTATATGTCCTTAAATCATCCTTTATATAACTGGTCTCATATCATACAATTCATAAAAAAATGTGTTAAAAGTCCCTCAAAAACCTATAGGTGACGGAGATATTGATATTGTTTGATCAATAATGAAATTTTCTACTACTTAAACAGGTTTTCGTATTCTGTCCTCAAAACAGCCAATAGACATATATATATATATATATATATATATATATATATATATATATATATATATATATATATATATATATATATATATATATATATATATATATATATATATATATATATATATATATATATATATATATATATATATATATATATATATATGAAAAATAAGAATCAACGTTAAATTATATCTTACTTCATCTCTTGTTTCTTGGTGTCTTCACGGGTTCTTCCTCTTCACTACTGCTGCTATTTTCTTTATCTTCTTCATCCCTCCCTTGAGCAACTTCAAGTAATCTTGAGACTCGTAAAATATTTCGTGAGGCAACGGGTTGTCTATATATATATTTTTTTGAATTTTTTCATCATGTCCCATGAAATTTCTTCTTCTTCCTCTTCTAAATTCAATTTTATGCAGGTAGTTGCTATATTGCGTAATTTTGTTCCCCTCAACCTTTCTGGGTGCTCTGCCCCACAGAGAACTGCATATTTGCGTATAATCTGACAAGCTCTTAAGAATCTTGTATGTTTTACGCCAGGTACCGTAAATACATATTGATTTTTTTCATCAATGTTTGCTTGGCTCCGGTATTTGAGAAGAAGCTTTAGGCACTGGACTTGTTTTCTATCTAAAATAACAGGAACGGTTCGATTCAATTTCCCTCTAATTAGAAAACGTACATAACCATCAGCCATTTCTTGACTTTTTCCTGATAACGATGTATTATTTTTTCCATCAATACTGATCCCTTCATATTTCCTGAAATCTTCGATTAGAATTCTTTCTAGCTCGCCTGGGGGCTTATTCCCGACTGGATCGAGTACTGAATCAATCGAATTCGATCTCAAAACAAATGACAATCGCTACCTATCACGATGGTGGATCGAATAGGAACTAAGTAGGATCGAGATGCGGTGCCTATTCTCGGATTCCCATTCTATGACTTTGTGTCAGTTATTTGTTACTTCTAACCTCTAACCTAAATGATAACAATATAATATAATGAGAAGTGTTATTTGTTAATATTCACCTTTATTATGGCTCATTTTGCGTTGTTGTAAATTGAAATCACATGAAGACAATTGTGTGTACAAGTGTGCGAGAAGAGATTCAGTGAATAATTGGTTATTATATTAAGAGATATGGATATTATAACGATTGTAGATATGGATTCTGAAGAATTGTAGAAAAATTATCCATGTTCAACAGACGAAATTATATTTCACCTAAATGCAAGGTGAGTTTCGTTCTCATTACCTCAACTATGTTATCAAGTACAATAATTTCATTTTATATACAATGATGTACTTATAATTGGTTGAAGTGTTTATAAATTAGAATATGAACTAGTTTACAAACCTTCAACTGTGGGTAGGTACACATCAATAAATTACTTTAAACATAATGAGAATATCATCATAAAAAATCTTTTCAGATTTTAATGGCATTATCTTCTTATGGTCTAATGTGGCTGCCAGACATACCTAAAGGATGAAGCATTGGCACTATTAAATGACATAATTCGGATTCAATAACCATTCAGTCACCAACTGAAGAATGAAATGTTGTATATAAAGGTAAATAGAAGATGTGTAAAGCTAGATGGTGGCGATTGTTTCACTGGGTATTGTACTACAATCTACGTACTGACTGCAGCCCAAATAATCAAGACTTGTTGCACGACAAAAATGATCACCACAAACAACCACAAAATATTTGATAATGACAGTGAAGCCCTTACATGTGATAAAAAAGTGTCTTGTCTTATTTTAACACTTTACACATCAATATCTAGTTTATAAATTTAATAACCGCGATTCAAAGCTTGCCCATCCTCACCATTTTCAGAGTGAGTATTTGTTATCAGTCCAAATCTGAAAAGGTATACATTTTAAGAAATAATATATATAAAATCAAAAAGTTTACTGTGGTGTTCTTACCTTTTTAGCTCATTAATTTGCGACTTCTGTTGTGCCTTCCAAGGAATTCAATAAAATTGTTATTTCGAGCCATTTCAGTTTCAATCGACTGCAAATGCCTTGAACAATTTCAAGATCTTGGAATCTTTAGAATTTCAATTATATTTGCATCTGTGTGTTGTATTGATAAGAGGTTTTAGAAGCACTAAAAATATGTATTATAATATTGATTATGCACAAATTCAAATGTAGGCAACACTATATTCATTAATTTCAAAAAATACTTCGAGTAAAAATTGTAGGCACTTACTCATGTTTTCTCAAAAATATTAGGATTAATTAAAACTTTTTTGTAAACCGCTTACTAATAAAGACCTTGAATATTTTGATTTTTATTAAAAGTATTCAATCACTCACTGTCACTGGGCCTGAAGTATATGACGTGACACTTGACGATTTATTTCAGAGAACGTGAATTTCACATAACTCGATTGTGTTCTCGATCGAGTGAAAATTTTGTTATTTTGGTGGATCGAGTTCTAAGTCGAATAGAGAATATAGTAGAGAATCGAATCGAGTTTCAGGAGTAACCCCCCTGGTCTTCTTCGGTTGAAGACCTGAATAGCAAGTTATATGCCTAAATTCCGATACTCAATGCATTCATTATACTCAGTGCAACGATCATCTAGATATCATAACATTGTAAATGTCTAGACGCTGAGCTTGCAACTAAATACTATAAAGCCGCTCCCATTTGTGAGGAGCTTCACTTGTAATTTTGTACAGGCATCATAACCATTGTGACAAGTTACATTATATAAGTCAGTTAAAAGAATCAAATAAATCTTTTTAAAAACGTAATTTTGGTTCCTAATAACTTAACTAGCAGTACCGTTCATTACGATATTTCTCGCACATCTTGTTAGCATAAATTATGACTAATTCATCGTACTTTATTGAACGTACAATATCGTCCTCTCTTAGAGGTGGGAAAAGTTTTTCCCTTACCATTTTAGTGGCTGACGAATGTAACCTTCCAGCAATTCTCTTTCTTCTTATTCCAGTGCAAGCTTTAAAATGAACTCTCAAGCTATTCTTGGAGAAAAATGCCTTACATTTTGCGCAAGGTAAAAAATCTGTTGCATTCCTCATTTTTAAAGCATTTGTCTTCTTGTAACTATGAGATTTCCGTCATTTACATAAGCTCGGGTATTATAATCGAAATTGCCCTTTTTCCTTAAGTGGCCAATGATGTCAGTACGTTCTTTGCAACCCTTCGGTAATTTTTTAAACTTCTTCACTTCATCTTCATGTTTATGGACAGTTTCCAAATTTCGTGCCAGTTTAGTTTGTTTTTTATGACAAAACACGCAAACATTAACTTTTTCACCACCTCCACTTGCTTTGGATACTGATACAACAAGGTTTTCATCGTTACAAGTATTAATTGTTGTATCGATTGACTTCTCCAACAAGTTAACATGTACATTGGTTTTTGAATAAGTTGAGGTAGATTCTTCTGTCGAGTAGCTTTTCTCTGAGCTACTCATTTGGTTCAAATATAGGATCATCAATAGAATTATCGGAAAATCTAGTAGGTGATTCTGTGGAAAAAAACAGTGTTCGTCATAGTTCAAATTGACTATATATGGTAATTATTTTAAGTTCCAGGTTTTCATAATACGATATGTTATTCAACATTTAAGAAATAACGGAGATACGAAATAAGAGATTTTTTAGGACTTCAAATGTTCAAAAGTGAGAATTTCCAGTCCTGTTCAATCAATTTTTAATTAAATTAAAGAATTTTAATATTTTTATTTTCGATTCTTAAAATGCTTACCAAACAACTTTTTGTCATATATACTATCTCTTTCTTCCAATTCTGAAGAGGAGTTTTGAGACATTGAAGAAGAACAAGAATTAGCGTTACCACCCATTTCCATACTGACATCTCTAATGGTCGTTTGCAGCATAGAAAAAGACGAATTAATGTTAACATATTCTGAGCATATGGAAAAATTGCTCAGGTTCATAGAGAGGTTGTTCTCATCATTTTTTTCGATGATTTCAATATGAGTAGAATTTAAATTCTCTGCATATTTTGCCAAGTACTCCTTCGATTCTAAAAAAATGTAAACTTTAGGGATACAAATTTTACGAGATATCACAAGTAAGCCATCGGACGATAAAAATTTGTCATGTTCCATGTGTATGTAGATGATGTCCTATCTTCCATCATCTCGTATTGTCTATGCTCTACGACGTTGTTGGTGCCTGGTGGTTTATGAGAAACGAGAGGAGTGGATGTTTTATGAACTCGGTGGCAACCTTCGACAAGGTCACGAATAGAGATAAAGTCTTTTGTTAAAATAAAGTTGAAATAAATATTTTTGGTAACGATAGAAAAGTGTTGTTTCAAAAGTTACTCTTACAAGTCAGAAGTGGGATTTACAAAGTGTCTCAGAATAGAAAGTATATCAAAATGAGCACACCCCCGCCCATAGAGTCTTCTTCAAAGAAACGCAGACATTCATTCGAAGATGAAGAAGAAAGTTGGCGGAAGAAATATAAACCACTTCGCAAAGAATACCACCAATTAAAAGAGAAACAAAAATCCAGTAGTGTTCAAGAGCGAACCGAACGTAGTGTATCGTTATCTAACGAAGAAGTGTCAACATTACGGTCAGTGTCGTCCTACGCAAAACCTCACGTAGGGGATGAAAAACTTATTCCAGTCTACAACCCGGACAGTGAAAAAGATGTCGTAGAAGAATGGGTGAAGAAAGTGGATGAAATTGCACACCGCTATAGCTGGGATGATAATGACACGTTACGGTTAGCAACGCATCGATTACGTGGACATGCTCGAGAGTGGTTTGAATGACTAGACTCTATGTACATGTCATCCTGGATGGAACTGAAACAAATGTTACAGAAAAAGTTTAAAACTGTGATTCGTTTCTCGAATCTACTAAAACGTGCTGCGAACTATGAAGCCCGTCCGGGACAGCCTTTAGGAGACTACTGCTTCCAAAAACTACAAAAACAGCTTTACGGTGTAGTATCAGTGACGAATGCATGGTTGATGCAGTGATGGGTGGCATCAAAGACGAATATATCGCACGCACGCTAAGTTCTATGAGATTTGTTGATACGGGATGCGAGCAATGGGGAGTGTACCAATTGCCACACCAGTGAGAAGAAGTAATCCTGAATTAACATTTACTAGCAGGAACACTAACGAAGCAGTCATCGCAAACAGTAACAAAATTTCCCATAACCAGAAAGTTCGGAGTTCATCGGTGTGTTACAACTGTAAACAAGCTGGACATTTGGCCAAGAATTGCCCCAAACCGAAATTGGAATGTAAAAAGTGTCATAAATTAGGACATTTTGCTAATAAATGCCGAATAATACCAGGAATTGTCGCAAATGTTAATGAGGCCATGGTGCAAGAAGCAAATGCGACGACGACGACAAAGTGTAACATGTTTATTTTGTCAGCAAGAATAAACGGTATCAAGATAAACTGTTTAATTGATACAGGAAGCTCGAATACGCTGATGAAATTTTCGATTGCAAAAATGCTGAACTTAAAGTTAGAGACTGGAACTAGAAATGTGATACGTAGTTTCATGGGCACAACCACTGTGAGTGTCACCAAGGTTATGATTAGTTTTCACATAATGGACGTCGTGGCGACAGTAGCTGCGATTATTTTGAGTGATAAAGAACTTATGCATGATATGATTGTTGGTCGAGATTTCATAGAACAAAATCATGTATTTATGCTTAAGCGCAGAAATGGTATAATTCTGCGCACGTTACCGAATTGGAAGGAGAGTGATTCTCAAGAAATTGTCGACGTTTTTGCTAGTGACGTCAATGTGTTTACAAACGATGATGTCAAGATTGGCGATATAGAAGACGCTGATAAAATAAAGTGCTTAAATTTGTTAAATGACTTCGCAGATTGTGTGGCAATGTCAACAAGCCAATTAGGAAAAACAGATTCAGTATCTATGAAAATAAAATGTGTGACTGAAGAACCTATTGTGTATAGACGATATCGTATGCCAGAAGTAGAAAAGACAATTGTACGTGATATGATCAAAGTATTGCTGGACAGTAAAATAATTCGAGAATCATCTTCACCTTACGCAAGTCCCGTGATATTAGTCAAGAAGAAAACTGGTGATCATCGGTTAGTGGTAGACTATCGGCGTTTGAATGCAATTACTATAAAAGACAGATATCCGTTACCCAGAATTGAAGACCAAATCGATAAATTAGGGGGAAATAAGTATTTTACTGGATTGGACCTCGCACAGGGATTTTATCAAGTACCCATGGATCAGAGCTCTGTAGAGAAAACTGCTTTTGTGACATCTGAGGGGCATTACGAGTTTCTACGTATGAAGTTCGCCTGCTGTTTTCCAAAGGCTTATAAACACTGTTTTGGGTGATTTGAAAAGTTCTATAGCCTTCCCATATATAGATGATATTATTATCCCTTCAGCGACAGTTGAGGAAGGTCTCAGACGTTTAAAGTTAGTGTTGCTTATTAAGCTGCGAGAAAATCAATTAACGCTTAAGTTAAGTAAATGCACGTTTTTCCAATTATCAATGGAGTACCTCGGACAAGAGATTAGTGCCAGTGGTGTCAAGCCTGGAAAACGTAATATAGATGCTATTCTTCAAATGCCAGCACCAACCAATGTGAAACAAGTGCGTCAATTTATTGGCTTAGCTAATTACTTCCATAAGTTTGTGGAGAAATTTTCACTCATTGTCGAACCCTTAACTCGATTAAGACGTAAGGAAGTACCATGGATCTGGGGTAATCAACAACAAAAAGCCTTCGAACAAGTAAAAGCTATTTTGGTCACAAGACCTGTATTGAGCATTTTTGACTCACAATTACCAACGGAGCTTCATACCGACGCCAGCAGTCTAGGACTTGAAGGCGTTTTAATACAATTTAATAGAAACAAGAAACAAGTTGCTGGATATTTCAGCAAGAAAACAACCTATGAGCAGAGGCACTACCACTCTTATGAATTAGAGACTATGGCCGTGGTGTATGCTCTAAGATTCTTCCGTGTTTATGTCCTGGGACTATATATCAAAGTGGTGATGACTGATTGTAACGCCCTCCGCACCACCTTTTCAAAGAAGGACTTGTTAGCTCGAGTGGGTAGATAGTGGTTGGAGGTACAAGAATATACACTTAGTATTGAGTATCGGCCAGGGACAAAGATGGCTCATGTGGACGCACTAAGCCGGAACCCTACCATTTCTATTGAAGTAAATCACATAGACGTTACAAAGGAAGATTGGATTCTCGCAGCACAATCCCAAGACGAAGACATATCCAGAATTAAGAAGATTTTAGAAGAAGACATCCGAACCAGTGAAAACAAACAATATTTTGTGGACTACGAATTGAAAAGGGGTAAAGTGTATCGAAAGCTTGAAACTATACACTACGTCGGCCGGAGTACCCGAAACTGACTGGGATCTATACGTCAAAAAGGTGCAAAGTGCTCTCAATACCACACTAAATAAAGCAATAAATTCTACGCCAGCTGAAGCCTTAATGGGATATCGTCCAACGTGCACGACTGAATCAACAATATTGAAAACAGTGCAAAATGAACTAGACAGACTAGATGTGAAGGAACTACGTCAAAAAATAAGCCAGTATATCACCAATGACCAAAGACGACAAAAAGAGAGATACGATCAAAACCGCCGAGATGCCAAAAGATATAGGGAAGGTGACAGTGATGGTACAAATAACCAGTGAAGCCGCGAACGGTTCAAGTCGTAAACTAATGCCAAAATACAAAGGACCGTTTAAAATTAATAAAGTGTTAAAAAATGATCGATATGAAGTTCAAGATTTAAGGGAAGTAGGCAAACGAGCATTGACAGTAATGGCAGTAGAGAGATTGAAACCATGGGAAGGTGTACTTAATTGAAAGCAAAAGAAAGTAACGTGTTTGTGACATATTAGTATGAAATAATGTAATCAGCCCTGCTTACGCAAGTAAGTAGAATATAATTTCAAAGAGTTGAGCACTCTGTATATATTTATAAAGAATTTACGATAAAGTTTCACAGAGCTAAGTACTCTGCATATTTATTAGATTTAAGGTAAAGATTTAAAATTTAAGGAAAAGTTTTGACAGAGTTGAGTACTCTGTATATTTAAAGGATTTAAAATGAAGTTTTGATAGAGTTGAGTACTCTGCATATTTATAGGATTTTAGAGAGTTGAGTACTCTACATAATTATAGGATTTAAAGTGGTGAAGATTTAAGAGAGTTGAGTACTCTGCATATTTATAGGAATTGAAGAAAATTTAACAGAGCTGAGAACTCTATATAATTATAGGATTTTAAGTGAAGATTTAAGAGAGTTGAGCACTCTGCAGAATTAAGGTTTAAAGAGAATTAAGTTAAAGGAGAGTTGAGCACTCTCACGTTCTATCAGCACCGAATACGCTAGTAAAGTCAAGTAAAATAAGAAGCTATTCAGGGTTGAGCATCCAGTCAGAAAACTGACCTATTTAACACCTATTCAATGTCTGAGGACAGATAATAAACAGGATGGCCGAATGTACGAGATATCACAAGTAAGCCATCGGTAGATAAACATTTGTCATGTTCCATGTGTATGTAGATGATGTCCTATCTTCCATAATCTCGTATTGTCTATGCTCTACGACGTTGTTGGTGCCTGGTGGTTAATGAGAAAGGAGAGGAGTGGATGTTTTATGAACTCGGTAGCAACCTTCGACAAGGTCACGAATAGAGATAAAGTCTTTTGTTAAAATAAAGTTGAAATAAATATTTTTGGTAACGATAGAAAAGTGTTGTTTCAAAAGTTACTCTTACAAGTCAGAAGTGGGATTTACAAAGTGTCTCAAAATAGAAAGTATATCAAAATGAGGACACCCCCGCCCATAGAGTCTTCTTCAAAGAAACGCAGACATTCATTCGAAGATGAAGAAGAAAGTTGGCGGAAGAAATATAAACCACTTCGCAAAGAATACCACCAATTAAAAGAGAAACAAAAATCCAGTAGTGTTCAAGAGCGAACCGAACGTAGTGTATCGTTATCTAACGAAGAAGTGTCAACATTACGGTCAGTGTCGTCCTACGCAAAACCTCACGTAGGGGATGAAAAACTTATTCCAGTCTACAACCCGGACAGTGGAAAAGATGTCGTAGAAGAATGGGTGAAGTAAGTGGATGAAATTGCACACCGCTATAGCTTGGATGATAATGACACGTTACGGTTAGCAACGCATCGATTACGTCGACATGCTCGAGAGTGGTTTGAAGGACTAGACTCTATGTACATGTCATCCTGGATAGAACTGAAACAAATGTTACAGAAAAAGTTTAAAACTGTGATTCGTTTCTCGAATCTACTAAAACGTGCTGCGAACTATGAAGCCCGTCCGGGACAGCCTTTAGGAGACTACTGCTTCCAAAAACTACAAAAACAACTTTACGGTGTAGTATCAGTGACGAATGCATGGTTGATGCAGTGATTGGTGGCATCAAAGACGAAAATATCGCACGCACGCTAAGTTCTATGAGATTTGTTGATACGGACGATATGTACTCTAGGATGCGAGCAATGGGGAGTGTACCAATTGCCACACCAGTGAGAAGAAGTAATCCTGAATTAACATTTACTAGCAGGAACACTAACGAAGCAGTCATCGCAAACAGTAACAAAATTTCCTATAACCAGAAAGTTCGGAGTTCATCGGTGTGTTACAACTGTAAACAAGCTGGACATTTGGCCAAGAATTGCCCCAAACCGAAATTGGAATGTAAAAAGTGTCATAAATTAGGATATTTTGCTAATAAATGCCGAATAATACCAGGAATTGTCGCAAATGTTAATGAGGCCATGGTGCAAGAAGCAAATGCGACGACGACGACAAAGTGTAACATGTTTATTTTGTCAGCAAGAATAAACGGTATCAAGATAAACTGTTTAATTGATACAGGAAGCTCGAATACGCTGATGAAATTTTCGATTGCAAAAATGCTGAACTTAAAGTTAGAGACTGGAACTAGAAATATGATACGTAGTTTTATGGGCACAACCACTGTGAGTGTCACCAAGGTTATGATTAGTTTTCACATAATGGACGTCGTGGCGACAGTAGCTGCGATTATTTTGAGTGATAAAGAACTTATGCATGATATGATTGTTGGTCGAGATTTCATAGAACAAAATCATGTATTTATGCTTAAGCGCAGAAATGGTATAATTCTGCGCACGTTACCGAATTGGAAGGAGAGTGATTCTCATGAAATTGTCGACGTTTTTGCTAGTGACTTCAATGTGTTTACAAACGATGATGTCAAGATTGGCGATATAGAAGACGCTGATAAAATAAAGTGCTTAAATATGTTAAATGACTTCGCAGATTGTGTGGCAATGTCAACAAGCCAATTAGGAAAAACAGATTCAGTATCTATGAAAATAAAATGTGTGACTGAAGAACCTATTGTGTACAGACGATATCGTATGCCAGAAGTAGAAAAGACAATTGTACGTGATATGATCAAAGTATTGCTGGACAGTAAAATAATTCGAGAATCATCTTCACCTTACGCAAGTCCCGTGATATTAGTCAAGAAGAAAACTGGTGATCATCTGTTAGTGGTAGACTATCGACGTTTGAATGCAATTACTATAAAAGACAGATATCCGTTACCCAGAATTGAAGACCAAATCGATAAATTAGGGGGAAATAAGTATTTTACTGGGTTGGACCTCGCACAGGGATTTTATCATGTCCCCATGGATCAGAGCTCTGTAGAGAAAACTGCTTTTGTGACATCTGAGGGGCATTACGAGTTTCTACGTATTAAGTTCGCCTGCTGTTTTCCACAGGCTTATAAACACTGTTTTGGGTGATTTGAAAAGTTCTGTAGCCTTCCCATATATAGATGATATTATTATCCCTTCAGCGACAGTTGAGGAAGGTCTCAGACGTTTAAAGTTAGTGTTGCTTAAGCTGCGAGAAAATCAATTAACGCTTAAGTTAAGTAAATGCACGTTTTTCCAATTATCAATGGAGTACCTCGGACAAGAGATTAGTGCGAGTGGTGTCAAGCCTGGAAAACGTAATATAGATGCTATTCTTCAAATGCCAGCACCAACCAATGTGAAACAAGTGCGTCAATTTATTGGCTTAGCTAATTACTTCCATAAGTTTGTGGAGAAATTTTCACTCATTGTCGAACCCTTAACTCGATTAAGACGTAAGGAAGTACCATGGATCTGGGGTAATCAACAACAAAAAGCCTTCGAACAAGTAAAAGCTATTTTAGTCACAAGACCTGTATTGAGCATTTTTGACTCACAATTACCAACGGAGCTTCATACCGACGCCAGCAGTCTAGGACTTGAAGGCGTTTTAATACAATTCAATAGAAACAAGAAACAAGTTGTTGGATATTTTAGCAAGAAAACAACCTATGAGCAGAGGCACTACCACTCTTATGAATTAGAGACTATGGCCGTGGTGTATGCTCTAAGATTCTTCCGTGTTTATGTCCTGGGACTAAATATCAAAGTGGTGACTGATTGTAACGCCCTCCGCACCACCTTTTCAAAGAAGGACTTGTTACCTCGAGTGGGTAGATAGTGGTTGGAGGTACAAGAATATACACTTAGTATTGAGTATCGGCCAGGGACAAAGATGGCTCATGTGGACGCACTAAGCCGGAACCCTACCATTTCTATTGAAGTAAATCACATAGACATTACAGAGGAATATTGGATTCTCGCAGCACAATCCCAAGACGAAGACATATCCAGAATTAAGAAGATTTTAGAAGAAGACATCCGAACCAGTGAAAACAAACAATATTTTGTGGACTACGAATTGAAAAGGGGTAAAATGTATCGAAAGCTTGAAACTATACACTACGTCAGCCGGAGTACCCGAAACTGACTGGGATCTATCCGTCAAAAAGGTGCAAAGTGCTCTCAATACCACACTAAATAAAGCAATAAATTCTACGCCAGCTGAAGCCTTAATGGGATATCGTCCAACGTGCACGACTGAATCAACAATATTGAAAACAGTGCAAAATGAACTAGACAGACTAGATGTGAAGGAACTACGTCAAAAAATAAGCCAGTATATCACCAATGACCAAAGACGACAAAAAGAGAGATACGATCAAAACCGCCGAGATGCCAAAAGATATCGGGAAGGTGACAGTGATGGTACAAATAACCAGTGAAGCCGCGAACGGTTCAAGTCGTAAACTAATGCCAAAATACAAAGGACCGTTTAAAATTAATAAAGTGTTAAAAAATGATCGATATGAAGTTCAAGATTTAAGGGAAGTAGGCAAACGAGCATTGACAGTAATGGCAGTAGAGAGATTGAAACCATGGGAAGGTGTACTTTATTGAAAGCAAAAGAAAGTAACGTGTTTGTGACATATTAGTATGAAATAATGTCATCAGCGCTGCTTAAGCAAGTAAGTAGAATATAATTTCGAAGAGTTGAGCACTCTGTATATATTTATAAAGAATTTACGATAAAGTTTTACAGAGCTAAGTACTCTGCATATTTATTAGATTTAAGGTAAAGATTTAAAATTTAAGGAAAAGTTTTGACAGAGTTGAGTACTCTGTATATTTAAAGGATTTAAAATGAAGTTTTGATAGAGTTGAGTACTCTGCATATTTATAGGATTTTAGAGAGTTGAGTACTCTACATAATTATAGGATTTTAAGTGAAGATTTAAGAGAGTTGAGTACTCTGCATATTTATAGGAATTAAAGAAAATTTAACAGAGCTGAGAACTCTATATAATCATAGGATTTAAGGAAAATTTAACAGAGCTGAGAACTCTATATAATCATAGGATTTAAGGAAAATTTAACAGAGCTGAGAACTCTATATAATCATAGGATTTAAGGAAAATTTAACAGAGCTGAGAACTCTATATAATTATAGGATTTTAAGTGAAGATTTAAGAGAGTTGAGCACTCTGCAGAATTAAGGTTTAAAGAGAATTAAGTTAAAGGAGAGTTGAGCACTCTCACGTTCTATCAGCACCGAATACGCTAGTAAAGTCAAGTAAAATAAGAAGCTATTCAGGGTTGAGTATCCAGTCAGAAAACTGACCTATTTAACACCTATTCAATGTCTGAGGACAGATAATAAACAGGATGGCCGAATGTACGAGATATCACAAGTAAGCCATCGGTCGATAAACATTTGTCATGTTCCATGTGTATGTAGATGCTGTCCTATCTTCCATCATCTCGTATTGTCTATGCTCTACGACGTTGTTGGTGCCTGGTGATTTATGAGAAAGGAGAGGAGTGGATGTCTTATGAACTCGGTGGCAACCTTCGACAAGGTCACGAATAGAGATAAAGTCTTTTGTAAAAATAAAGTTGAAATAAATATTTTTGGTAACGATAGAAAAGTGTTGTTTCAAAAGTTACTCTTACAAAATATAGAAAAATTGTATCTCAAATAATGAAATATTGAAAGGTGAAACATGGTTTGGTACAAATAACAGGGTTGCGAAAATTTCATTGGATACATTTATGATCTGCTTTACCAGGGGTGGCAAAAAAGTTTCCATTTTATATAATTTATCGTTTCCATAATGTGATTGGAACTGTATTTTTTAATTGTATATGTATCTAAATGAGTCTAGCTACCCCGAAGCTAGATGGAATAATAATGCTACCTATATATAAATGAACATTATAGACTTACCGTGCCTTAATACAAAAGTTGCCTCATATTTGCTTCCTTTATGTTTCACAATGCACTTATCGTCCTCTTTCATAATTACATTTTTATGCGGATAAATATTTGTGGAATGCTTTCCAAACTCTACTAACACAAACATGGTTCTCTTAGCGAAACTACTCATATAACTAAATAATACAATACATCAATATCGTTCTCAAGCTCAGATTTTCCCCTCTTTTCGAGTCCTCAAACTCTACAAATGTCAAATATATATATTCTTGAATTTATTTCAAACGCTGGAATTCTAGTCTTTCCCTCAAAAGATGTCCCCGAAATCAACAACTTCTAAATGTAAATTCAAGTTACAACTTGTAAATTTTTATCTGAACGTACAGATGGGTTAAAGACATAATATTATTCGTACTTTTCAGTGAATATATTATATGATTCAAGTCAGTCTCCATTTGTTTCAAAAATGATAATTTCACTTTTTTGAGTTCTTCTTCTTCTTTATTTTCTTGGCCCTTGCTTCCTTACTAGGCGCATTCAGCCATTATTTTGAGTTGTGTTATCCTAGTCATCAGTCATCTCCCACACAAATTATTTAACCTAAAAATTGGTAAGAAACTGATTTTGTAGAAAAAAAAATCATTTTTGAACCGAGATTCGAACCCTGGTTGACACCGTGATGAGACAACACTGTAACTACAGACTACCGAAACTTATGTCACAGACAATCTATTCCAACACAGACGGCTCGTTCCTATACGTTAATGTGTTGCGCGGATTTTGGATGCTAGCATCGGCCGAAGCAATACCGACTCTACATAAAGCCAGGAAGCGGCGGTTTTCAACGGTCGATGAGTCACGCAGAGTAGTTATAAAACGTTTGACATTTCACCTATGCATTTCACAGTGTTTGTGTTTAGATCAGAGAATATATACGTCTGCATAGTTTATGAGACGTATATTTTCCATTTACATTGTTTAAAATAGCAATTTCATGTTCATTTGAAGTTTTTGCCTTGCTTTCATATACTTTTAAGACAACATAAAATGGTGTTTTGTTTGTGTTTGCGGTTCTAATAAAGTGAGGTTAAAAAACGCTCCGCGGTATTTTTGTTGATTCTTAGTTTAATCCTGGACAAAATTATGCCGTTTATGTGTTGTGTTCCCAACTGTAATGGAAACTATCCTGATGGTCCCAAGGTTTCTTGTTTTGGATTTCCACAAGACACTGAAAGCCGAAGGAAATGGTTACATGCCATAAAAAGGGAAAACTTTACTCCAACAAGATCGTCTAAGGTAAATAAATGTCTATGACAAAATTTTACGAATTGTTTTTTGGGAAATCAATCAAAGTGACATTTTAGTTCTGAAAAATAACAGAATTATATGTAAATTATATTGTTTGTAAACAAAGCTAAATAAATATATATATATATATATATATATATATATATATATATATATATATATATATATATGTATATAGATATATATATATATATATATATATATATATGTGTGTATATATATATATATATATATATATATATATATATCTAATATATATTTGTAAACAATCTTAAACAACACAAAAAGTTCCATTATCATTGCGCGGGCTAATGTATATCTACTCTTGATGACTCATACATGCCCGCTTCCTGGCTTTCTGTAGAGTTGGTATTGGCCGAAGTGGATGCAAGCAATTAAATTTGACTAGTAGTATAGCTATACAAAACCAGATGGCGTTGTCAAAATTAATCGCGCTTGGGTTCCAGCGTCTGGGACGAGCAGTAGTGGCACGTTAAGATGGTATTCAGTGTCGTGATATTCGTGCAAAAAATAAATTTATTTGATTGATGATGAATATTTGTATATTGTTGACAATAGAGACTCTCAAAATTATGATACTCATTTTTTTGGACTGTGTTACACATCAATCAGCGCCCTTTATGAGATATTTTCTTAATAAAATGGACCATACGCTTTGAAATTTTCACGAAAGTTAGAGATCGGAAATTATGGTTTTCCACAATACTTTGTTTTATATGAATACATTATTATTGGCTGTTTTATGAAGAGATTATGAATAATCCTTGTAAATACCAGTAATTACTGGCAAATCGACAACGCTGCCAGTGGAATTAAGACGTTTGTTTGTTTATTAAAAAAAAATCGTCCACCACCACGGGAATGAAGAGACAAAGAAGAGAATTCAGAAGTTTCGATGCTCAATGCTCAAATCTGTCCAACTTAGACAGATTTTTTAAATTCATTAATAGTCTCCACCCTTCCATTAAGTTTACTATAGAAGTTTAAAGTAACAACTCTATTAATTTCTTAGATTTTGAAACTAGAACTAATGAACAGAAGAGATCATTTGTTAATCAGAAAACAGTTTGTAATTATGCATTACATCATATAGAATATGGTCATACATTTAATGATAATTTTAAAATTCTGAGGAATGTTGAGAATAGAGAATTAAAATTAAACCTATTAGAAGCATTAAAAAATATTCTATAGAAACACTCGGGTAATCTCCTCAAAGATTAGTTAGATGGGTTTTCCAGCCCTTTATTACCATTAAAACCTTAATGTGTTGTTAATATTTTACAGTGTATAACTAGGCACCTTAGTAGTGAGTTTGCAAAAATACTCTGTGTTTCGCAACAAGTGTTATTACTATCTTCTGTTATTCCTAATTTGATTTGTGTCTCGAAACCATGTCTGGTAACAAATGTGCTTATTTAAACTGCGGGAAATCCAAAAGGAAGTATCCACATTTAGTTATGTGTCGATTCCCCATCAAAAATAAAGAGCTTGTGACCCAATGGATCAAAAACTGTGGTATGTATAATTTTTTTATTCATTTGCATTACTATAAAAATAATATATTTTCAATGGTTTGTTCTATAATGAGTAAACCTATACAGAGGATATGGCAAGTTCAAAATCAACATGTATGCCTGGTATAATCGGCATATTCATTAAAAACAGAAACAACAAAGAAAGAGAGCTAAAAAAATAAGCATCGATAAAAACTTCTTATTGTTCTATATTAAATAAGTAAACTAATAGACGAGGTGAAAAGAGTGCTAGAAATAAAAAAATATTATTTTGTTATCAAAAGTACTCACATATATATAGTATAGTGAAATTATAATTGAATTCAAATTCTATTCATAAACTAGAAAATATTCTACCGAACTCCTGAAGTTAAAAAATAAAAGGGCGATGAAACAATTTTTACTTTTTGAATTTATAACAATTTTGAATACAGTTAGATATACCTACATTATATCAGTTTATGCATAAATAAGCTGAACAAACCTTACGATGTTTTTTTATTGATGAAAGAATGAGTTTAAGTGTAATAATTGAATAAATATGGATCGAACAAGGTGGTTTGTATAATGAAAAGATATTTTATTTTCTTTGCATATTGTTTATTTTGAAATTACCAAATGAAATTATAATATGGTGTGAAATGATATGAAAATCATTAAACCATCGTTTTGAGTTAAGTTTCCATTATTATAAATTTGTTGATAACCTGGTATTTTGTACAAATTTTGATTATATATTCTCCAAAGTTCTGTAAAAACTATCAATTCAAAATTTTCATTTAACTGATAGATGAATAGTAATGTCTCATATAAATTTTTGGCAATACTTCATAATATTATTATGAGCAATTTTAAATTTATGATTTTTATCAAGATACTACCTTTCAAAACTTTCCACAATTTGTGTGTCAAAAGATCGTAATCTTCAATTTGTTTAATGAATAAGTTTATAAAAATAGATTTTTAGATGTTTTTAAATGATATCTCTCTCGTATTATTGTTATTTTCATTCATGGACATACAATTTTTCTTCATCTCCTATAATAATTATTTCTTACTACTTCTTCTCACAAACATTCTTTCATAACGAATTTTTCTGAGTTTCCTTGCATTTTCCCAGTAAAAATGTGTTTTTTCCTGTTAGTTCTTCATTAATAAATATTGTGAATTCTAATCCTGGGAGATTGTTTGTTGTAAATTTTCCACTTGTTTCTAGTATTTTTTGGCTCTTTGAATGATATTATTTTTAATTTTATTGAAAGGGTGATTTTGATTATATTATTTGGTTTTCCAGTTAAAGAAGGGCCTCGCTTTAGTCAGTGTTAAGCGATAAGTTATCTTTATTTCTAAGTAAATTCTAATTCTTCTATAAATGGACTTGGAAATTTCTTCATCTTTCATTTAGACTTGTTTTCAACATCCTTAATTTCCATATTATTATTTAGTATATTTTATTCATAAGAATCAGCTTTTGGTTTTAAATCTTGCAATGTTTTTTTCATTTCATTGATTTCGTTCTTCATTATTTTGTTTTCTTTCCATAAATTATCTCTATTTTTTTTAGTTTTTTCAATAATGTTATTATTCCTTTATTTAGAGATAACATATTTTTCTAACAATTTTCGTTAGATTTTCTAATGGTTGCGTGACTATTTTCAATTTTTGTGTGATACATTTTCTGCAAGACCATCTATTATACTTTTACTCTCGTTTTTTTCAATTCTCTCGAATAAAACTCGAAACCCTTACTTTGTAGTTGGCTGCATTTTATGTGATACCATCCACCGCATATATTTTTACATTCTATAGCAGTTTGATTTGAATGTTATATTATCCACAATGAAAAACATTAGATGGCCCCGAGTCTTTGCTGTCTTGAGTTGAAATTTTCAAGTTTCTTACGAAATTGAGGTTATGT